>VZRJ01009091.1:125176-291516 GCA_013397565.1 Ptilonorhynchus violaceus | reverse complement strand
AAGCCCGGCTCTCACGGCGCATCCCCGCAGCGGGGATCGCTCCCGCTCCCCCTGTTTTCCAGCGCGGGGATCGCGGTTTGTTGCTATCAGTAACTAACAGATATCGGTTAGTTACTGTCAGTTTTTAGTTGCTATCAGTTTTTGGTTGCTATCAGTTTTTGATTACTATCAGTTTTTAGTTACTGTCGGTGTGTACTGGTGGGGTTCAGCCTAATCGTCGTCGGGGTGTTCACTGGAGCCGATACATAACCAGTGCTAAGGATAATGAGTTAAGGAGCTCTACAGGAGCCCAGGTCCCGTAGAAATCGTCCTTCATCTTGTACTCATTGAAACCGCCGGTGGTTTTTTCCTTACACCTGTGTGAGTACAAAGAAATTAATAGAAATATTGTGAAAAGGAGGGGGAAAAAGCCTATAGAGGCACAGTTTTTCTACCCTAAATTCTCTTTTTCTTTGAAAGAACGTAGGTTATTTCTAACAGCAAAGATGGGAAAATGCTTGTAATGATTTTGCAGACACCACAAATAAATACACACAAGAGGCTCTGCCCTGTACAGGCAACACGATGGGCAGTCAGGTCTTGGCCGTGGGCATTATCAAATTTCACAGGCAGACTGATCTAATGTGAGCTTCTAAAAATCCACGTTAAAAGTAAAAACAGTATTCTTAGAATACATTCCAGATTTTTAAAAATATTTTAAAAAATCCCTCTTTCTGGTGAAGCAGGCAATTTTCCAAACTTCTGTTCTTCCCATAAGGCCACACTTCCAATGGTGACACATAATGTGTAAAGAGAAACGACATAATGAAACTGCAGCTTAAAAATGCATTCTTCAAAAAATCTTATCTATTGAAAAATAATTGTAAAGGACTAATTACCAATAGAATAATATGTATTTCAAGGTCATAGAATTCTATTTTTCCTCTTCCTCTTTGCTGGAAAAGTTCATTTTGCGCTTGTAATAGGTTGTATTAAAAACTCAAGGCCTGCACTTTGGCTTAGGTTTGTTGGTTTGGTTTGCAGTTTTTTATTGCTGAATATAAATAAGAAGGATCTTTCCAGCTCTTAGCGGAGCTGTGCTGATAGAAAACTTGCTGTTAGGGTATCCTAAGAGTTTGGCAAGTGGAGTAAATCTTTGGTCCCAGCATAAATCTTCCTCCAACCTCAATATTTATTTTGCAAATGCTAGTTATTAAAGATCCAGGAGGGATTAGGAGGCTGGATCAGAATTAAGACCCATGATGACCAGCTTTTGGGGCGAGGTTGCATGAACAGTGTGATCCTCCATCAACACTTATTTCTTCCAATCCATTTGTGCGTGACGTCCCTTGCCTTCCCTAACTAATCACTGACATATTTTTTATAAGAACTAGTTGTTAATCAAGCTGTTGCTGACAAGGGAATTTTTGAGAGCTGATCCCTTGCTACTGCGCAGTGAAATTCAGTGCTTGGTCAAAATAGGCACAAACGTCCCAAAGGGTTTGGTGTGTGGCAGTGACGCACAGGGGGCCCATTCTGCCTGCAGACCTCAACCCACCAGGACAAGGAAAGAAGTTTTTCTCTTTCAGTACAGAAAGAGGAAGAATTAGAAAAGAAAGTCCCTTTAGCACCCAGAAGAAATATTAACCTGGGTATTATCAATGTCCAGAAGCATGTATAACTGCCTTGGCATCGAAAAATATGGTCTGAGTGTCAGCCAAAGGATCCTTGGGATTTTGGATGGGTGAGGTGCTTCCCATCAGCTGGTTTGACTCTCACCACCCCCGTGGGAAAAAAAGAGAGAATTTTTTTAAATACGTAGTTTTGGGTCAAGTATAGCAAGCATTGTCTTTGCAAGAGTAATATATATTCAGTAAATAATTGTTAATAATCCTCGTATGATTCAGCAGTGGATTCAGTGATGCTGGTGAGGCTCTTGTGGTTTCTCTTCAATTAAAGCCTCATTTCTCTTTGTACCTGGGATCTTTAATGAATTTGCCCTCAAGGTTGTGTTTGTAGCCCAGGCTCTGGCCTGTCTCTTTGTCAGGCTGGGCTGTGAATATCTGCTTCTAATGGAATAAACTTTATGGAATTGCAGCGCTTGAGAAGTGAAGTACAGGGAGGGATTTGCTTGTGGGATTAAAACCATAGAAGAAACTGCTACCAAAGTCCACACTTGCAAACTGTCAGATTCTAAGGTTTATAGGCACTACTAAAGTCTTATATTTATTAGGCAATGGGAATTTTTTTTATTATAAAAGGAAACTATTGGCTGAGAAATAGATGATACCGCAAAAGATATCTAAATGTGAAGGAACTTGAAAAATACCCAATGTAAATCTGTAACCAAACTAAAATAAAATAAAAAACCCAAAACCACAAAGACACACACACAGAGTGAAAATAAACAAAAAACCCCCTCAAACTATTTTGGGGCTAAAGGCTGCAGAAATATAGCACTATAGAAATAGTGTACGGCATTTATCTTACTGCCTGAATTTCCCTTGCCTCTGGAGTCAATCAGGAAGGGAGCGAGCACTTAAGTCTCTTTCACGATCTAAGAAAATGAGTCTTCACCTAAACCACAGAAATTTGTTCCTGTGCCATCACTGCTGGGACGTGGGAGCATTTGAAACAGCGATGAGTAACGAGTTACTCCAGCTGAACATCTCCGGGCTTTTTCTCAGGGCAGGAGTCGGGGTTTGTAGGCGTTTTCATGGGCTAAAGAGTTAATATTTCTTTCATCTTGGGTGAAGTCAGAGAAGGCTGATATGCCTTTATAATTTATTTGGAGCTGAAAGACATAAGACTTTGTACGTGTGCAGCGTGTGTGTTCAACAACATCCCTGGTTAAGTGCAGAGAGATCGGAAAACTTTGGGAACCCAATGGAAAAGAGTTTTTCTTTTTGGCTGTGATGAAATGCTGAATATCTAAGTGAGTGCGGCTGAATTGGGACAAAACAGATGTGTCAAGTAGGGGCAGAAGGGGGTGGAAGAAGCGTTTGGGGCTTTTCCTGTGCATCGTGAGGTTGAAGATTGACATTTGGGTTGTGAGGAGCGTTTGTGAGCTCTAATGCAAAGCTCGCCGGTGTCGCCGGGGACATTCCCACTGAAGAGAGCTTGGAATACACCCCAACCAAATTTTTTTTTTTTTTGAAAGAAAACTGCAATTCCCTGTGAAAAGGATCCATCATTAGCTTAAAGTTTGGTATATTAACATGTATTGTGGCATTTACTGAGCCAAATAAACAAGGCTGAACCAATACCAAATCTGTAACAAAATGCTAGTCCGAGTTCACAGCCGTTATGATTAAAATTTAAAAAACTAGAAATATTTTTAGATGGTGATTAATGCCACTTTGATTTATGACCTTTTGGGTTGTGATGGCTGAGTGAAAATATTATTTATCTTGTTTCATGATATTTATATTTTTATTGGCTTTTCACATTATGTCACAGCTAATTAATTTTTATAAATAATGAACGCCGTTCATATGCTTGGTTTGTTACCATGATTGCTGACAGTTGCTTTTTGACTGAGCAGATTCCTATAGGAATCACTTTTCAAATTGCCTTTATATAATTTTTCAATTTTGCATTTAAAAATATTTGTAGGCGAGTCTATTCCAATTCTGGTTTGTTTTCTGTATTTTTTATAATCTTGGTTTAGCAATACATTTAAAATGCAATTGCCTTATTGGTAGTTTTGGGCATTGTAAAGAATCTAAGGACACTGTCAGCGTGCGATGCTACAAGGTCAAATTAGAAGAGCTTCTCACTTATCAAAGGAAATAAAATAGTTTGAAAATGAAAACCAGCCTGGGGTGTGGAGGGGAGTTGTGTGCAATGCCTGGTCTTAGTGGAATTTGTGACACTGTGTATTAATAATCAACAATATTGTTCTTGGATGGCCTTTTTAAACTCTCCAAATGAATTAAGATGGCAGGATTAAAAAGAATTGCATTCCCTTCAGCTCAGTGTCTTCAGTTATTTCAGCAAAGTTGGTAGTACAAATTATTAATTGTGTGCGCCGTGTATCATCTGTACCAGGCCCTATTCCAGCGCTCATAAAAAAACCCTCAAATTTGAATGTATCTTAGTGGTTTATAATTTAAATCCTAATGAGCAGCAGGGTAATTTATGTCTGTTCTACGCCAAGGTATTTTACTACTCCATATTTCAGGTAGGGCTTTGCTGATTTCTCTCTAATTGCTATACCAGAACAACACTGTGCAAGGCAAAAATACACCTCGTATCAGTGTGGCCTTGCTTGTTTTCTGAGAACATGAGCTACTGAGGTATAAAATACTTACCCCTGTTTTAGGGGAGTTGTGCTGAAGAGGATTCTGCTGCTCCGTGTACATTTAAAAGCGCCACAGCTTTGGGAAGTGGATGCAATCTTGAGTTTCTCCACTTGGTTTTTTTGGTTTTTTTTAAAATTTACTACTCTGCTTGCTGGTCTGTGCAACAAGTTGCCTTTAGAGAACACTAATAATTATTATTATTTGCTTCCTTGAAATTATTACTGGGATTTTTGGTTTGGTGGTTGGATTTTTTTGTTTGTTTCAGTTTGGGGTTTTTTTTTTTGAGTTCGAGATGCTCTGGATTTGTGTGATTGGGGTTTTAATGTAGGCAGGTGTCTAGTATAGAATTGTTCAAAACTTGAATTCTTCTCTTCCAGTTCCGTGTCTGCCTTCTGCTGTTTTATCTTGGGACGCAGTTGGGAGCTGCTTATTCCAAAGGGGTTTTTTGAGCTGTCGCTTTCCTCGTGTACGTGACATTTTCTGGATTAAACTCAGCGGTACCTGCAGCCGCTGGGGCCGGCGGGGAATTGTTGCTTGGGAGATAAAGTGTGAGCTTTGGTCCTTCTGGTCCTCACTCGGTCTCCTCAGCCTTTTTAGGAAACCACGGTGAGAAAGTAGATTTATTGTGTCTTAAAATAGCTCCGTTTTTATGTGCAACCTCACAACAGGATTCCTTCTGATTCCCTTCCAAAAGGCCTTGATATGGAAAGGGCTTGAATTTGCTGTGGGACATTACTTAAAATTGAGGTGGGAGCCATTTCTTTTGCTCAAATACTTGCTGAACCTTTTCCTTTAAATTGAGCAGACATTGTTACGGAATTCCTGGGGGAAGGCAGAATGCTGTGGGAAAGGAGACGGGAATCCATATCCGTGTAGTGCGTGTGTCCCAGCACGGGGAAAAATTAGCTGCCGTCCACTCATCATGTTTCCCATCTGAAACGGGACAGCTGGATCAATCCCATTAAATAAAGCCCATGTTGAGGGGTGGATGCACCTTCTGCCAGGCTCACTTGGACCTGAGCGTGTCCAGCATTCCCTGAGCCCTGCATCTGGAGCTGGGCTTGGATCGCCATCCCCCAGGACACTGCAGGGAATGCAATTCCCAGTCAATAGTACAAGGTCTTGGAAAGAGATTTGCTCTTGTGCTGTGTGAGGAGAGCTACATCTTAAATGGTTCCCGAGTCCATGAAAAACCTGTGTCCCAAAATGCTGAGGGAAGCAGGCCAAAAAGAATATGTGTGTTTATACAATAGGTGCCAACCTCAATTGCAAAGCTGAAACTGTCTCCGTGTGGAAATCTGTATTGCTGCAAGGTTGTTTGGGATTTTTGCTGATCATTTGTGCAAACATATGAAGAAAAGAAAAAGATACTTTGAAAACTGCCTGTATTTATTTATTTGAGCTTACAAAGATCAGTAGAATTCTATAGCTGAGTAGCAAAAAGTAAAGGCAAAATGAAAAAGGAGTTCTGACAATCCTGAGAAATACAGTACTTCCTCTGTGGATGTCTTTGATCCAGTATTAGTGAAGCTATTGAGTATTTTTAGTAAATATAAGATAGTTCAGAGATGACATTCCTGCCCAGAGATGGCAGAAGATGTAGTCACAGTTACGCTGATGTCTCCGAGCACTCCTCAGAAAACCCAGAAAAGTCAGGATTCGCTGTCAGGACTGTGTCCCTGCTCCTGTAGTGGGATTTATTCAGCTGCAACATTGGGAAAGTCTGAGTTTTCTCACACTCTCCATAACTCCCCGTCCATTTTAACCCTACAAGGAAAAGCCTGTCTGTGGATGAGGAGCATTTTATCAACCGAGGTAAATGAAACAAACCTATGGACTGAAAGTGGATTCCTCTGTAACTGCTGAAGATTGGGCACAGCAGTTAATTTTAAAGACCTTAGTGTTCTTCAGGGTGCCCACCTCGGCTTTTAGGTGTTTTGATGTGTTTAGCAGAAAACCTAGTTCAGAAATGGCCCAAAATGACACATGGGGGATAATAGCGGGCTGGGTGATGATAAATAGATACTTGGAGAAGTGTCTGTTAGTTTTCTCTGTTGCATTATATCCAATACTAGAGGTGGCATTTCAGAAGAAAAGCCAGATCAGAATCTGGATTTGAAAGCAGGTCTCACTTGGACTGAACAGGGAAATCTGGCTCTAAAGAAATTTCAGTGTCAGATATTAAAAAAATCTGGAATCAAGACTAACTTTTGCTGTCTTCTCTCAGTACTGTTAATAGTGAATAAAAGGAATTAATGAAAGGCAAAACTACAGTGAACAAACCAGAAGATCACACCCCAGTGATTGCAATAAAACCTACTGTGGCAAGTAATCAGCGTTGTGGTTGTGGTTGGGCATGAATAAGTGTTGTGGAGGAATGTTATAATGGGAGGCATTAATGAATGTGGGATTCCACTGGGAAAATTGACACCTACGCCTCCTTTTCTAAAGCCTCACGGTTGGCACTGGAGCACAGTTTAAATCCGTCTGCACAGGGAATTTTGTAAATTTGGCAGTTTGGTAAAAAGTGGTAAAAAGTGACCTCAATGTGGCCACTGCTCGTGGAGACTGTGCAGTGCAGACCTAATGCCACTGGTATTATTACTATTGTTATTCTTCTTATTGTTGTTGTTGTTATTATTATTATTCAACTGCTGCTGTAAAATGCAGGAAAAGACCATCTCATCCTATAGAATAAATGGCCCCCAGCATTGTTGCCTTCAGGACAGGCTGGGCATGAACAAAGGCAAAAATCCGTTCTGGGAAAGGCGAGGAAAAAGAGTTGAGAGCGTTTAGAGCGGATGTGTTGCGTGGAGCTGCCATCACCCAGCAGGCTCGGGGAGCAGCGCAGGGCAGTAGCTGGGGGGAGTTGGTGTCTTTTCTTCTCTTTGCTTGTGTTGAGCTGAAGGTTTGTTTCCCGTCTGAGCAGAGTCAGGAGAGCTCCATGGATCACAGCCCCGGAGCGTGCCGGTCAGAGCGTTGTGAGCGGGTTTGGGTGATGGAACGAAATCTGTGCCTCTCAACTCAAAGCCACTTCCATGCCCTCGGTGCAGGCCTGTGGAAGGAGGATTTGCATGGAATGCACATAATGGAGGGCAGAGCTGGAATTGATCTTTGCATCGGGAACTGAGCTCTGGAGGCGCTTGCTCTGTGCAGTGGCTCGAGTTGTTTCCAAATCCACTGCTGGGTTAGAGGAAGGCTCTGCTCTGGCTGCTCAGATGATTTAATTCCTTGACTCTGATGATCTGTCTCTTCTGCTCATCCCTTGATGACTTGTCCAGTATTAGAGGTGACCGTGGCCCTGCTTGGAGCCACTGGGAGCCTGGGCTCTGCATTTGCACGCCGTGTACAAAATCTCATCGCATCCAAGGGAAAATAGGGGAAGTCAGAAAAATTGATGTTTTGGTTTGTTGGTAGATTGAAGGAATAATCATTATTTGTCCTTTTCAGTTCAGAGCAAAGCAAAATGTTATAAATTTAGCTTGGCAAGGGAGAGGTTTACAAAGTGTGTGAAAAATCAGATCCGAGAAAATACTCCATCATGAATAAAATACTGAAAACTTTTCTTCTAAAGACTAAAGAAAAACTTCATAGCACTTTCCTTTTTATGAAACCCTTGGCAAAGCAATGAAGTTACTTTTGGTATTGCGAAATTTTATTTCTTTTTCGAGGAGAGAAAGTTACAACCCAACATTTTCAGTCAATTCTATGTAAGAATTGCTCCAGCTGGATTGCAGAGCCCAGGACACGTTAACACGAGCTTCACTTGCTGGGAAATAGTGGTTCCTTGGAAAGTTTGGGATCTATTCTGTGATCTCAGCTGTATTTGTGGAAAGTCTGTAATAGAATAGGATCACAAGGACGAGGTAATGGGAGTTGAACAGTAGAAGTCTGATGTTATTCATTATTTCTTGCGTTCCCAGGACTGGGGGAGAATTTAGCTGAGAGGTTTCTAGCCCAGAATTCCCAAAGCTACATTTTAATGACATCTTTAAAAATACAGAGATTTGGTGTTAGGACCTGGCTAACACAGTAATACTTAATATTTTCCATTTTCCAGTATTTTCTCTTTCCCTGTCATGCTCCTTTACATTTTGACCCATTCTTGGCCAGAACACAGCTCAGAACCACACCCAGTTACCAGCTGCAGGTATTTCAGGTGTTTGGGAATAGCCAAGACCCATTTGAGTAACTAAAGGGAAGAGTGAAGAACAGTCTGTCCCAAAAAAATTCCCATCTTCCCCCAAATGGACCCCTGCACTCGTATCCAAAATCATTGGACTACAGGTAGCACATCCACAATACTTAAGCTCTCTCTAAAACACAAAACCTGAAAGAACCCTGCCCTTAACAGACAAATCCGCTTTGTTTTTCATTTTTCTGTTTTAAAAAAATCACACTCTTTCTTTTTTTTTTAAATGAAAGAAAACAACCGTTTTCCAGAACATCCTATACAACAAAATTAAAATTCCCTTTGGAGATGTGGTGACAGAAAATTTGCAAATATATGATCTTTTTTTCCGAGCAACAACCTTTCAGTGACCTTAAAATGTGTTTGGATGTGCACGTTCAGGTCTTATCTTGTAAATTCTTTGACATGCCAGTGGGTTTTATTCATGTAGTTCGTTGTCTGACTCCAGCAGGACTACTCATGCAGAGAAGGGATTGAATTGGAAGTATTTACATTTGCCCTGTCTCTTGGTTAATCTTGCTACTCATTTGGTGGATTTTCATCAAAATAAGAGAGTTTTCCACGTAGTCATCAGGTCATCTTTAAACATTTGGCCACCATTTGCCTTTGGATATTTCTTTTGTTGATTATTTTGCGAGCCACAGAGCAGTTAATGGCCACTTTTCCTGCCAGTGCAATTTTTGGTTTTTTTCCAAACTGGGATTTCACCTTGCAGGGGTTGAACTTCATTTGAATTAAATTTTAATAGACATCTTGAGAACGAATGTTGAAGCAACAAGTTCTTGTAGATTTGAGTGTGCAGGTGCCTATTGCCACATCCAGTGTAGAGCTGCCCACGCTGAGCCATTAAAAGCCAGAGCTGTGTTGTGTAAGCACAGAAGGGCTGAAGCCTTAATAAAAACACCTCCTTTTCTTTTAGAAGACAGAGGAACGTGCGTGATCGTTTGTGGTTACTTAAATAGGGGATTCTATGACAGATTAACCTGTCATCCTTGAAGTAAAATTAGCAGTGGTGGTACTTTTATTACAGAAAACATCTCCTTGCGTGTTGTACATAACATGATACGTCTCATGGAAGGCCTGGTGCTCTGGATGGTGTTTGTTCCTGTGGCTCAAAGAGGGAAAATATCAAAAGTCCCCCTGAAACAGAAACCAGTAACGTGATCATTGATACAATAAAATGGTCAGAAGTCTGAAGCAAATGGGGTTTTTTTTGGCCACAAAACATTTGCGAGAGTTTGTGAACACATTTTGCTTCATCCCTCTGCCTGTTTTGTTCCAAACCTCCTCCTGACAGCTTTGCTAACAGTTCATTTTGTTCCTGTGGTGACTAAGCAGTGGAGGAGCTGCTATTTGGAGGTTTCTGTGGCAGCAGAGGACAGCACCAGGCGCTTTGGGGCTCAGCTGTGCTGTGCTCTTGGCTTTCCTCGAGCAGGGCTGGTTTAGGTGGCTGCATACGGTGGAATTCTCCACTGAGGGTCAGGAAGCCGTGCCAGAAGTTAAAAGGGTTGGTTTCACCTTGTTGCAATAAATTACAGAGCAATCATAAATGATAGGAAGGAGTTTGATGAAGTGGGTGAGGAACAATTGATGGATTATTTTAGTTAAAATTACTTACAGCCCAGTCCAACTCCCACTGAAGTCAATTAAATCGTAGCTGGATCAGGGCCAAAATGAGTCAAATTCAATTAAGCCTTAACTGTAAACATTTTAAAGCACATTACTGTAAGGTAGTTCAGCCCTTAAATTACATTAAAACAAAAGCATTTCTGAAATCCCGACTGATTTTGTTCTATTTGTACAGCTCTATTGAAAGCCTTTTTCTTGTGGCTGCGACACAGGGACCTCTTTGGCTGGTGCCTGCTGCCCAGAGCACCTGCCTGCTGAGGAGAGATGTCACAGCCATCGGTACTGTAGGTGAATTTGTCCATCACAGACTCGCTGCTCAAACAGTTGCATCAGAAGAGGCAGCAAAGATGACTGCAAGGAGATTGTAGAAATCCCGCTGCTGTTTCCTCAAACTGTGAGGATTTAGAGAGCTTACTTGTGTAAGTATCAGCTCATAGATTAATGAAACTTTTACATGAGCTAATCCCAAAGCTGGAATGGTTATGGGTATTCATCTGTTTCTCAGCTGAACAAAGTACAGCATCCAAAATGTTACTGAAAAAGAAATAATCTACATTATAAAAAGGTGGATTTATAAATACGTTCAAGTTTAAAAACATATGGTGGTGTTTTCACAAAATTGGACAGATTATCTTTTAAATCGTGATTATCTTTTAAATCACGATTCACAGGCTTCCTTTAAGACAATTTATGTATTTTTAACAAATTCTGGATTGATCCTTTTCGTTCTGCCCTCAGAATTTCTCCTCCCTGTCCGTTTTCCAGCCGAGCCGGGGAGCAGCTCCGGGTTGCAGCTGTAGGGTTTCCCAGCTTGCATTTGTCTGGCTGTCTCGGGAGGTTTCAGCTCCACATCCCAAGTGCCATCCCATCTAAACCTTGGGATGTGGTGAACTCTGCAGACAGCAGAGAATGTCTGTTCACCGGGATCATTCCCAGCTCCGGGTTGGGTGAACTAAATCCGTCCCCGCACAGATGATCCCCCAGTCCATGCCAAGTGCTGAGAGCCCTTCTGCAGCTCTGGGATGGGGCTGGCGTGGGCTCTGTCTGTGCAGCAGTTGTGCTAAAGTGAAAGATAGGGGCTGATCCTGGTTTGAATGCCATGAAATCCCTTCGGCTCTGGGAGAGAGAGGCTCTTTGTGGAGGATGGAGGTGCTGGACACGGGTGGAAATGGAGAAGATGGACTTGACTGCGTGCCCAGCTGGCACGGGGGCGCTGGAGTGTCTTATTGCTGGGTACCTGGCTCCATGGACTGGGTTTGGGTCTGGAAAACTCAGTTTGGCAAATTGTTTCCTTTTCTTTTGTGCTGTCACGGTTTTTGTAATCATTTTGGCCTTTCTGTTTTCCATGTTTCCTATTAATAGCAGGATCAATTAATAGCTTCCACTGTCACGTTCTACAGAGCTGGCAACTATAAAATAGAAATTTGGCCTTTGGAGAAGGGAAAAAAGTGATACCCATCCAGCAGCTTTAATCAGGAAAAAGGGACAGAACCGTGATAAACGTTGGTACAGGACTCCTGTGGCACATACTCAGCCAAGGAGAAATACTGCCCCTTTCCCTCCCTGTGACTGAGCAAAACCACTGCCGTGAGAGCAGTGACACTCTTCCAGAGCACTTGGTGACTGTGGCTTTAATAGGTTTGAAAAAGCTGATTTCTCTGATCCAGGCCTTATTTCTCCCTTTCCAATATTAGCACAATTAGTCATGTTGGAACTTGTAAAAACACATTAAAATCAGTTGACAGCTTTTTAAAACCTGAGCATTGATGTTCCCTCCTCACAGCCACTGCTCAGCACAGCCTTGCTGGGAGGGGTTTGACTCATTAACTCCCCACTGAGCTCGGCTTTGGGGGTGCCTTTGAAAAAGCAAACCCAGCAATAAAGCTCTCACCTGCTGCTGGTTTTTATCTCCAAGCAAACACCCACAAAATAAAACTGGGGCTTTCTTGCAGTAAATTACAGGATAGAAAATCCTTTTGGCAGGGAAGGATACTGAGAACCCTTTCATTCATCACCGTGTCTCAACAGCGACTTCGGTTGAAGAGAACTTTTCCTGTAGGGGAAATACCTTGGGAAAACTCCTGATATTTCTTCTACTTCTAGGAAGTAGAGCCAATGCTGAATTTCTGAGTACCTCGGAAGTGATTTTGGGGGTTGCCTTGTGCAGGACCAGGAGTTGCACTTGATGATCCTTGTGAGTCCCTTTTAACTCAGGATATTTTTTGATTTTAACTCTTTGCTCATGGTTTGCTGATACATATCCCACTTTACTCTGAACCAGTCATGCCTGTGAAGTATTCACTGGGTATTTCTTACATATGGAGTAAATTATAATGGAATTGCTGCCACCACCCATTGCTGCTTTGTTAATTAACTGAAAAATCCACCCAGAAGAAAGTTGAGTGTTCATTTCCAGTACCTGGTGCATAGCTTTAGGGTAATTTAAAATGTGGTGGAGTATTAATTTGTCTTCTCAAAATGTTTGTTTTCCCCAAAGCCAGTCATGGGTCATTTGCCTCCAGTAATTGTTACTAACATTGGAAATATTTGTCCAATTGATGACAAACTTAAGTGTTTGACAAATTACTGAGTCTGGTTAACCTGGGGCCAGTTTACACCTCAGGAGAAAATTCAAATACACACCTCATCTAGTTCCTCTCCACAAGAATTTCCTTCATTCAGGTGTCTCACTTGTTACAACTATCAGTAAATAGTGAGGCTAAGGTATTGTTGCCTGCTGCACAAGATGTCCACACTGCTTTCCTCGGTACCTCTTGATTTCCCTCCTGTCCCCACTTACTTTCTCCTTGAAATCAATAGAAGTTTTGGGTGTGTAGAAAAAGAAAAGGAATTGCATCAGACTGCAAATAAATGTGCGTTTTCTGCTGAGCATTCACTTGGCTGGCAGCTTGGGACACGCTGTGTTGGGAGCAGGGATAACTGAGGGCAGAGGTGGGTCTGCAGAGCCCAGGGAAGAGCTGAGAGCCATCCCTGCTTGGCTTTGCCCTTGACTGCATATAGGGCATGGAGCCAGCTCTGTGCTTGCTGAATTCCTCATCCTTCCCATTTCTTAAAGAAAAAGGGTTCATTACACACTTGTGCCGAATACTGTAAAATCCTTTGCTACGGAGTGCAAGAGAAGCCCAAAGTCGCACAGTCGGTGGGGACTGTGCGTGTTTGCCTGTGTTCTTCGTGAGGATTAATTAAATCCATACAAAATCCTGTTGTTCTTTCCCAGCAGAGGGAAGTGTGTAGGAGGGGAGACACTTCCCCACAAATCACATTAAGATAGGTGTTAAGACAAAACGGTGTTTATTACTTTGCAGGGGTTTCAAGTCTTTCATCACCAATTTTTATCCATCCTTCGACTCCTTATGGATTTTTACACTCTGTCCATGCCCTGTAGGGTTCTTCAGTTTGTTCTTTCACTGTCTTCCTTCCCTTTTCCCCCCTTGAGCTCTTTGTCCCCTCAGCACAAACTGCACCTGAGAACGTCGGAGTTCAAGTCGAACTTTCGAACCCATGACGTCAGCTTGGGTTGGAATTAGGCAGAACCAGTTTGCCCATCCCTCACTGTAAAAGGGTTAATCCTGTAAACTACTGAGAGACAAGGGCAGGGAATTATGAAAGGAGCCCCTGTTTTATAAGCATTTGTGTTGCCAGTGCTTGAATGCCCGTAATAAGCGGGTTGTGCTGTGATTAATGACTGTGTTTTACATGCTGACGATGGATGATGTGTCTCATTGGAAAAGCCATTTATTTTTATTCGGGCTCCTCACCCCAGCAGCACTGGAAACGAGATGTTAACGTCCTGGTGGGAGTGTGTTTCGTTCTCAACAGTTTAATGAAAGGTGACCCACAGAGAGGAGAAAATAATTAAAATGGTGCCTTTTTCTTGCCTCTTTTTAATGTGCACGAAGACAACTCGCACCATTATTTTTGCATATGGGATTTTTCTTGTCCTTTCAAGATTCTTATTTTGTTCCCTTCAAGTTGTAAATGAGTAGGAATGTGTTGTCATTCTGAAACTTTATACATTTGGAAGGGGCAAGCTATTCAAATGCCTCAAACTTTGTTTTCTTAATTTATTTTTAATAAAGGACTAAAATAATTTGAAATCTTCAGTTATTTGAGCCAATTCTTGTATCAGATTATAAGTTTGTGATTTTGCTGCAGTTTCACTTGCACTTTTCCACCCATTTGGTCATTTTATACATGTCAGGGAGGTGGTGATGGAGTGTTTGGGGTGGTTGGCATATACAGAGTAGACACAGAACTCAACTTTTTATTAACCAGCTATATATGTATATCCATCTGGATTCAACATTGCATCCATCTAATGCCAAGGTTTTATCTTCTGTAGAATGGCTTAAAGAAAAGAGGGAAAAGATTTTAAGGAGAAAATCTGTTTCGAGGCAGTGAAATGGGTTGCAGTGTCCAAGCAAATCTTTCGAAAGCTCTACACAAACTGAAAGTCCTTGGATCTCGCTTCCCAGCAGATCTCCTGGGATGGAAACAGGGACAATGTTGGGCATGCATCAAAACTTCAACAGAGAGGAAAAGATGAGAAGGATGTTTAAAAAAAAAGTGAAAATTGAAACAGGTTTTCGTATGTGCTTCAGCAAACGTAAATTGAAGGCTCATTTGGCTCTCAGAGTTTAAAAGCTCCCTCAGAACTGTCACACAATTGCTGAGCAGAGCAAACCAATTCACCAGATGGGTCAGCAGCGATGGGCGTTTCCATCATAGAGCAGTAAATGCCAATAATTGCCTAAATTCTCTGGACAGCTTAATAACATTCCAGGTGGGATACAGCCCCTATTTCAGAGCTTGACGAAAACACTGTTGATGTAAAGATTTTGTCTGTTTGCACATCGAATTCCCAAATCTAAGATGATTTTCATCCCAGCAGTGCCAAATCAGAGTCTGGTAGCGGTGATATTTGGGAGATACATAAAATATTCCCTGCACACTCCTTTAGATGAGCATCATGTTAAAATTGGCAGCCACGGCTGATCTTGGGTAGAATGTCTTTCTGGGGTGAGGAGAACTTTATAAAAATGGAGCTGAAAAAACCTCTTTTGGTTGGAAAAGCCCCATGCTGCATCTGTGCCTGTTATTGGAGCAGCTCCCGTGGAAACATCGCTGCTTGCACAAGAGCAGGACACATGCGTGGCTTCCAAATTAACATATATATTAATGGCACAGTCAGGGATGTTGCAATCCTGTGACACAAAAGAGAGTTCTCAACACTGCGCTCATGCAACCTATTAATGGGCAACGTCTTCAGCGAGCTGGAGATAACAATAGCTCTGCCTCCCCTCGTGGCTGCTGCCGAGGCCTTTCCAGGCCACACAACTGGCGTGGCAGGAGTTCTCTCCCTTGTTTTGCATGTGGGGAAAACAGAAATCCAGTGGGATTCAGGGACTTGGCTGAGATTGAACATCAAGGCAGTGCCAGGGTTGGAAATACCATGCCTGAGGTCCTCTTTCCCCAAAACCTACACCTGAGTGAACAGAACTTTGTTCATTTGGTGCTTTATGGGACAGAGTAACGTAGGTGGGAATGTGACGATATTCCCATCAGCCCGGAGCTGTTTCTAGCGCTAGCAGGAATTGTACACCCGCCCACGTGTGGAGGGAAGAAAGGGCTGTGCTGTTTTTTGCCTATTGACGTTTATGGCTGGCATGGAAATGAGATTATGGAGCCCCAACATCCCCATGGGGCACGGCAACGCTGCATTCCCCAGCGACAGGGGCTGGAGGAGACTCGGAGGGGCATCTGTGGGTGATGAAAACCAGAGGGGGGTGATAACCAAAGCTTTGACTCCAAATCCTAGATTGAGGGAGGGTTTTCCATCTGAATCCCTAAACTTCCCATCTGGATCCCTAAACCAGGCCATTTCCAGGGGCATGTTTGTAGTCCTGGATTGGAGCTGTTGGGAATAGTTGTCCTTCTAACATTTCTACCCATAAAGGCATTAATTCACAATTAAAGCTGAATTTCACCACTGTAGAAACCTAATTCCATCGCTTATGATTAATGAGGGCCTATCTCCACCCAAAGTCTAACCTTTATTTGTCTGGACATGTGAAAACAGTGTCTCCTTGGCTGACTTTCTGTCAGAACAGAAAACATCGAACAGATTAATGTACATGAGTGAGGGCTTGCATTTGGAGATCATTGAATCATGGAATTCCAGAATGGTTTGGGTTGGAAGCTTATCCAGTTTCTCTCCCACGCATGGGCAGGGACACCTTCCACTATTCCAGGTTACTCCAAGCCCTGTCCAACCTGGCCTTGGACACTTCTGGGGATGGGGCAGCCACAGCTTCTCTGGGCAAGAGGAGGTCAGGACAGTGGGACCTCACCAGCTGGAATTTCTGGCTCATCCTTCTCTCAGGACTGTGGTACAGACAGCCTGTTCACTGGGAAAACCTTGTCCTCACTTTTCTGGCACATACCTGGTTTCATGCCTCTGAAGTGCTGTGCAGCTCCGAGGTTGACATTTTTCTCATGGAACTGCTTATTCTGGGTGTGTCCATTTGGGGACTGCTCATCCTTGAGCCATTTCTCAGCCTGCTTTTTGAGATTGGATGAATTTCAGTAAAAGTGAAACTCGCTTTGTGTTTCAGCTGAAAAAAACCCAAAACGCCACCGACCCTGGAATGAAGGGGCTGTGTCTTGGCCCCCATCAATCAGTTTGCCTGGAGACTGGGCTGTGACTGGTGGGAACATCCACCTCCCTGTGTCCATATGGGACACTCCTGGCTGCAGGTAGAGGTGCAGATGGAGCCATGGCTGAGGGTTCTTGCAACATCTTCAGCTCATGACTGACTTTATATAATACAGAGAGTCCTGAAGTCAAGGAAGCTGCTTCGGGAATGAAGTTGCCGGGACTGATTTTTATGTTGCAGAATGGTTGGCAGTGAGAAGTTTCCATAAACTGGAAATCCAGCTGTGTTTTTTTCCCCCATCCAAGAAGTAAAAGCTTAGCTGTCCTCGATTTGTTCTCTTTCAGTTAGGATTGCATCCGTGGGGTGACATGGGTGTGCTGTTATTTGATGTGAAGGGAATAAAAATAGCCATGCCCTGTGCTGGTGGAAGCTGTGACATAGTCAGCTTATTCAAACAAAAAGATCAGGTTTGGAGGAAATCTTATTCCAAGGTGCTCCAGATTCTTATAACAGGGTTTCAGCTTCCTGGGATAACGCCGGGATGTGCGTTGTGCTCAGCTTTGCTCCCTGTGCGTCTCTCTCCTCCTTAGCCCAGCCACCAGAGCTGGGTTAAAACTACTGATCTAATTGGCAGCCACAAAGGACAGGCAGGCTGTGAACAAAACCTGCTCGTGTATCATTTACATCCTTCTAAATTGCATTGTTTGTGCAGCTGTTCCTCCAAATTGTCCACAGAGTTTATTTTTGTCCATAGAGGAAACAGAGATGGGTTTTCTCTCTGTTAGGGCAGTTGCAAGATCAAAGAATCATATATGCAGCTCAGAGAGACCAAGCTCTCTGCTAAATGTGTCCTGATGGGGGCAAAATTATTAATAAAGCAACTCTTGAGAGGATAAGCCCCAGCTATAAGAGGGGAGGCTTTGCCAAGATGTGATAGGTCCCTTTTGGGTTAACACTGGTACTTGCTGAAGTCCCCCTTTCATTTCAGTGGGGAGTCAAAGAGGGGGATGTCTGTGTATCTTAAACACTGATCCACTATTCTCCTGAGAAGGAAAAAGCGTTTTCCAAGAGATCCATCAGGCAAAATTTACACAGTCTGGTGTTGAGAAACAATTGCACTCTCTTTCCTCCCATGTGTCACTCAGCAGCCTGTTTTAGAGGCTCAGGGCAGGAAGAGGTTGTGATATTTATGGGCAGCTTTCTGCTGGAGCTCACACAAGGGTGGGCTTGAGAAACCTGAAGAGTGCTTTTGTGTGCATGGCCAGTCAGCTGGCCAAGGCTGCTGTTTGCTTATGGATGTTGTGATAATAATTAACAGAGCAGGAAGTGAGGGACTGATTGATTTATGCGCCCCTGGCATTGTGCCTTTGAACTTGGACAGAAACTGTGAAATCCTTTGGAAGGCAGATTTATTTGTCAGATGTGTGAGGATGTAGGAATGGCCATAATGTGTCGGCCCGAGGTCCGTACAGACTCGAAGCTTGGGCAGCGGCCAGCGAGAGGCGCTCAGGGAGCGGAACCGAGCACAGGACAGGCCTTGCCCTTCCATCAAACTCCACCCTCTCAGCTCAGACGAGCCCTTTCTCCATCAAAGTCTAAAGGTTGCTTCGTGACCAGTGACACCAGCTGGACAGAGGATTGGATTTGGCCTCTCCCTGGTGTCCCATGATGTTCAGTCATGTCTGTCATCAGTAAATTGTTGCAACTGAAGCTGAGACACCCTGAGATTTGTGTTGTCTCAGTGCCGTGTTCCTCCTCCATCCCCAACAGCCAAGACCAGAGACTCCCTGTGAATCCACTCCTTGGAGCTCTTCCATTCTCTCATCGTTTGGCTGCTCTGCTCATGAAATCTGGGTCCGGCGAGTGATGAGCTCTAGAGCTGAGCCCTCTCCTCAGCGATGGAGGGAACTCTTGGCTGAAGTATTTCACACGACTCAGTTCAAAAGAAAGAGTTTCAAACTGAAGCTGGCTCAGTGGAGCAGAAGTGTGCCTTGGTGCAGATCTGGGCAGTGAGTGGGTGGATTGTATCCCAGGAACTTCCCTGCACTGTCGTTTATGGAGATGTGCTGGTGTTTATTTCTCTGGGATTGATGTGGCCTGGGCTGAGAACTCGTTCAGGGTCCAAGCAATAGGGGTCTGGAACGGAGTTTCACTTCCAAACCTGCCTTCCCTTGGGAGCTGTTTGCAGTCACCACGGCCTTGGGCCCGTGTATCCGATAGATATTAGGGCAGATCTGCTTGTGCTCAGAGCACCTCCTTTCCCAGTGGGCAGGATTTAAAGGAATCATCAGCTAAAGATGAGGAATC
This sequence comes from Ptilonorhynchus violaceus, assembly GCA_013397565.1. Classification (NCBI taxonomy): domain Eukaryota; kingdom Metazoa; phylum Chordata; class Aves; order Passeriformes; family Ptilonorhynchidae; genus Ptilonorhynchus; species Ptilonorhynchus violaceus. Next base: position 272,428 of record VZRJ01009091.1, on the reverse strand, counting down.
CCCGACCGAGTCCCTTTTGTGCAGCCTCGGACAAAGAGCAGGACCTCTCTGAGCCACTGTCAGTTTGGTTGGAGGGGGTGGTTTGAGTCAAGGGGTGCTCCCATCCCAAAGGCAGCTTGTCATTTGAGTACGTGAAGCAGAATAATCCAAAGTACAGAAGTGGTGTCTGTTCTGATTCAGTCTCTGCTGATGAAGCCACAGTGCCATTGCATTTGCCACAAAGGATTTCTTGAGTGCTGGCCAAATAGATTATTTAAATGCTTCTTTAAAACAAAATAAATCTTCTTTATGTATAAATTTTCCTCTTCACTGAGGATCTGACAAGGTCCTGGCACAGTCCCCTGCTTGACTGACAGCCTGGAAGAAAGGCTGCTGCGTGCAGGTGGTGCTCACTTGTGTCTTTCCAGCAGTTGGGAATAAACTCAGCAGCTGAGCATTGTTATCCCAGGATATCCCAGTGACAGCCCCAGGATACACAGCCAGGCCTTTCCACTCCAGGTTCAAGAAGCATTCCCATCTCCTCCCGCCCTGTATGGCCCTGAACAAAGCCAGTTTGTCAGAATGGTGATTGCCAGCCCTGCCAGGGGATCCCTGGTGCCATCCTTCGGGAATCTCACACTCTAGGTGAGTTTTGGATTGTGTTTTTAAGGTGGATAATTGCCCCACATCCAGCCCCATCCAAGGCAGGGTGTTCCACCTGTGCCTGTGGCAGAGGGAGTGAGACCAGTCTTGTTCAGGGAGGCTCTCAGGCTCCTCAGCTGTCCAAGGCCATTTCCTTACTGTGTGCAGAGGGTCTTAAATATACAAAAAAGCACCATATGAGTATCAAATGTCATTATTAAGTAAGGATTAATTACTTTTCTGTTGGTTTTTGTGGAGGCCTGCAGCGTGCACACCTCGCATCATTCAAACCTATTAATTCCTGTTGTAATGGAGAAGTTACACAGCAAGGTGTTGAAAAACTGCTAATGGGAACAGGATTGAAAAGGAAAACCTGGATCCTACAGCTCCAAGCGCTGAGGAAATTTCGCCTGTGGCTTTGAAATGGAGCTGAACTCCACAGCTCCAAGTGCCCCAGAGCACGGGAAGGGGCAGCTGTGTCCAGCTCCGGCCATCCATGGGGAATGTCCTGGGAGCTGCAGGGTCGGAGATGCTTTGGGGAGGAGCATCTTTTAAGGCAACCTCTACCAATACCAGTGTTTTTGTTTGCAACTAATTTAGCTGAAAACCTGCTCCCCCCAAAAAAGTGATTGACGAGAAAAGGGACTGTTCTCTTAGGGAAGGTAAAACAGAACTCCTGGATGAGCCCAAATTTTCTCCCACCTCAAAATGTGATGTCAAAAATTGCCATTTGATCAGATGCCACTTTTTTCTCCCACTCCCACTTGGCTCATACAGAAGGTGTAGACTCCTGGAGAACTGGCCTTCAGTCAGAATGCCTAAAAAAAGGATCATTTTAGCTGGGCTCAAATTAGCTGCACTAATTTCCTTTTTTTAGTTTTGTTTTCTGTTTTCGTTCTGGGGGCACATGCGGGTAAAACCCTGGCTCCACTGAAGCTGGTGGGCATTTTGCCATAGACATCAGTTGGGTCTGGATTCTTCCACAATGCAGAGAAGCCGTTGGCTACCAAGCAGACTTTTTGCTGTGTTGCTGAGTTGCATTTAACGTTTGCAAGACTCGTGGTCCTTGTCAGATTAGTAGAGTTCACTGAAGTGGAAAAAGAGTCTGGTGTGACTGTACCTGCAGTCTGTGGCTGAGGAGCAGCTCAGCTGCACTCCAAGGAACCTCACTGTTGCTATTTTGGAGCACCAGCAGTGTCTGTTCACGTTCCAGCTCTGCACTTAAGATTTCAGGGTTGATTGCTCTGCTTTCCTGTAGCCGTGACATGATTCCCATGGAAATTTTGTCTCCGTGCATTTGGGCTGAGCCTTGAGACTATTTCTGGAAGCTTTCAAAATGTCCCAGAAGTGCCCTTCACCTCTGCTCTTGTGCAGAGACTTTGGCTCTAGCTTAGCTACAACTGCTTTCCACATGTAACCAGAGAAAGAGAACAAGTAGGAAAAGAAACAAAACCAAAGACAATTCTCCTCTCCCAAAACAGGGCTAACTCTGTCACCGAGCTTTGAGGTGCTGGAGAAGAAGAATGGCAATAAAAAGCACTTGCAAGCACTCTCAGTTCCAGAATTCCCATTTAATATGTAATAGTCACAGAAAAATCTGCTTACAGAGCTGAGCTGTGGCACTTGTAAATGTCAGAGGATCATCTGCAGGTTTTCCAGCTATCCCAATACTCAAAGAGGTACAGGAAATGTATAGGAGTATCTGAGGGTTGTCTTACAGAAAGACTGCAAAGAATGGGAAGAGAATCAATGTCTGAACTAGTTGATACAAAGGGTTTCTGACAAATCACCTGTCACCACCTCTCTGGCCAAGATTTGATTGACAGGGGTGCTAAAAACACCTCATTCCATACTTAGGCACCGCCTCTGGGCTGGAGGCTCAGTTGCCCTGCTCGGGGACAGCTTAGGGAGGCTTCGTGGCTGTGCCTGGACTCGCAGCCCTGAAGGACCATCTGTGCCAGAGTGTCCCAAGGCTGCTCCATGCGGATACACGGACTCACGGTCGGGAAGTGCCAAGCTGTCAGCACGGTGATCCCAGCCTCGTTAGCCCACCTCTCCCCAGGCCATAATAGGCTCAGGTGCAGCCGTCCCCTGGCATGGCTCTGCTGCTCCCACTCTGGAGATAGCGCAGGGATCGGTGTTCCCACCGTGCTGCCTGGCAGGAACATCACCCAGGTCATTTTTTAAACTTGGGACTCAAGGGTTCGTGGCAGTGCTCGGTCACCTTGGAAAGGGCTGGATCTTGGGCTGTTTGAAAGGAGTTCTGGTAATTCCCCTCAACCCTCTCCTAAGCACTTGTGCTGGGGGGATATGAATTTGTCTGGTGTATGCACAGCCCGTTGCTGTTCTTCCCTTCCCTTTGCCTTTGTGTCCATATCAGGGTGCTTTGTGAGGCACAGCACTGGTCTTGGGAAGAACCTGATGCCTTCTAATAGTTAGTAGGGAAGAGTGTCCCACGTCTGGGGACTACTCAGTGTCTGAGCCTGGTATAGATGGAGCAGAGAAGGTTTAAATCCGATGTCACTGAAAATAGATGGGGTAAGGTCTAACCTGAGTGCAAGAATTGTTTTCCTGCCCTCACTGGGTTCCTGGTGCACAAGAGGTGCTGCAGGTCCATGTGCTGTCTGAGGAACCTCAGCAGAGGAGCACAGCCCTTGCACAAGAGTCAGGTTTTGTCTCTGGTCAGCCTTTGGCAGCTCTGGCAGAGGAGCCCCCTCTGACCGAGGGGACGTCCTGTGTCCTGGGGCACGCACCGGGTGCCTGGCTTTGTCTTTAACCACTTGGTTCCTGGGCCACGTTGAGTTTCTGGATTGTACCAGGTCCCTGCTCAGCTCTGGATGCGGTGATAAAGTCTAGCTGAGATCCATGGGAATGGTATGATTGGCAAATCTCTGTCTTTGGGGATCTGTGATGGAAAAAGTCGATGGAACACCCTCCCCTCTAAACCAACCGTGTGTGGTTCAACCAATTCTCAGCGTTTCTGTGCTTCTTTGCTTTCTTTGCTTCACTCAGTGTTTGCTTGTTCCTTTCAGTAGGCTGCCTGCTCCTTCGGCAAAATCCAGTTCTTTCCTAAATGAACTCCACTCCTTCTTGGTTCCCTTTGTTTTGACGCTCGGGAGATGAGAGATTTATAGACCTTCCTGAGCCGTAAGTTCATTTTCTTTTATTATTTACCTTTCACTGCAGCCCATTCTGAGAGAGATTTCATTCTGCCTCCGAGCAGGGCTGACCTGCCAAGAGGAGCTGATCTATAAATCTTTCCTCCCATTTTCTTTCTTGCTCTCCAAAACAACATTTGGAAACTGAGTTTGCCTGGGAGGAAAACTGTTCTGCCATTGCCGGCAGTCAAACAGCACAACTAATTAGTGCTTTCCCTTTTCTCTTCTTTCTGCTCTGTCTGCTGGGGTTGGAATAAAGCAAGGGAGGAGGGAAGGAGGGGAAAAATAAGGGGAAAAGATTTGTTTGAAGTTTTTATTTTTAATTACAACTTTTGCAAAGTGATCTGGTGCAGTGGGGGTGTATCCACTGTGTCTTACATTGTGGTCAGAAGAAGTTTAAAAAGAAGTTTATTAGAAACATCCCAGCAGGTGAGTAGAGATGGCTTCAGGTTGGTCTTCTTGAGGTAACACCTTCTTGGTGTTGCTGCTGAAAAGGAGAACAAAGGAGAAAAAAAAATCTTTAGATGCATCAAATCACAATATATCTGTAGCAGAAATATTTTACGTATAATTAGGAAATAGGAGTACAGGGTTCTCCTAGACCTGTGTGGCTTGACAGAGCCAATTCATGCCAAGGTGGCGTGGGCAGTGCTTAGTGCAGATCTGTTATTCACTGTACAGTGGCTGCCAACACAGATTTAAATAGCAAAGCAAAATTTTCAGATCATAGAAAATGCTCTGCAGATCCAATGTCTTTTTTATTTTTAGCCCTTGGTTAGTTTTAGCAAGAGTGGCCAGATGTTTGCTTTGTGGGGTGGACAGAAATAAGAGCTTTCTTGCTGCTTGAAACTGAGATAATTCAAATCCTTGAAAAAGAACTACAGGAAAAATTCTGTTGTTTAGGCAGCACTCCCTCAGTTGTGGGTGGTATGAAGTATGGGATTATACTAATGCTTCCCAAGTATTTGAGAATATTCAGCAGCAGAGTGAGCCCAAGACTTTGGGATGATTAAGATTATTCTAATAGATAAAACTGGGACTTTTCTGAAGAAAACCACATAGTAAGAGACCACTGCCCCTGTGAAAAGCAGTGAGACCTCCTGAGTCCTAAACCACTGGAGTGTGGGACTTCTTGACAGTTTTAGATGGAAATACTAAAATGCTTTAGGTGTGTTCCTAGGGTAGCAAACTCCTCATTTTCTGGCTTATGTGGGCAGCTTTTTAGTTTTCACGTGCCAAAGAGCAGTGGGTCAGAGAAGGTGCTCACACAACACTGCAGGTGAGAACACATTCAGTGGAGCCCTTGTGAAAGGCAGGTATGGAAAGGGAAGAGCTCGTCACTCCCGTTCATCCCAGTTCGGGAGACAGAACATGTCACAACAGTGCTGAGCAGACAAGAGCTGCTTGCCAGCATTTAATTTGTTGAAGATTAGGAAATTATTCCATTCTTGCAATACCGTGTCAGTCTAGAAATACCTTTGAACTCGGGGGGATGTGGAGTTTAGATCTGGCCTCAGATTTCGTGGTGTTTGGAAGGCAAGGCTTTATCAGGGTGAGAACTGTACGGATGGTTTAAGGGGAGTCGTGTTAACAGTGCACCTCGAGACAATGGGCTGGCTCAGCTCCAGCTACTTGGAACTTTGGGATAAGTATATCCAGAGCAGGACATTGAACTCGGGCTTTTTTCTCTGGGATCTGAAAGCTGGCCAGTGTACTGTAGTGGTCAGTTATTTCTGGTTTGCTCTGTGTGCAAGGGGCTGCTAAAGCATTGCCCCCTTTCTGACCTGTAGCTTTCCCCCCAAAAATATCTGCAGCCTTGAACTCCACATTTTTTCTAGATGCCACCCTTATTCCTTGCTCCATGCCTCAACCGTCCTGTGTCCTCTCCAGGCTGAGGGCACAAAGCTGAGCAGTCTTGTCTAAGCTGGGCTGAACACGATGCTTTCATTATTTACAGTGGTTTCTAAAAGCACTCTCACAACTGTTGGTGTCCAACCATAAGCAAAGGCTACTCTTACATGATAAACAAACAAAGGATACTCTTAAATGATAAACAAACACAGGACACTTGGTGCAAGCAGCCTCCCAAATCTGCTCAGCACCTGGAGCCCGAATCAGCTCGGCCGTTGCAAACACAGCCTGCGCAGAAGCAGAGCTGCGGTTTCAGAAGGGCCGTAAATAAATTCGTGTCCTGACGTGGGCACCAAAAATAAGCATGTGCTGAGCTTTTCTGAGCGTTTGGCCAGGTCACAGCTGCTGGCTGCTGAACGGTTTGGAAAATGGATCCCCTCATTCAGGTGCTCAGCACTTGAAAACACGGACCCGAACAACTCCGGTGCCATCTGCTTCTCTAACAACCACTGTTGTGCCCTGCAAAAATAGCCAAGTCCTCACTGCTGATCTGGGAAAGCAGCTCTTTTAATCCTGATCCTACCTGATTATTAGAGAAATAGCCTGAAGAGACTTTTCTGTGTTTGGTGAAGGCAGATCTTGAGCTCTGGGGCCATTGGAACTATCCTCTCCTCCCTCCAAGCAGTCCCACATGCTGCTGCCATGCCATACAGGAAAGCAAATAGCCCTGGTTGCTCTGATATCAAATAACTTTGCTGACCTCCCTTGCAGAGAGTTCCTTGTAAAAATCTTTCATCCAGAGGTTTCAGTCACTTGGAGCCTTGCAGGGGTTTCTGAGCTCTGGTGATTTATTACTCATGAGTAATTTTGTGCTTTATGGAAAGCCCTGCTGGAAATATATGGTGGTACAAAAGTTTTGATTAACCAGTGAGCTTGTGCCAAAAGCTACCCATGAGCAAGGACAGGAATGGGGTTTCAGGCTATGGGGTGAGGCTTGGAGGATGAACCTGTAGAGGAGCAGGACCTCTGTGATGGGCAGGTTTGAACCAGGACCCTAAAGAGGGATAAGGGGATGTGATAAGACTGGACCCACTGCTTTCTAGAGTAAGCTTATGGAGTAAGGTAGGGGATCAGTTTTCAGTCTCCTTATCCAGAACAGGGTGGAACTGTGATCCGTGAAGCCTCTTGGAGCCTGAGTGGCCGAGAGCAGTCATGTCCGGGGGCTGAGTCCCAGGACTGCTGCAGATGAACACATCAACACGTGATGGCCTCATGAACCTCATGGCTCACCCAGGAACAGCTCTCGTGGTGGAGGTGGCCTCATGTTCCTGCATAGGACTCTGGGAATGGAGGGACTCTTTGAGGAGGCAAGAGGGGATGATTTTTTGGCAAATTCGGCTGAAAGAGAGGAAATAATCTGTTCCATGGGTGGGTCAGCAAGTTTTTGTTATCCCACAGTGTCAGAAATGAACAGTGGTGGGTTGGCAAGGAGGACATAGGCTATGGGAGCAGCATCTGCTTTACCTTCTGTGCAGCTGGCTGGTGTTAGAGAGTGCATAAATATCAGCACAGAATTAGTGTGTAAAGCAAAGGACAGTGCTGTAAAGCAAAGGACAGCACGCTCTGTCCTAATTTATAATCTTTGAACAGCCACAGAAGATGTAAATCAAGGCAGAATTTCTACCAGGTTACTTGGTGATGCTGTAGATCAGCACAGTCTTCAGCTGGAAAAAATCCACAGAAAGGAAAGGTAGATAAAGGTTGACACAAGCCAAAGGTTGGCTTGGCAATTCTGACCCCATCTCTCAAGTGCTTCCTCAGTGGTTTAAGTGGCAAGCATTAAATTTAATGGAAATATTTTGATTTTTAGTGTTGCAGTGGTGTGGAGGAGAAAGCAAGACCGAAGGCCTAGTCTGCCTAAACCCCAGTCTGCAGTCACAGCTGTCCTTACATCCCAGTCAGCTGGGATTTACAGTTTTGGCAATAGTTTTCCAAGCTTGCTTTGTGAGTGGCTGGATTTTGCACAACTTGCTGTGGTTGAGGAGAGAAGCGATGACCAACAATCTGTGCTGTTCTTTGATGTATCCTGTGCACCACAGCTCACCTGGGACCTGGCTCCTGTGATCACAACCCTTCACTCGGGGAGCAGGCTGAGGAATACAGGTCACCAGCAGGCCAGGCTGGCAGCTCCTTTCTTCCACTGTGCAGAGTTACTCATCCCATCACACTCACTGAGGTCCACAGATCATTATTTTCATTAGTGGTGATTCATGTGAAGGGTTTCACAATCGGGCCTGCTGGTGTAATATGTCCCTTTCCACAGTACCATTTATCTAAAGATCTCCGAATACTTTGTGTACATTAAATATTAATCCATGTTTTACCACCAGTGATGTAGGTAAGGAGAATCTTACCTGTGCTGTGCTGCCTCATCTTGCAAATGAGGTAAACTGAGGTACAGAGCAAGAAGGCGACTTTCCCAAGACTCTGCAGGCTCTGAACCTTACAAGGAGTTTGTTTCCCATATGTGGCTCTATTTCCCTGCCCAAACTTTAAAGGAACATTCGATTTCCTGGGGCTAAGGCTGAGCAGGAATCTGCTACAGCTGTAAATCCGAAGGCCTGATGTGAATCAGAACTTCCTCTAGTGTTTGGGAATGTTTGGATTTGTCATCCCAGAACGGCCCTGACCTGAAAGGACTGGAGCAGAACTGGTTTGTTTTTAGGGCTGTTATCAACTGGTTGGTGTAAGATGTAGAGTTCAGAGTCAGTGGAAAACTCTTGCGATCTATCCATCCTCTTCTTCTTCCGTGGTCAGTGTGGGCAGTGGAGGATGAAAGTGCCTCATCTGAGGCAGTTGCCTGTTTGGGGATGGGATGAGCTGTGACCTGAACTCTGTCGTCTTTCACCTGCAAGGGGAGGTGAGGTGACTGTCTCAAGTGAACCCTATCCTAGTGACCCCAGGGAAGCAAAGTTGGGAACAGAATGGGGACAGGTTTCATCTTTTGCTTGGAGTTTAATCCCTTGTGGTAATTAGATGATTTCAGTGGTGTGTGTTATAATAGCTCGTAAGAAAAGGAGTGGGAAAGGCAGTCCTTCCCTTCCCTGTGCTAGGGTTGGGGTTACGGTTGGGGTTACGGTTGGGGTTGGGTTCCTCAGCCCAAGGAAAGCTGTGCAATTCAGGAGAAGGAACAGGTCCAGAGAGGGGAATTGTCTTGCTTGTGTTCCTTTAACGAGGGAATGGCAGCGCCAGGAAAGCGACTCCCGCGTCCCTGCTTTCCCCAGCGCTCCCATTGCTCCAACACATCCCCGCCGAGCTGACCTCCATCCTCCTGTGCTTCCTCCGGCAGGGTCCCCTGCTCTGCGGGCGTACCCGCTGCTCTCCGTGCTGGCCCGGCNCGAGCCGCAGGCCAGCAGCGAGTCCGAGGCCGAGCAGCCCCCGCCGCGCTCCAAGAAGCCGCGCCGGAGTAGGACCATCTTCACCGAGATCCAGCTCATGGGCCTGGAGAAGAAGTTCCAGAAGCAGAAGTACCTCTCTACCCCCGACAGGTGGGTCGGTCGCTCGCGCCGGGAGCGGGGATGAGCAAAGGGCTGCTCCGGCCCTGCTCGGCTGTTCCGCGCTCACCGTTCCCTGTCGGGGCTGTGCTGGCCCTGCCTCCGCTGAGGTGCCTCTGCCTCTGGCCGCGGGCGTGGGCAGGTGGACAGATTCCATTTCAAGGCTACTTTTCCTGGGATCAAAGGTGGCACGAATAGATCCTATCAGTGGAAATGCCGGATGATGGTACACATGCGTGGGGGCAGATCTCCAGGCTCAGAGATCTCCTCAGAGCAGAAGGATCTCTGCATTTCCCATTCCTGCTGCACACTTGAAAAAAGAGAGAGCCTGTCTGCCCCTGGGATGTGCTGGTTGATGGCTCTGTGTCCAGGGCTACTGTGTGCCCGTGGGAGCTTCAGCTGGCTCCTGAACCGGCTTTCATCCAGCACCTTGGGCAGCAGGCAATCCAGTGGGAAGGTGGTGGCCTGTCCATAAGCTTGGAAAGCAGAGCCTGGAGCTGAAAGCTGCCTTGGAAAGGCACGAGCGAGTCCCTTGTCATTGTGAAGGAAAAGGCAAGTTCTTAGGCACTGCTTGGTACCACATGGCAAACCAAACGAAGAGAGGCTTTAGCTTTTGTAAGGACTTTGAAACCTACTCTGCAAATTTAAGTTGTGGAAAAATGACCCATCCACTCCCTAGGAAGTTTGTAAGCCTGGAGAAGGTTTGAAAGGACTCAGCCCCTCCATTCCACAGATGGGAGTGTCTCAATATTTAAATTGATCTTGAAGATGGAGTTCTCTGCTCCTACTGCCTCTCACCAAATTGCAGCAAGACCAAAATTCCTGGCCATGGCCAGCCTGTCTCATGGAGTTTCGGAGTTCCTGCCGTGCCTGCAGTGACTCCTCACAGCTTCACATCACCAGATGGTTGACACTGCTGCTGAAGCACTCGAGGCTGGCAATTAATAATCTCATATGACTGTTCCTTGGCGTCGTTGGGGCCGATGAGCAATTCCTGCCCATGTACCGCTTCCCCTGTGTTTGTTTCCTCGTGTTTCCAGGCAGTGCTGGTTGCACTGAGGTGTGTGGCAAGAGATGGCAGCTGGTGCAGGTAGTGCAGGTGTTACCAGACATGTGCACTAAGGCACGAAGGGTTGGCCAAGCCGTGCTTCTCTCTGTCAGCTCATAACTGGAATCGTGGTGGCAAAGCAGTGGATTGGGATCTGTGTGCCCTTCTGCAGCTTTTGGCCTGGGTAGGAGATTGCACCCCTGGGAGGGCACTGAAGCCCCTGGTTTATCAGTAGTGAGGAAGCACAGCAGGGTAATGGCTCTGACAGGTTCTGCTCTTAAATAACAGTAATGGTGTCTTAAACCAATGGCTTCACATGCGATGTAGTGGCATAACAAGCCTGCAGGTCCAGGGTGAATGCAGAGTAGGGGAGAAGCACAAATCCATGAGTGTGAGCAGGAGCACAGAGAGCTGGTGTGGAGTATGTGGGTGTTTGCAAATGTGGGTCTGCTTGCCCAAGGAGCCCAGCCAAAACAAAGGTTTTATTATGAAAAACGTGGCCTTGACAAATGTGTTCCCCCATCTAAAGGCAAGGAGATGTTTGCCAAAAAGCCACAGAATCCAGAACAGTGTGGAATGTGGCCCTGAGTCGGAGCTGTCCCACCTGCAGGACTGGCGTGACTCCGAGGGGCACTTTCCCGGCGTGGTTGAGGATTTCCAGCCCCATCCCTTGTGCAACTCCATTGCAAAACTGCCAAATGCACGGTGCTGTCACCTGTGGGGAAGGATCAGGAGCTACCCTGAGCTGCATATGAAGCATTTGCTTCATATCCTGGGCTTTAATATAGAAATAATGAGTGGGTTCACATGAACTCCCAGGGGTTGGAGATTTGTGGAGGATGAATCGGGATTAGGGACTGTCTGCCACATACACCCTGCAGCTAAACACGCAAATAATGAATCCACTTAGAAGCCTAAATTGCCTAAATAGCAGAATGTAGATGAAATTAATAGACTTAGATGTACTACTACTCCGTGAGAAATGGGCAAGTACCATGATCCCCATTCTGAAGGTAATGAAGAAGAAATATGAAATAAGGAGTAGCACTCTCAAAGGCAGGCAGATGTTGGGTGTCTGTTCCTGCATGTTTGCTCAGACACCAGAGACCTGTCTTTCACAGGTGGGATGTACAAGGAGCTCCTAACTCATGGACAAACATGGAGTGTCAACAGTTGGAGTGCAGCAGGTTCATGTTTCCAAGAGGGCAGACAAACCCTGCACTTGTAGGAGGAGAAAAGAGAACAGAGTTTGCAAACACCTGCATATTCCGTAGGAGCATCTGTTTTTGCAAGCTAAATTCAGGGGGTTTACCACTTTTGTGTGACTGTTCTCAAAACTATCGCTCAGAGGGACACTGCTGAATGCTCTTACAGTGTTGGGCTGCCTGGACCTGGCACCTGAGCTCCTCTTGGCCTCTGTAAACTGATTTTGTTCTCTGTTTTGTCTCCCAGGCTCGACTTAGCCCAGTCCTTGGGGCTGACTCAGCTCCAGGTGAAAACGTGGTACCAGAACCGCAGGATGAAGTGGAAGAAAATGGTGAGTGGGTCCTTGTCATTTCCCCATGGTCCTTAAAAACTGATTGCAAAAGAAGAGCTTTGGAAGCTGAGCATAGTGGAGTGACTTGTGTCTATTTATACCAAATTTTGTTTTATTCCTGATCGTTTTTCACAGAGATGGTCTCTTTTTTTAACGTGTTCATACTGCAGCATATGTGGTGGGCTAGAAGGGACCAAAGGCAGTAGGAGGAGAACAAAGCAAAGGGGTGAGAGAAATGAGAATAGAACTGAGGGAAGAACCAAAATATCTCCTTCTGCATTTTTGGCATTCATGTAATCTCAGTGCTTCTGGGATTGGTTTTGTGCATAGACAAAAAAGACTGTGTTCCTCTATGGAAACAGTGCAATTTTGAGAGCTGATACCATTAATTATTGCTTCTCATCTCTTCCTTTCACCTTTCACTTATTCTCATCTTCATGGTCCTTTTCTGGTTAAAATACGTTTTAGAAAGGACAACCACCCAACAAATCCTGGTGGGAACGTGATGCTGTGACATTCCCTAGTGGGGGTGTCCATGTTTTTTGATCTGGGAGAGGAGATGCAGTTCTAGGCTGTCCCTTTGGATGTATGTGGCAGCTGCCGAAGTTACTGTCGCTTCAACCAAATTTGGAATTAGCTTGGATACAGATCCTTGGCTGGAGTGTCTTGTTGCTGCAGGGATGGTGTGAAGAGAGGGAATTAGGCACAGGAACAGGATGTCTGAGACCAGCAGAGTTCAGGTTGATCCTCATGGTTCATCTCTTTGCTCCAGGTGTTGAAGGGTGGACAGGAAGCTCCAACGAAGCCCAAAGGCCGTCCAAAGAAAAACTCCATTCCCACCTCAGAGGAGATTGAAGCAGAGGAGAAAATGAACAGCCAGGCTCAGAGTCAGGAGCTGGACGGGTCTCAAGCCTCCAAGGAGCCAAAACTGACAGAGGAGAAGCCAGAAGAGGTCCCGTTGGAGACAGAGAATTCTCCAGAACATATACCACAGCCTTCCTCAGAGGAGACTACACCATTAAGTTAAAAGGGAGAGAAAGAAGGGGAAAAGAAAAGCAAAAAGAAAGATAAAAGAAAAAAACCAAAACCAAATATATATATGTATATATATATTTAAATATGTATGTAATGGTGTGCGTGTACATATATATATAAATATATATATATATATGTAGACCTTGTGTATAAGTCTAAAGCTTGGTCACTTTGTGCCTTTGGGAATCAGCCATCAGGGGCCGGGTGGAACAAAGAGCTCCCGTGGGAGTGGTGCCAGCCTGTTCCTCCGGCGGGCGCCTGAGCCTTCCCGCGGAGAGCGCCGGGGACCGGGACGTGTTCCCAGGAAAAACCCCGCCCAGAACCCCAAGACAGGTCCTGGAGAAGCCCCGGGCTCTCCAGGGGGCGGGAGGAGCTGTGGGGCTGTGCTGGAGGGTCGGAGCGTTCCCGTGGCTTTGCCCTGCCGCGGGTGGTGCCAGCGGACAAAGAGCTTGGCCTGGGCTCGGGTCAGGGACAGCCGAGGAGCGGGAGCTCTGACAGAGCCATTTCCTCGTGTAACCAGCACTTATTTCTGTTAGGGATGGCCCAGCTTACACAATTTTAGGAAGGGGTTCGGACCCCTGGGTTTGCTTTGGCCCAGCTGAGATCAAAGCTTCTGAGGGAGATCCACACCCAGGTCAGCTCCGGTGGCGTCTCCTTGGGTTGTTTGGGTGCCGTGTCTGTGAATTTGCAGTGATCTGGGGTAAAACCTGGAATGAGATGAGGGTTTGGATTTGAGTCTGCTCCAAAAGCTTTGGGATGCTTGGATCTGGGACTTTTGCTTTGGGCCCACTTCTAATTTTTGTAGGGATTTTTTAAATGAACTCTTCAATGTTTTCAGGGTTTGGGGAGAATGATGGATTTCCGAAGTTGCTGCAGGAAGTTGGTGTTTGTTTAACATGTGTGCCAAGAGTAGATGTGCATCATGTTTCATAGAGTCTTGTTAAGGGTGCATTTTGCCCAAAGTCTGCAAGAGATGTATTAAGATAACCTTTATTTTTTAATTAAAAATAAAATATATAAATCAAACAGTTGTTGCTGTTGTTTCTCTTTGAAAGATTCTCATTTCGGAATATCAGGCAGGGGCTTTTCTTGGATAGGTTTTTCTATTCCAACAAAACCTGGAGAAAATGGGAGTCATCAGATTTTCCTTCACACCACTGCACAACAAGCTCTGTGTAAACTACTTGTAGCACTTGCTAAGGGAGGTGAGGGTGTTGTAAATGCCACCTTGTCACTGGGTGAATGTGTCAGAAGAAGGGCACTATTTTCTGTCACATCCTGCAGTTTTGAACACACATTTAGTGGCTCTTTGTGGCCCTGTGAAGATGATTTCTGAATATCCTTTTTTGGGGTGGCAGGGATTCACACACAGATCTCAAGTGACTTATCCAAGGAGTGTTGAGTGGAGAAAAAGGGATTTTCCCCCAGTTTCTTGCTCGGTGGTGTTTGGAAGTGTCTGACTGCAGCTCTGCATTAGCTCTGTGATGCCCTGGGTGCTATCACATGGTGAAATTCCAGCTTCAGCCAAGCCAGGCTGGGACATGCTGCACTCCCTGTGTGTCCAACACACAATAATCAACCTGGAAAAGGCAGCCACTGGTTCAAGTGCATCTACAGGTTTGCATCTAAACCTAAACCAAATTCACCAGAGCTGGGCAACACTCATTTGCAAGGAACTTGGAAAATACCAGGTATTTGTTGCCTTTTAGCTCCTTTCCTCTGTTGTCACAATGAGGTAGAAATGGGATGAAACATTTCCCTCTTGCCTGTTGTTTTGGGAACGCAGGCTGTGAGCGGCAGAGTCTTCCCTCTGCTGTTAAATGCATCAAAATTTGGTTGTCTTCGAGCATTTTTCCTTCCACAGAGCCCTGACACGCTCGTGACAGGCCCAGGGAGAGGCAGAGGTGGCGGGGCAGGGTTTTGGTGCTTGTCTGGAGCCGTGGTACCATGTCTGTGTTGCTGCACATTCTTTATCTGTGGATGTCTTTTTTTCCTCTTCTTTACAGAATTGTGCTTTCGTTCAGCCGTATCTATTGGACTAGAAATGACATTTAATTTAAAAAGGCCTATGGCCTGTTTGTACAGGAATTAGATTAGATGGTCTATGAAATCTGTAATCAGCCTCTATTGTTCTTGGATAGTGGCATCAGCACTCTCATCTCCACGGAAAATGTTTCCGCAAGTCTTAAATGCCGCGGCACTCAGGGAGGGTGAAGAGAGCAATTGAGTGGAAATCATTTGTCTAATAATGAGTTTCACCACCAGATTGCAAAAAAACTCTGCAAGAGTCTCTCCTTGGCTGATTTGTAACCCTGAATAGCTGATTAAATCAAATTTTGTGTGCAGATCATTTTGGAAACAAAAAGCATCAGGGAAAGCATCAAAGATATTTCAACTTCTCTGAGTGAAATATTTTGCAATGAATCTGTTTTTTTCCAGGCCAGGTTGGATGGGGCTTGGAGCAACCTGGGGTAGTGGAAGGTGTCCCTGTCCATGGCAGGGGGAGGGACTGGATGAGCTTTAAGGTTCCTTTGAACTCAAACCATTCTGGGATTTTTTTAGTTAAAAAATTGCAGAGATGTACTTTAAACACAGCATATGGAAACTTCAGTATTCTTCAAAAGAAAGGTATTTCATAAAATGGATAATGCAGATGCATGTGCTGGGGTTTTTTGCAGTTGGTACCCAGTGGATTTGTCCAATTTGAGGAATTCTGATAGATTTACATGATGGGGTGGGGAAAGGAAAGTAGAAACGGGGGAAAAAACCACTTTCTTGCCCTGACATAGGAAGTGGTGTGTGGTGTTCCTTTGCTGTCCGATGAAACAGATAAATATGAGAATACAAAATTTCCACAAATTTTAATGCTACGTTTCTAAGTCCCAAAGAAAGCAAAGTTGGCCATTTTCCCACAACAGGTAAAGTGAGTTTTATGAAATGACCTTTCCCACTTCCCAGATGAAAATAATTGTTTCTGACTCAGCCCCACTTTACAGTGGGAACAGATCCAGCGATTAAAAA
Organism: Ptilonorhynchus violaceus; assembly: GCA_013397565.1. Lineage (NCBI taxonomy): Eukaryota > Metazoa > Chordata > Aves > Passeriformes > Ptilonorhynchidae > Ptilonorhynchus > Ptilonorhynchus violaceus. The sequence goes on along the minus strand of VZRJ01009091.1, from coordinate 256,603 downwards.
ATTTTTTTTTCCTTGTTAATCCCATTCTAATCACTTATGAGTCAATCTGTGTAAAAATGCAATTCTCTTGCTGTCTGGGCTAGTTTTTAATGAGTCCATAAGACACTGAAGATGGTTTTGTTCCTCTTTTGGCTGAGGAGCAATCTTAGTGTCTTATTTTTCCAATGTGATTATTGAAGTCCAAAATGAGCTCTCAAAACCCTCTCTGCTGCTGCTCACACTGAGTGACTGCCACTGACTTTCCTGATAATCTCTGGAGTGATCATGGAAAGCACGTTCAGAACGTGTGTTTGGATGGAGGGAAAGCAGCAGGGAAGAAATGGGGAAACCATGGAATTATTTGTTGGCTAAATCCTTTCATCCTTGTTGCCTGTTCCGCGTTACATCTGCAACTGGAACAGAACCACAGATTCTGGTAGGACTGAACACAGCGGTCCCAGCTGCTGCGGGGAGGCGAGGGCTGCCTTTCCCCTTGCTGAGGTTCTTCTTACTCAGGGCTTGGTTTTGGTCTGGTCTCTGGAATGCCGAGAATTGAGTGACTCTCCCATTGGCTTTGGGCTGAGCTGGGCCGGCTCTGAGGGCTGGGCTGGGATTTTGCCCTTCACGGGGGCTGGAAGCTGGGTTTGTCTTGTGCTCCTGAGGCCCAGGAGAGCAGCCCAGGGCTGGGTTGAGGTACCCGAATTCCAAGGTGCAGCCGCAGGGAGCTGCTCCCCGAGGGAATCCGCACAAAGGGTCTCATCCTCACCCAGTGACAGCCAAGAGCTGCCTGAGGGCCCTCGGGCAGCCCTGGGGTGGTTTCATTCCTTTAAAATCCCTTTGGCTGCTCTGTCTCCCAGGATCTGCTGTGCCAGGACCGCTGGTCGCTCATCCCGGGAATGTGACGGAGACAAGAGCGCTTGGGACTGAGCCCCGCTGCTGTTCAAGGGTGTTTGGCTCCCAGTCCTGACAGAAGGGAACAAGCCCCGGTGTTGAAATCCCAACTGCCCTACAGGGATGGGAAGTGCTCATATCCGGAGTTCTGGCTGGGACCCACCTTTCATTGTACCCACTGCTGAGATCATTTTGCAGAGCACTGAGCTCATTCTGCAGGATGGTTCCCCCAGGTCCCAGCAAGGATGAACAAGGAAAAAAATGTCAATATTCATTTAACTTCAGGCCTGTGCAAAGAAATTTGGTGCTTGGGTGGCCTTTCAGTTCCCCCCCTCTCCATCATCTTTCCTCAGCAGCAAAATGGAAAGGGACAGTGCAAAAGAATGGACTGAAAAAAAAGAGAGAAGGAGGAGCTGAAAGAAAGAGCAAAGGGGAAGAGCTTAACTGCATCAACCTACATGAAAAATAAAAACTAGGGTGAAAAATAAGCATGGTGAAAAATCAGCTTCTTTTTTTTTGGACAGATGAAGCTCTGGTTCTGTAATGAGATATTTTTCTGTGGTTTAGCTACACGTGCAAAGATGATGAATGACAGGTTTTTCATAAGTTTCCTTTTAGCTGTATAAATTAAAATATAGCTGGGTAAAGAACAGTTGGATTAGACTCAGGCTGCAATACAGGATTTGGGCACAAATCTGTGTCTTGACAAAGGCAGAGGCTTGGTGAAGCCGAGATCCTATAGAATCTTAGATGTTGGGTGTGAATATCCTGTAAGATCCTCGCTTCTCTTTCTTCCCAGGGTCTGGTGCTGCCAGGTAGGATTTATGAGGTTTTATTGTAAACTGAAGAACAGGGTTTGGGGGCATCAATATTTGGAGCACAGTAGCTTTACATTCTTACATGGTAGCTGCAATTTAAATACCTTAAATTAGTGATATTTGGTTTAAATCACAATCTAAAAACTGACTAAAAAAACCCTCCCAACTTGTCCTTTGTCCTGTGTCCAGGAATCCACAACTGGATACAAGCCTTAGACCTTGAAGTGATTTTCAATGTGGGCATTTGAACACTCAAATGTAAATATATTTTTCCCTAGCAGAAATAGATTAGTTCTCATTGTTGTTTTTGTTTAAACCAGACACCTTGTGGTTTCCTGGCTTTCCCCACTAATTCCGGGCCCCTCCCATATCACATGAACTTCCCTGAACAGAGCGTCCCAACACAGTGGAATTATTGTCAGTGCTGGGAAGGAAGCCTCTGGATCTGCTGGGATCCATGGGTGAAAGGATGCTCTCCCAAAGGGAGGGGCGTGGGCAGCTGCCGATGGGCAGGGAACCCTCCAGGCTGCCCTGGCAGGTCCCTTCCCTGCTGGAAACACCGCAGCTCCTGTTTAGTCAAACAACCGAGAGTAATAGAAAGTGTTACTCACTGGGAGAAGCTCCTGGAGTCAGGGCCAGCCTGCCTTCCTGCACGCAGCTGGGAGCAGGGGCTTTCCCTCCGGAGAGCACTGAGGAACAAATTCATCAAGGAGAAACTTCAAGAGCCAAAATTTCCTGGGGAAGGAGGCGGCGGAGGCTGCGGAGCGCGAACAAAAGCGCAGGAAGTGATGGTACCCCTTGGGCAAATGTTTCTGGTATTTGCATGAACCAAAGGAACCAAGCCCTTGGAGAGAAAACAACGGTGAAATGTTTCAGGCCTTCTGCGCTTCCCACACAGACCATTAATGTCCTGCCCAAGCAGGAGCTTCCCAGCCTGGTCAGGTGGAGAAGGGTCCAAGGCCCTGGACACTTCACCCTTCTCACCACACCCCAGGCCAAAGCTCTCCCTTGAGCTGAAGCAAAACCTTCATTAGTTCCGTCAGAGCTGCAATAGCAAGCAGCTACTCCTTGAGGAGTTCAGGTGGGTTTGGTGAGGACAAAGAGCACGAGGGACCCTGCAGCCCTGCGAGGTGTCACGGGGGCCGTCACAGAAGGGGCATTCAGTGAAAGCAAGGCTGAGAGCTGTCTGGAGTCAGCCAGGTCCTGCTATTTGTGCAAGAAGGAACTCACTGGGAGAAAGCTTTCAGCAGCATCCTTTCCTGCCCCAGTCTGGGTGGCCGTTCCAGCAGTGTCACCTCGTAATTATGATATTATAGTAATGCTCTTACTTACTCTTACTCTTATAAAGTAATGGGAAAAAAGAGGAGTAAAGTATCATGAAAACAGCAGGGCTCCATCCTTGAGGCTGCTGGATACAAACACTGCCTATTTTTGTGGTTTTCAAGGACTTTTTAGCAAGCCAGCATTGAGGGAGAGAAGTTATTTGTACAGCCAGGTCACACAGCTCCCCGTGGCTCTTTCCTGGTGTCTCTGGAGAATTCAGATTCTCCTGTAGATCTGGCAGCTCCACGAGGAGGAACCAAGCTGAAACAAGGTGGATTAAAAGCAATAAATTCCCAAGCAGGTCACAGGCTGGGGGTTCTTGTGCACAAGGACTCTGCTGAGAGGTGGTGGCACCAGCTCAGTGAGGAGAAGCTTCTCCTCCATCATCCATCCCTGTCCTGGGCATGTGCACAAGCCTTGGTGCACTGAGCCCAAGGGCCTGCCAGGAGGGATGGGAATTTTCCTCTGCTTACTGGAACTTGGGATTGTCTGTAATTCTGTCTCTCTTCCCAACCTTCCTGCCTTGGGCACTTCCTGGTCAGTGCAGCTCCCACAGGAGGTGCTTCGGGCTTTGGCAGCTGGGGAATTGCAGCTCCCGGGATTCCCGGAGCTGTGATCCACCAGTGCTGCTGGGTTTAGAGGAGCAGGCACCCTAGTGTGCTCCCAAGCCACAGGCTGCCACACCAGGGCTGCTTTCCACACCCCCGACAACTACTCCCTTTTTCCTGTGCTGTGCCCATCCCTGGATTGGTGTGGGAGGGTGGGAGGAGCACGGCTTCAGTCCGAGAGGATTGATCCCTGCCGAACAAGGGAGCGCCCTGCAGAGCATCAGCTCTCTGCAAACCTCGAAGAGAACAAAGGTCTGGAGTCTGGGCCACCTAAGGAGGGAGAGCAGCTTTCCGTGCTGGGATCTGCACACAGGAGCTGCTTCACGGTGAAAATTAACAGCAGCTAATCCATAACGTCACCTGCTCCTCCACACAGAGATATTTCTATTATTTGGGTGGGGACCATGACTCAGAGAAACCATTTCCTCTCCTGTCCGTGCTTTCTCATTACTGGAAAGACAATGGCTTTTTTTTCCCCTGTGTTTCATTTTGCGTGATTTAGGATAATGATGCCGAGGAGGTGTCTGATAATGGGATTAGAAGCCCAGACTGGGAGTTACCTGCCTTATTCTCCATGTGCCTCGGTGAATATTTACCCCTGAGGTGGTAATTAGATCCGTTCCTGCAGCGAGAAGTCACCACCTTGCGCAGCGAGATGAAGATGTCAGAGAGCAGAGGACGGCTTGGCACTTGTTCCCAGCTCTTGCCAGGAGAGAGGGAACGACTCATTCCTGCAGCATCAGCCACTCGTTTCCCTGCTGCATCCGAGGTTCGTTGTTGCCCTTGCCCAGGACCTGCCCCTCTCCCCGTGCCGCGTTTCCAGCCCGGGATGAGCCAAAGCCCTTGAACTCGATCCTCCTCTCGGCAGGAACTGACCGGAAGGTGTGGAACGGCGTCCCTGCGCCCTTCCCGAGGAGCGCTCAGCTCCCTGGCTGGGAACGCTCGGCTCCCGGGGCTGGAGCAGGCCAGGCGCGCTGACCTTGCGGGCCCAGCCCGGAGCCCTCGGCCCCGGCCGCGATTGGGAGCCCGAGGCAGCAGAGGGAGATTTTCCTGACTTGCTCAGCGCCCTGGGCACTTTGTGTGGGACGCGGGCCGGGAACAAGGGCCGAGGTAAGGCTTCGGACTCTGAATTTGAGACATTTCAGGAGAAATGCTGATTCTGGAGCAGCAGATGACGCCCCCTCTGAAGGTGCTGAGCTCCTCGGAGGGTGTCACACACTTCCCCCGCAGCCTTGGTCCCTCAAAATCAGGAGTTCCTGCACATCCAGCCCCTGGGCTGCAAAGACAGGATGCTTTCTTGTCTTTCAGAAACCCAAAGCTTTCTGCATTTTAGCTCTTTTTCAAGATCTGCTGTTAGCAAAGAAACCGAACTGTGGTTGTGCACCATAAATCTGGAGCAGGTGAACAGGGGAGCGTTGCCAAACCACGGATGCTGCCCAAGTGCTTCCCAAGCTGGGTGTCCTCCTTGGAGGATCCTGTTATTATCAGTTTCATTTCCTGCTTGTTCTTCCTAGCAGCTTACATTGACTAAAGTTGGTGTAGTTACAATAACAACAGACCAGGAAATGGATGTGTGTGAAACAGGGCACAGATATTCTCCTTTTCCCCGTGCAGGTTCTGTGCTGGCAGTGCTGGGGGTGCCTTCTCCAGCTGGGATCATGGCAGGAGAGAAAAGTCGGGGTTAGCAGGGTCTGTGTGGGTTACAAGACCAGGTTGTTGCAATTCCATGTTTGTTTGTACTTTCTCTTTCATAAATATTTCCGTCTCTGTTTTAAAAAATAAAGGAGGTTTTTTTAGGTTTCTACTCCTCTTGGAAAGCTGTTGCAGAGGCCAATTCCTGTGGCAGCCCTTCATTAATCTTTCTGTCCCATGGGCTTCTGTATGTCCCACTTCATGGCGTTTTTCCCTGGCATTGCCCACTAGCACAAGCAGTTCTCCCTCTCTGCTGCTTCTCTCCCTGGGTATTTAAAGCTGGGGATCAGATCTCCGTGCAACCTTCATCCTGCCAGGCTCTCAGAGGCTTGTCCCATGAGATAAACTCCTTCCCAGGATCACTCCCATATCCTTTTGTTGTTCCTGTTCCAGGCTGGATTTATCTTTCTTGAGCACAGGTGATGAAAACCACACACATTGCTGCAATGAAGCTCTCATCCCAAACCACCTCCATCCCAAATACCTCGTCTGGCTCATTTTAGAGTTAAAATTGTGGGTTTTTTTTAAGGTGGGCCATCTGATTTTGGTAGCCAGAGACCTCATTTAATCATTCAGTGATTACCACACAGTTTGCTCCTCCCATATCTCATTCCTTCATCTCCTGTTTTCCCACAGGTTGTACAATTCCTTTGGATAATGGCAACCTGACTCAGCTTTTTGTCATCATCAAACTCTGATGGCTCAACTCTGCTTTTACTGCCCAGAGTTTTAATTAAAGACTTATATAAAATTAATCTCAGTCGGAATCCTGAACAACTCTGTTAATAAACTTCCTTGAGCCCACTTGTCTCTCTCTGAACACGTTTTCCTTTGATCTCCAGCCACTTCTGGACCCTCTGGTACAAACCCTGCTTTTGTCAGTGCAGTTATTAATTCCCTTTACAGAATTAGAGAATCCATACAAATTGCTGGTGGACGGCATTTCCCTCGTCTAGAAAATCCATTATCTTATTGAAGAGAGATTAGCAACAGCAAACATCTTTTCACATTATCCCATTTCCCTGCATCTCCTCCGCTTTATTCTCCTAAGCTATTAAAGTCTGTTATACCAAATTTTCTTCCCAGCTCTTAAGTGGGAAGAAAAGATTGGAAGGTGGAAGGTGACAATTTGTCACGCTAAGTTGGTTCATTGAAACCTTTGCTCGTGGGGTTCTGTGATGAAGCATCTTGTGTGTGACACGAGATTTGTTTCTTACAGGGTTGTTGTAGTTACAACTTTTCTGCCCCAATTTCCCTCCCTGAGCCCTGCTCTCAACAATTTGAGGATTTGCATTCGTTTTTCCTGTACAGAATCAGGGATACCCTTTCCTAAATGCAAATGTTGCTTCCCACGAGCGTGGAGATGCCCTTTGTCTAATCCAGGAGGTGCCAGTGGATGGGGACACCTGCACGGAGAGATGGATCTGCACCATCCACAGCAAGTCTGTCTGACCAAACTCAGAGTTCCCAGACACCAGCCCAGCCCTGTTTCTTCTGAGAATTCAAAGGTCAGGCAAACAGGAGTGGGAAATGGGAGCAGTGCTGCTCAATACCATTCCAAACAGTTTTAATGACAATGTCCTTTCATACCTGCCACTGGGGTTTTTTTTTAATTTTTCCTTTTTAGCTCTCTGCCATTGTTAATCTTTTTTTTCCCCCTCTCATCCTCTCTGTTTATTTTTGTTGCAGATTTATTAGGTGCACAGTTAAGTGCCATTTAGCTTTGCAGAACTGTCATCGCCAGCACTTTATGAATGGGATCATTCACTGACAAAACTATTTAAACACTAAAAGGGGGGAAAATTTACTGCTCCAGGTCAGTGAAGAAGCCAAGATCAACTGAAACTCAGCTGTGTTTCTCCTTGAGTACAGGAATGTGACGAAGGTGCTCAGAGTTTTCTTTAATGTATTCTCATCCTTAATTTATCCTCGCACTCCAAACCAAATGTCACTCTGCTTTGCAGTGCTATTTTTCCTAAAATAATGCCTTTTTTTTTCCTGACAGCTTGCTAGAGCCCGGAGATCTAAAAATGTGGCTAAACAGGCAGTCACACACCTGCTAATTACGGCTATGAATAAGCTGTGACCAGTCATGCAGCCACTGACAGCCCGTCCTAGGCAGGGAAATTTTTGAGAAAAAAGTGAGGAGAGTTTTGCGGATCAAATGCAATCGTGGGTACGAGAGCCTGGGAGAGGTCTGACCTTTTCCCCTTCATAATCTGGAAAAAAAAATCTTACTGTCTTTTCATATTTCTGCCCAGATGCCAGAAGGGCAGAGTGGTGTGTCCTTTCTCCTGCCAGGGAATTCACAGGAATTCCTCCCTGGGAGGGTGGGGAGGCCCTGGCACAGGTTGCCCAGAGAAGCTGTGGCTGCCCCAGCCCTGGAAGTGTCCACGGCCAGGCTGGACGGGGCTTGGAGCAACCTGGGAGAGTGGAAGGTGTCCCTGCTCATGGCAGGGGGTGGAACAGCATGAGCTTTAATTCCTTTCCAACCCAAACCATTCTGGGATTCTGTGATCCTGTGTCAGAACTGGACTTTTCCCTTGGTCATCCCTTCCACCCGTGGAGCCTGGTATGAATTCCATGGGTCAGTGCATAGTTACAAGTGGTTATCTCTGTTCTCCTTCAGTCTCCCAGCCCAGAGAAGTCCTGCAGGAAGCTGCACTTGCTGTATTTTCCACGTTCTTACAAGGGGATTGTCTCCCTTTTTTTTAGCATTGTAGTGTATATAACCTTCAAACAACTGTGCAAGGTTGTCTGTTCACTGATGTTATTTTGTGTGTTTGATCATGTCCTTCACATCCTAATCTTTTGGAGGTGTCTTTAATTCCCTAGGAGTGTGTAAATATATATTTATATGTGTGTGTGACTGTAGGTTTGCAGGAGGGCTGGACGAGCTCCAGGACCGCAGCCGGTGGGGACTGGGGATGTTGAGTGAGGGACCAAGGTGGCCTCAGCTTTCCTGGCTCTCATGTCTCTGATGCTCTGACCCTCTGAATTCCACTGGTTTTTTCCCAAGTGAAACTTTCCTCTTCACCTGATCCCGGGATATTGCTGGGCTTACAGCTCGTTATACATGGGGGGATCAAGCTGTGTTATAAAGTTGACAAAAGTGACAATTTTATATATTTTTCTCCGACAGTTCCACATTGCCGTGGAAGCTTTTTGACTAATCCACCGGGATTTGGAGTTAATCCTGGTGCACTTGGAATATTTGCGTGTAGGTATTTGAGAGATTTAAATGGACACCACCAACCCCGATGGGGCCTCGTTTCTTAACATACCTTGGAAACTCAATCTGCGGAGGAAGATGAGACACAAAGGCTTCTCTTTTTTTGTAGCAATCTGCTTTGATTTTACTCTCTTCACAGAGTGAAATCAAGAAAACAAGAGCTCCATGGCGGTGATTGTAATGCTTCAGCAACATTAGTTAATGCAGAACTTCTAAGTGAGGGGAAGTGCCCATTTTACAGACGTGGAAACTAAAGGCACAGAGAGATGAAACACAGTTCTCAAAATAACAAAGACAAAAGTGGCAGGAGTGCAAACCCAGGGGTCCTGTCTGAGTGCTGCAAGAGCATGGACATGAGTTCAGCTGCTCATATGAAATGTATTTTAATTTCTTTGAAAGGCTTTGACTGGAGTTTCTCATAAATTCTCTCAAATTTGTGTGCTTTTGGTGCACTGGGAAATACTATTAACAGTCCTTTTTTTTACCACCTGCAATTCAGCAGGTGCAGGATGGCAGCAAGCTGGAGGATTCAGGTCTGGAGCTGGATCATGACACTCCAGAGGCGTGTGGAGTTTGCTGTTAGGGGTGGGCTGGGGAAGGCACCCAAAGCTGGGTGTCAATGAAACCACCCAAGTGCTCCTGGGGGGTTGGTCTTCAGCGTTGGAGAGGTTCAGGTTGAAGCCACCAGGTCTTAATGTCTGAAATTGGATCTTCAACCCAGGGAAGCCTCAACGACCTTTGCTGTCCAGTTTGGGTCCAAGCCACTTCAGGTGCCTCGAGTCGCACTGCTGAGCTGCTGCAACACCTCCAGATTGCCTTGTCAGTCGGTTTCTTGGTCCCAATGAGCCAATACCTGTGGATTTCACCAGGATATAATGGATTTAATGTCATCATTTCTTGATGGAAGTAGCTGTGATTTGCACAATTTTGCTTTTCCTCCAGTTTTGGTTTAAATTAAGGCAGACATTGTTATTCTCATTTTGATAACCTGGTGGGCAACACCACGCAACAGCAGCTTGAAACATTTCTTCCTTTGGGTGGACCTCATCTCACCTGACTCTGACCATCTACAAGTTTGCTGCTGAGTCTGAGCTGAGCATCTCCTTCCATCTGTGGCCAGTGTGGAGAATGAGGAAATTCATTCTGCTCCTGCAGAGGGAAATCACTCTCTGGAGACACCTCTAACTGTGCACAGAGTTAAGATCCTTTCCTTAATGTCCTTAATGTTTCTAGGTGACATCTGAAGCCACCAGGCCTTGATTTGCTTGGAAACTGATGATCACTGGGCACTTTGAGAAAAAGCAGATGTCTCAGAGTTGGTTTTTAGCTGAAGATTAACAGCAAGGGGGAGGTAGGGGAAGGTGTCCCTGCCCACGGCAGGTGGTTCAGTGAGAGGGTTTTAAGGTCCCTCCCAACCCAAACCACTATGTGAAAGTGGAGAATATGGAGTAATAGGGGGTAATTTAGAAAAGTGGATGTCCACTCCACTGTGTCCAGCTGGTACCACACCGAAGGGAATGCAAGGAGCAGTTCAGGCAGATGCAGAGCAATCTTCCCTCCTTCTCCCGACCTCCAGCAGCTGACCCTGGTACAAGGCACCATCTCTGCCTTCCAAACGCTCCTCACTCCTGGCTGCAATGACCCTCGGCATCATCATCCACAGAAATTACCCTTTGGCTCTTGGATTCCAGGAGCACCCTGTGGCAGGGAGCCCTGCAGCCCCATCAGGCTCTCAGTGCACCCTCGCTCCTCCCTCCTGTGCTCATCGAGGATGGGGACAAGGACACGCCCTGGGAAACCCCTGGTGTGCCTTTAGATCACGGTCCTGCCCTCCTTCCCTCACCCGGCTCTGTGTCCTTGTGCTGTCAGTGGGTACAAGGAGAATCGAACCCATCCTCTCTGTAATTTCTGGGGTTTATAATTAATAAACCCCAAAATAATTAAATATATATAATATATAATTATAATTATATATAATTTATATATATTATATAAAATAATTTATAATTAATAAAAATCTATTTTGATCTGGACTTTTTTTTTCAGGAGCTCTCGGTACTTTGATGTATTGACAGATGTCGCAGTAAAAGCAGGTGGTCTCGCTGAGCAGGCTGCGAGCGGTGATGTTGTGCTCAGCCTTTGTTTTTAAGTCGGGGAGAGAGCAGAATGGGGTAAAAATCACCTGCTGTTAGAGCCATCCCACTGGGAGATGTCCCCCCGTGCTCAGGCTCAGGGGAGCTGAGTGGAGGCAGCGCTGACGGGGCCAAGGCTGCACAGAACCCTCTGTGCCAGGGCCGGGCTGGGCCCCGTCCCCTCCGAGCAGGGCACTGGCACTGCCAGGGGCTCCACCAGCTCTGGGGCTCCAGCCAGGAACAAAGAGCTGCAGTGCAGCCTCTGAAGAATCGAGTCTTCTGAGGAGGGGCTTTTTTCCTTATTAACGTTATGCTTTTCTTTTTTTTTTTGTAAATACAACCTGAAATGACACGCATCTCATTTTTAAATCCGCTGGATTTTCCCTAATGGAGAGGAGGGGTGCTGGAGACGGTGGGGGAGGCGTTTTACAGCGCGGATAATCGAGCATGGAGAGCGTGCCCGGGGCATGGCGGAGTCTCCATTACCGGAAATATGGAGAGCCAGGGTAAATTTCTGTTCTAAGAGACTTCCTCTAGTTAAAATTAATTCTGTGCTTGTATTCTGAGGAAGATGAAGAGAGGGGATCACACTGGTTCCCCCTCATGGTGCTATGTTACCTCCCAGCCTGGCACTGCTGGGCACGGAGCATCTCCATCTCCAACAGCAGGAGGACAAGAGGGGATGGACAGACTGGAAAGATGGAAAATGCAGAGAAGGTGGCACCTGTTATTACTGGGGCTTGTATCTCACCCCATTTCTATCGATATTTCCAGAAAAAAACAGATTAATTTATAATTTTGTTATCTTGCAGCACCCACTTCCAGCATTCCCAGCACCCAAGGCCTGGAGTTTCCAACCAAAACACTGCTGGCTTTGTGAAGTTCATCAGCCCCGTTGGTCAGAGCGTGGTGCTCATAATGCCAAGGCTGCAGGTGCAATCCCAGGATGGGATATTTGCAGAAGAGGTGGACTTGATGATCCTTGTGGGCCCCTTGCAACTCAGAATATCCTGTGGTTCAAGTCTCTCCAGGAACCAGGAATGTTTCTCCAAGTGTAAGTCTCTCCCTTCCCATGCAAAGGCATCTCTGCAATGATGATCAGGGATGCTGCACCCGCCCTGTGCTGCTGTGTCCGTGGTGATGCCTGTGCTGGCTGGGCATGAGAAATACAACCATAATATGGTATAAAATTCTTCAGGAACATAGGGAATGTATATCCAGGGGGGGCGTTGTTTCCTGGTTTGTTTGGGTGATTTTTGATTAAGTTGGTAATCTGCATTTCATTGAGGCAGGAGAAGGAAACAGCCCCTCATCCTTTTCACCTGCTGCAGTAACTTGAAATTTTTTATTTGCCAAACTTCCTGGGTTCCAGAGCAGCACAGAGCAGGGCTGTGCAGGAACCCAGAGATGTGGGCAAGTTGTATTTCCAGCTGACATCAACCTGGGGAGCCGTTTATACCCTCTGAGCATCCGGCTGGGGATTACCCGTGTGACCCTCTGTCCTCCCTCCCACAGGCTCATCCCACGAACAAGAAAGAGCCTTGCCCTGAAGATATTCCCAGGAAAGGTCAGGGTCACACACAGCAGCTCCTGAAGAGCCAGCGAGGGTAGGGGTTTGGGGCTCTTGATGCCACATCCGTGGGAAGTTCTTTATCTCTCCGTTTTGGGAGAGAGAGGAGAAATGAGTTCTCCAGCAGCGGAGGCAGCGATGCCGTGGGATCCCCAGGCTGTGGGACAGGGCTGGGAATCATCCTGTGGAGAATATAACCTGCAAGAAAGGCCGGGACAGGGCTGGGAATCATCCTGTGGAGAATATAACCTGCAAGAAAGGCTGGTGCTGGGGAACAATGGGAGCTGTAATTGCAGATAAACACTGGGAAAGCCACATGAATCACGAGCCTGTGAATTGAATTGTTACAAACGTTTTGGAGAGGAGAAAGAAGAGTCTTAACTGGTGAAGCCTGGCCTTGGCAGAAGAAGCTGTTCCCACCTATTATCTTTTGAGGCAGACAAAGGGTGAAAAAAAAAAAAGGAAGAGAAGGTAGAAACCACATGTAAACATTAATTAATGCTTTCCAGGCTTCTTCTTCGTGGTCATGTTAAACCTTTAATCCCGGGGATTTAATAATACTGTGGCTCTTTATTCATCTCCAGATAGTAAGTGTGGAAAGGGAGTGCTGGAGAAAGCCTTTGCATCCAGCTCCTCCTGCATGCACAGCCTGCATCCCATGGGAATGCCGGTGCTCCTGAGTCCCTCCACTTGGCTCCCCTCCCCTGTGCTTTAACCCCTTTCCTTTCCCGTTTGCAGCAGGTTAAGGGAGTGTCCACAGTCAGTCCCGTCACCTCCACGGAAAGGTACTAATTTTGGGGAATGTGTGATATCCCCTTCATCCATTAATACAGAATCAGGGAATCATTAAGGTTGGAAAAGCTCATGGAGACAAACCATCCTGACATTCTTCCACAAGGAGAGGAGGTAGCACAGCTCCTGTAGGGTGCCACGTGGGTGAAGCAGTCGGTGGTGCTGGCAGGGAGGGCTGGGATGGATTTCCCTTCCAGGAATTGCTGTTGCTCCTTGGCAAAGGGAAATGCTCCCCCGCTCGAACCCTTGGGGTTAAGCCTCATCATTCCTGAGTGTCACCCAGCCCTTCAAGGTGCTGTCAGGGAGATGACACAAGAATTTGTTAAGAAGCTGTTTCCCCTCATCCCCTGCTGTCCCTCAGGGCTCACAGGCACCCGGGCTAAGGAAGTGGTAATGAGAGGGGAGGAATTCAATCACATTCCAGCGGCTCCACAGCCAACGCAGGGGATTTGCTCCCACCTCTACCTGGGCTCTGTGTGCTCCGTGGGACAGAGGGGCAAGGCAAAAGCTCTGGGCACTTTTCCTGACTGTACCAATGGTTGAACCCCAATTATTGCAATTCCTGGGACCCTAAGAATCTCCAATGTTTATTCCTTAACTGCATTTTGTAGATGAGTGGCTGATGCTTGACCACCCAGCATTTCTCAGCCTGGTTCACTCTTGCAAGAGACAGATAATATTGAGATAATAACAGTTTTAAGAGACAGAGAAGCGCAGATTTCCATGGATATTTCTAAGAGCTGAGCATGCAAGAAGTGCTCACCCCAACAAGTAGGAGCGAGCCCAGGGAGGATGCTCAGCCTGAGAGGGTCTCCTCTTTCAGAAGCTTGGCTCTTTTTCTCATGTGCAGAGCAAACCATTCATTTTCTCCAGCAAATAATTACAGTTTGGGGTTAAGATTTATGGCACGACTGTTAGTGTCTTGATGGTAGATATGCAAGGCTCTTTCGCTGTTGCCAAAGGTGGAAATGCATAAAGGTGATGGAAGAGTGTTTTCCCAGACAGCACAAAAGGTCATTTGTTTTTTCCCGAAGATCTCGCCGACTCAGCAATGCCGTCGGTTTTCCTCTCCTCCCCTTGCCCTTGGCACACGTGGTGTTCATGACTCTGCTTCTCTGGTTCTGTGGGTGAACAAGGGTGCAGGAATAGGACTTCTCATTTATTGTCTGTCCCTTTCTACTTGTACTCCTCCCCTGATGTCTCTCGCTCAAGTTCAAAACCTCCAGCCCGAGCACCTTTGGACCAGCTCCGTCCCAGGCTCCTTCCCATCCAACTGCTTCACCCCACTCTGAAATTTTTTGGGTGCTTTTTGCCCCGTTGCTTGCTCAGTCTGTGAGTTCCCCTCAAAAAGAGATGTATTTTTTCTGTTGGGAAAAAATCCTAAAGTGGGTACTCCAGTACAAGATAACAAAGGTATTAATAAAAGTAATATTAACACTAGTAGCAATGATAATAAATAATGATAATAAGGGAGTGCACAGGAAACTGGCTGCTTTGGCTGAATTTTTCCCACCATTTGGGGTCTCAAGTGGAGCCTCGACAGGCAGTGCCACATCCTGCCTGTCCAGATCTCCCCACTGGCACAGTCCGTCCCCGAGTGCTCGGGAGCAGAGATGAGCACGGGGATAAACAATAACAGAGCTGACCCAGCCAAGCAAAATAAAGGAGGAGAAAGCCTCGATAACTATTTTTGTTTTGGACAAAAGGATTTGAGAACCTGCACAGGAGAGCAGGGAAGCGGGATGGGGCTGATGCTTGGCAGGCCCTGGCACAGCGAGTGGGGGAGGGCGCGGCCCCAAGACCCGGCGAGGTCCCTGCACGTCAAGGGGAATTTTTCTGCTCGTGTCTTTCATCGTTGAGGTTGCACATTGGCTTCCCAAAAAATGGATCTCCTGGAACATAGGCGGCCTCCCGGAAAAGGGCTTAGTGCCATGCCTCGAGCAGACCGTGCATCCAGTGTCAGGAAAAGTGAGATTTGCAGCAGCAGAATCAAAACATCAGAAGTTCCCCCCTTTCCAATCTCCTGCCCAGGAGCAGCAGAGGGATGGCACAGCAAACCCTGCATGCTGGGGATGCCCCTCCAAAACCTGCCAGTGACCCACCAAGCACCTCCAGCTGTGAAGTGCTGAATCCTCTCCTTTCACAAGGGTTCCGTGTGGTTTTCAGGCTCATTGAGTCCATTAAATAATTGGAATTGCTTCATGAATAGGCAAGAGAGAGCAAATTGGTTTTTTTTTCTTTTCCCACAGCCATGGGGTGTGTATTGGCTTAGCTGGGCAGAAACCACCCCAGCCTGGGAGGGCTGGAAAGTGCTGCTGTGCTGAGTGTGTGCTCTGGCACAGAGCAGTCGGTGTTGGGCACTCGATCCCACCATCCCAAAAACCCTGGGTGAGGCAAGCTGGGAACAGTAGATGGATTCTTCCTGCCCAGTTTCTTGGAAATTGCAGTCAGAATGTGCCGAGGAGGATGGGAGAGCTGGGAGAAGACATGCAGCAACCCAACAACAACCCCAGGTGAGATCTTTTTAAGCAGAATTACTGCAGGTTCTCGCCCCAGTGCTCCAAGTCTCATGTTAAAATGGTCTTTAAAGAAAAATGGAAGAAATATTCAAAAATGGGGGGGGGAAAAAAAGATTGATGGGTAAACCCTCATTTTCCATCAGATCTATGAGCAACTGATTTGACGTCTATGGAATACATTCCATAGACCTTTCTGTGCAGTGCCTGTGTGAGATGGCACTAACGTGGTACCAGCAGGGATGGACCATTGCAGGCTTCTTGTCCCAGGGAACTCATGATCTCAATGGACCAAGCAGGAGGAGAGCAGGAAGCACAGAAAGATGGAAAAATGTCTCCTGCAAAGCCACGCTCCAAAAGAACCCTCCAAGACATGACCAGCCCTGGGTTTGGTTGGGTGCCTGGAGAGTGGGATCAGGGGAGAGGACACAGCTCTCTGCTGGGTGGGTGGTGACCACACACACCAGGAATAAGGTGAGCAAGGCTTCATCTGCCCACGCTGTGTCCTCCTTGATCACAGCTCTCCCACCAGGAGTGGGACGGGAAGAAGCTCTTGAAGGATCCGTCCTTTGCCTCACCGCTTCCCTCTCTGCTGTGACGGACATTCATTCTCCTGCCAAACTTTCGGGACAATCATGTTTTTCTGTCTCTTTCCCCAAGACTGCACACCCAACCTCTGCTCTTCAGAGGCCAGGTGAGAGCCAGGAAGAGGTTCCCCGAGGCATGGAAACCCTGAGTGGATCTCCAGCTCTGCCCGCTCCTGGATGCTTTCTGATAACAATGTTTTAATAAAAGATCTGTCACTCAAATATTTCCGAATCATTAAAGAAAAAAGGAATGAAAAGCAGTAATTGGAACCCTGAGCCCAATGGGATAATGTAAAAAAATCCCCGAACCTGCGACCCAACCAACTGCAGAGGGGTTGAGAGACCCGGAGCTTGAAGCCGAGCCTCAAAATCCCTCTGGGAATTATTTTCTTGTACAAAATCCAGAGGGGTCTGTGATTCATAGCCTGATCCTGCCCCACGACAGCAGCTGGTAAGAGGTGTATTCAGGTGTTAAATCCTCTCCCTGTCCTCCACCATCAGGTTTGAGCTGGGAGCGGAGCACCGGGAGGAGAGCCAGGAATGAGTGAGACATCCTGAGCTGGAGCTGCTCGCGGCCCAGAGCTCTGTTCGCACTCGGTCACTGCTCCCACAACACGAGGCCTCTGCCAGCTCGGGGATTCTTTTTGCTGTATGTCGAGGATAGAAGGTGTTTATCCAGAAATCCTTGGCTCCAGGAGTCATGGGATCTCCTGAGAGCTTTGTTTCCTGGGAGAAGTGAAGAGGTAAATAAGTCAGAACGCTTCTACCTCTTGGAGTAGGTGGGAAAAGCTGGAAAAGGTGCCTTCTCTGAGCGAAGAACTTAGGAGACACCTTTATTGTGTTCAGGTTCTGGTCACTTTAAGGCTGATCTCATTTTCTGTGGCTATGAGTCACCAGAGGTTGAATTTGTGTGGGTGGCAATTTAAAAATTTCCTCTGAGTAAGGAGAGCGGGGTTTGGCGAGTGGGCTCTGGGTGCCTTCTCCTCTCCTCCCACACCGGGACAATGTCGCTCCCAAAGGTGCTGGAGTGAATCATTTCTCCCTCTTTTAATGGCACTTCTGCGTCTGCACAGCCCGTCTCCAGCTAATTATTGTTTAAAACCCGCTTGGCAGAGCCCTTCAAAAATGATTTGTGCAAAGGGTTTTTCAGTTTCCTCAGGAGAGGAGTTTGCAGGCGGGGGGGGAGGGGAGGCTCTTTGTCCCCTTCCCTCTGGGCCAGGAGCATCTCCCGCACCATGCACGAGTTAATTCAGTGGAGAGAGGCAGAAAGTCCTGCTGGGGTAATTAATCACAATTCGGGGCTCGTGTGGGCTCCGTACCGGCCCTCGCTGTGCCTCGGGCTCCTTCCACTGTCAGTTCGCAATGCACCTCATCCTGTGAAACACAACTCGGGTGGAGCTTCCCTTTTCACCCCTTTGATTGTTCGTCTGGAATCCCAAGGGACTGGAAACGAAATACATTGGCTTAAAGTGATGTTCCCCAGATCAGCAAGCGGCTCCTGGGAGGATGCCCCGGGGCGGTTTTCCACCAGGTGGGAAGAGGGATGTGCCTTTCTGCCGCGCTGACCCCTGCGAAGGCAAGCACATGCTTGAGTCACTCGCTCACCTTTATTTGTGTGATTTAGTGCAATAAATCAGGCTTGTCTTTCCCAGGCTCCCCCACGCAATCTGGACACTTTTCCATCCCGTTTTAGAGCCTGGAGCTGAACTCCCATGGCCCTGCACTGCCCAGGGACTCATTTTCCCTGTTGATAGACGCCTGCGCTGGCAGCGCTCACCCCTGGCAGGTGAAGGCTCCACCTCCTGCCTCGCTAAAAGGTGCAAAAGGGAAAGGACTTGTCCTTCGAGAAGAAAATAGGCTCTACTCAGCTTATTGGAAAATGATTTCCATTGACAAATAGAAACATTTAAAGCAGGTAATTTATTCCTTGCAGAAATCAATGTATTGGGTGAAATCCCCACTGTTAGTAGGAAGGGTTTTATGGTGAAAATGTCTTGGCTTAATCCTTCCAGCCCATTTTCTGTGAAAGAGAATTCAAATTAATCACTTCCATCTCATCCTTACAGATGTTATTTATGTTTCTGTCTGGCCCAGCTTGGTGGAAACCCCCCATTTTAGGTGCTGTCTGGCAAAACAGCCAACAACGTGCCTAGAAATCCCCACAAATCATGAAACCCTGTCCTTCCAGGACACAGAAGTTGTCTGCTTTTGGATATTTATCAGATTAGCTATTCTGAAATAATTACTTTGGTAGGAACATTTGTCTTTTTCCCCTTTATCTTAACACAACCTGAAAGACAATTTCTCCATATCCAGCGTTGGGCAACTCCTCACCAAGGTGCTCACACACCATCATGCATAATAATATTTCCTTCTCGGGCTGGATCTTACACTCCAGGATTTCCAGGTCTTTGACAGTTCACAGCACCTTCAGTGACATGATTAAGCCTTGTTTCATCTCCTTCACATGGAGAGGGAGGAATTGGTGCAGGGGTTTGCTACAAAAGGACCCAAAAGCAGAGAATCATGGAATTGTTTCATTGGAAAAGATCTCTGGGATCGTCAAGCTCAGCCATTCCCCAGCACTGGCAATCCCACCACGAAATGATGTCCCTGAGTGCCGTATCCACACAGTTTGAAACCATTGCAGGGATGCTGAGTCCACCACCGCCCCAGGCAGCTGTGCCAGGGCTGGACAGCCCTTCTGGGGAAGAAATGGTTCCTGATATCCAACCTAAACCTCCCCTGGCACAACTGGAGGCCCTTCCTCTTGTCCTGAACCATCATGCTTGGTTGGTGTGCCGGCCGTGCCGCTCTGTGTGCCCTGCAGCCGTGCCCGGGGGGCAGAGAGGAGCAGTGATCCCCCAGCCCTCCAGCACCCCTGGGCTGTGCCAGGCGAGGAGAAGCAGTGATCCCACACCCCTCCAGCACCCCTGGGCTGTGCCAGGTGAGGAGCAGCAGTGATCCCCCACACCTCAGCACCTCTGGGCTGTGCCAGGCGAGGTCTCGCCCGTGCCACGTGTAAATCCAGGCAGGAAGCCCCCGGGGGATGCCGCCCGCTCCGGGCGCAGGGCTCTGTTGTGGTGCCCGTTGCTATAAACACGCCGGCGATTTGCACAAGTATGTGACACTGTAAAAGTTCCTGAAAGATTTTATCAGATTGGTTTTGGCTCCAAGCCCTGTATTCACATGGAAACGCCAGGTAGAAAGACAATACGTGTGTATCCATGTGTATTCTCAACTTCCTAAAGGCCGTCAAATTGGGAAGGGAGTGGGTTTGCTTTACCCAAGAGTTGAAGACAAGGTAACCCAGAAAAAGCCTTTCCTCTTAAAAAAAAATAGAAATAATAAACGTTGCTTCTCCTTGCACAGATTGTCTGAGTGATCTGTAACAATCTCTTGTATCTCTGAGTTATTTTGATTTTAAAATATTAGTTCGTAACAAATCTCGAGCTGTCAGAACTAGAGGATTGTACAAAATAGCTTCAAGGTTACATAAACAGAGTAGCTGGGAAACAATTCGGTAACACGGATTCATCTGGAGAGCAAAGAGGTTTATTTTTCAAAGAAATTTTCCACCTGAATACTGGCCCTCTTTGTTTTGGGAAATGTTGATTTAATGGGATTGAAATACTTCGTGTCAGGAAGAGGAGGGCAAATGGCAGGGAAGAGACTGAGCAGAGCAGGGGAGAGAGGAGCTGGGGCAGCAATTGCCAGAAGGGTGTTCAAGGAGGCTTTTAATGAGAAGCAACTGGGGATGGTGGGAGCTGGGAAGGACAAGGGATATAATTTAGGGTGTGCTTGGACTGGGGGGAAATAACTGAGAAAAATCAAGGAGAGAAGGTGACAGTAAAAGTAAAGTAAAAAAGTAAAAGTAAAAGAAAGGTGAGGAACTGCTGGAAACATCACCTGGGAAGGAAAATCCAGGAGAGATTTGGGTCAGAAGAATGGAAAATGAGAATAAATGTGAGGAGGACTGGGAATGTGTTCTGGGACTTTGTACTGGAGAGGGGAAGGGATTGGTTCAGCACAGAGGATCCTTTGGAGACAGTGGGTGGAGGAGTGGCAAGGAAAAGGAGGTTTACCTGCAGTGGTGAGGGGAACCCATTCTCTCTGTCCTGGCTGGATTTAGGACCCAACACCTGTGAAAAAGAGAAGGATCCAGGGTATCTCTGCAGCTGGGGGTGTGCAGGACAGAGTTATGAAGCTGGTTGTGACCCACTTGCTCTGAGCAGCTCCCAGGGAAGGGACGTGGTGGGTGAAAATCAGGGGCAAATTGCAAATAAGGTATGATATAGAAGAGGCAGCACTGGAAGGAGGAGTTGAAGTTTGGGCTGAGAGAGAAAGAGAGAACTCTGCACTTAAAATTACTGTGGTGGAAGGAGGGGCCTGGACTGGCAGTGGAAATAGGAGCGGGAGACAATGTGAGTGGAAGAACATGGAGCCTGTGGTGGGCATAAGGTGGGAAGGGGGAAGGAGAGGGACAAGAGGAGGACTGTGATGGGACAAAGCTGGTAAGAGGACACCTGGCAAAATTCTCCATCCTTCGATGCCCTCTGCAATAACCTTCTCCTCCTGGAACAGGAAACCTTCCTGCAGCAGGGCACATGCTAGGGCAAGCTGCCCCTCTCCCCAAACGTGGATGTTATCCCGCTCAAGTGAGTGGGATCAACAACAGGAGGTGCCTCTCACAGTGCCCCTTCCGAGCCAAGGCTCCAGCTGGTTTCTTTCCTCCTCATTATTTTCTGGAAAATTTTTCCCCAGCTGCAAATCTGCGTTCATGAAAGCACTGTCAGCCCAGCTTCCTGGATGCTCGCGGGGGCCGTGTGTTCACACCGGCCCTGACGCAGCACAGCTCTTCAGCACCCGCCTGGCTCCGAGTGCCTGAACGGGCCAGCAGGGCTGCTGGGGAATTAAAGCTAAACATAACTCGGTGTCTCGTTTATTGAGGGCCTACCCAGCTAATTAGTTAAACCTTCCATGAAAAGTCACCAGGATCTTTAATAAAGCAATGCTGCCCAAGCAGCTGCCGTGGGACTCTGCCCAGGTCACATTATCTTGTTTGCAGTTTGGATGCCTGAAATATCTGACTTCTTTTTTTTTTTTTTTTGGTGTGTCTGGAGTTTAGTGTTCACAGGATACCCTCCCTCCTTCCCCAGCGAGGTGCACTAGAGCCACCAAACACTAATTGATTTAAATCCACGCAGTACCTACCAGGTAGCTGTGGTAAATCACAGTTGTCAGGTAATTAAACACAACCCGTAAATCACATCGGAGCATGTGAACCAGGCATTCAGCGTCAATGCTTTTTAATTAATGCTGTAAAACAATATTTGGGGCTTAGATGGAGTGTAGGGGGCGGGTAAGGTATCAGATTATGGCTCATAAAGCAGGAGCAGTGGGGATGGCACTGAGAGCCAGGAGCCTCTGCGATCTGAGATGCCCCGGGTGCCCCCCAACAGGTGGCCCTGCCTCGGGAGGGGGAACGCAGTGTTATTGCAGGGGGATTACCAGCGGGCATTACACTCTCCTTGCTCTTTTAGTGCTGGATTAATTAGCCAGCAAGCAGAATTATCTGCCCCCGGATCCATCACCTGCTAAAACGCACCAGCAGGGCATGAGAGATTGGATTTGGGAAGGAGGGAGGGAGCAGGGCAGTGACCCTGCCCTTCCTGGCAGTGTTGATGCCTGTGTGGGTGGTGGGTTCCCCAGCCCTGGCAGTGGCAGGAGGAGCAGCCTGGAAGAAAAAAGTGATTTATAACATAAAAGGAGAGGGTCAGATTTTGAAAGCCACATGAAGGAGTGGGGTGTTGGTGAGTGAGAGGCTCCACGTGACCCCAGAAATCCAGCCAAGACCTGGGCTCGTCTCACAACGTGGGCAGCACGGGAGGGGGATCCTGCCCCTCTGCCCTGGTGAGATCCCTCCTGCAGAGCTGAATCCAGCTCTGGGACCTCCGAGAGCACAGGGATGTGGGGCTGCTGCAGGGAGTCCAGGGACAGGCTGGGATTGTTCTGCCTGGAGAAGAGAAAGCTCCAGGGAGAACTCAGAGGCCCTTCCAGTGCCTAAAGGGGCTCCCAGAGATTTGGAGAGGGACTTTGGACAAGGGCCTGGAGTGCCAGGACAAGGGGGAATGGCTTCCCAGTGCCAGAGGACAGGGTTAGATGGGAATTGGGAAGGAATTCTTCCCTGTGAGGGGGGGGAGGCCCTGGCACAGGTTATCTTGTCTGGAGGAGCTGTGGCTGCCCCATCCCTGGAAGTGTCCAAGGCCAGGCTGGACGGGCCTTGGGGCAACCTGGGCTAGTGGAAGGTGTCCCTGCCCATGGCAGGGGGTGGGACTAAACAAACTGTAAGGTCCCTTCCAACACAAACCATTCCAGGATGTTTAGTGTGATACCGTGTTCAAAAGGCGAACTCTGGTGCTTTTGAAAATCTTGTGTTTATTTTCCTGCCGGCCTTGGATGGGTCAGTGGCTCTGAGCAACCCCCCTGCAGAACAATGGGGTGGGCAGCCTGGTCCAGGGGCACTGGAGATGCGCCAGGTTCCGGATGCAGGGAGTGAGGCAAAGCCCTTGTGGGCCCAGGCGGGTGCCCAGGACGCCGAGGGTGAAAGTCAAATGTTGAGTGGCACATCCCAAATCCTGAACGCTTCTTTGGGATATCCTGCCCAGGTTACAGTAAATCCCCCGCTGTGCAGAGGGACTTTGAGGGGGATTAATGAGTGGAAAACCTTTCCTTAGCGGGGTGTTTGCTGGGGCAAACAGCCCATGACCATTTATGCTCTAGACATCCCACTTGGTACGGGAATGTTGGGAGTCTGGGATAATTGAATTATGTTGCATTTGAGAACTATTGAGCAATCAAGCTGAAAAAAAAAAAACCAACTGAAATGTCCTTTGTTAAAAAAAATGCTCAATGTTAACAGCCTTGGGTTTTCACCAAAATCTTCCTTTTTTTAAGCAGAAATCCTTGTTGATAAGTCAGTACTTTGCTGATAAAGCCATTAGCTGTAACTTTCTTAAAAGCCACTGATATAGAAAAATCCTCAAATGTTGAAAAAGTTCAATCTGAGCCCTTCAAAATGCTCAACTTTCATATTATGATCTTTTTATTTTCCCCACAAAAGGAAAAAACTTCTTCTCTAATCCAGTTCCTCATTTCCTTCTGTCCACCTCCAAACTCTCCCATGCTTTAAAAACCTGTCCTCTTCCCACGGAGCACTTTAATTCCATAAGGCCAGCTTTTCCCAAAATAAAATTAGCATTTCTAGGGGCTGCTAAGCTGGTCTCCTATTAAAATTCACATCTAATTGGTTTTCTCATCTCTTTTTTTCTTCTTCTCACTCAGCCATTTAGTTACTAAAAGTATCCAGATAGTCTTTCTAACCCCTTCATACACAAATTATCTGTAATTTATTAAGGATTAAGGCTTACCTAAACCCCACTACTTTAGTCACATATCCATTACATCACTCTGAATTTGTCTTAAAAGGGCTTTTTGGCTCGCAGGGCTCCCTGTGGGAGGAAGTTTAAGTTCAGACCAAATTTATCGTGTCCTAAATGCCTGCTTGGAAGGAACCAACGGCGTCACTCAAGACTTCCTGCAGATCCTTATGATTTAACAGGGCTTAAAGGCCCCCATTAAAAATTCCCCAGGAATTTGTTGTGCAAGTGAAACCCTGCCCCAGGGTGTTTGTAGGTGAATTTGAGTTGGTGGCTCAGGAGTGGGGTTTGAGGCAATGCAGGTCCTTGGGAGTCAGGAGGGATGCGAGGCTGTTCCAAATGGGAGTGGAGTGGTGTGGCAGGGCCATGTCCAGGAACCTTGGCTCTGGAAATCTCCTCTTCCCTCCCTGGTGGGGCTTTGGCCCTCCTGCCCTGGGGGGAGCTCCTCACTTTCCTTTTCTCCCTTTAAACAGCAGTGCTGGGTCATTGCTTTTCACCCTCATTCCTCGGAGCTGCTCCACCGGTCCTCCCGCCCGGGAGGCAAGAGGGAACAAAAAGGCTTTGTGTGGTTTCCAGAGGACTGTCAAAGGCCCATGGCATAAATATGATTTGGCTGAAAGGGAAAAGTACTCTAGAAAAGAAGTCAAATAAATATTTTTTCCCTCCTCTCTTACACCTTTGTTTTGTTCCTTGATGTGTTGGTTGTACAAGCCTGGTGCTCACTCACCGCTTGTCTTGCCAAGGGCCTTGAACCATTTTCCTCTTCCCTTGACTTTTTTATTTGCTTATTCTTTCAGTGTCCTTGGGTGAAGGAAAGGTGAACAATCCTCTGGCTTTTGAGATGCTTCTTCAGGCCACATGGGATGGGGCTTGGAACAACCTGTGGAAGGTGTCCCTGCCCATGGCAGGGGGTGGAACTGGATGGGCTTCAAGGTCCCTTCCAACCCAAACCACTCTCAGGGATGCTTGGGGAGGCTTACCAAGAGCTTCTGTGTTTGGAAAGCTTGTCTCTCAGGTTCACTGCCCAGCTTGATTATGATGCTTATTTAGGGTGTGTCAATCGAGACGCATCCTATATTGAGGAACGGACAATATAGGGCTTGGAAAAATAAGGTTCAGGTTGTTTCCTGCATTCCCATTGTTCCTTGTATTATTCCAGGCACATTTTCTAATTTTTCTTTCCATGGGCACAAAAGACTGGAAAATAATTGTGAGCCGTAGCTGCTTTTGTCCTTTCATCCTCTCTTCTCCTTGCACATCCGAGCGCTGTCTGCTCCCTCTGTGCTCCCCCTCTGAAGTGGGGTTTGGGTTTGTGTTGTCTCAGTGCTTGGCACAGAGGGTCTCTGAGGCCTTATGGGTTCCACAAACAATATCATAACTGATAGTGCTGCTAATGCTCGTGTGACCCCAGGACCTGGGGTATGAGGAAAACCCCTTTCTGCCATGAGCTGAGCAATGTTAGCACAAGTTCTGGCAGCACCACTGCAGAAATGTAGGTGATTCTGTGGCAGAAATGTCATGTTGGGACCTCTACTGTCATTTGTGTTCTCCTCCATTTTCCTGCTCTTTTCCCTTCTCTTTCTCTTGTTTGCTCCACATCCCCTGCCCGCAGCACAACAAAATAAATCAGATACAGCCCTGGTGGCATTTCCTCTCTCCTGAAGCAGTGCTGTTAAACCTCCTGCAACCTGCCAGCTCGGCTCAAAGGCAGCAGGACACTGGGTGTTGCACTTAAACTGCCAGAGGGCAGGGGTAGATGGGATATTGGGAAGGAATTCCTCTCTGTGGGGATGGGGAGGCCCTGGCACAGGTTGCCCAGAGAAGCTGTGGCTGCCCCATCCCTGGAAGTGTCCAAGGCCAGGCTGGACGGGGTTTGGAGCAGCCTGGGATAGTGGAAGGTGTCCCTGCCCATGGCAGGGGTGGAAGTGGATGATTTTTAAGGTCTCTTCGAACCCAAACCTTTCTATGATTCAGTGTCACCCCTTCTTAAAAGTCAGCAACCCTTGAAATGCTCAACTCCAGGTTGGCAACAACCTCCTGTGTGAATCCTCAGGGTGTTTTCAGTATCGCAGCAGAGACTTTTTTTGTCCCTTGAGTCAGAGCAGCAGTTTGGTGCTGCTGGAGGCTGGGCAGGACCCGTCCCCCGTGTGTGTCACACCTCGCCTGTGCTTTCCAGCTCCCACCTGCCATAGGGCCGACTGAAGAGCTCACAGAGCTTAATTGTTCTTCCACAGCACTGAATAATTCACACCCCAGGGCTTCATTGTTCCTCTGCACCGATTCCCCCGTTTCACTCCAGGGCTTCCTGTGGATTTTGTGGGCACTGTTCATGGAAACAGAGGAGCGGGGACAGATAGGGCAGGAGGGAGCGACTTCCCCCCTTTCCCTTTTCACTTTCCAAGCCCTTCTCTCTCCAGGCACACATGTTGAGGCAGTTCACGGTGATCTAGGTGAGGAGCTGGCAGAGCAAAAGCCCAAATCTCAATTACTTTCCTCCTTGTCCGTTTGCACAGGATCCTTATCTCCCTCCGTGTAACTCTCTGTATTTAATTATATGCAGTGATAATCCTTTACACACCAAGTGCATTATTAAGCAATTCCTAAGATAAATAGTTTTCTGGATCCCCAGTTATGATCAGACATTGGCAATCAAGCTGTCTTCCACTTTCCCTCCCAGGGCTGGCCTGTCAAAACCTGGCTTGTTTGGGTAGGTGAGACAGGAGACCCGGGTGAGCAGGAGGAATTTGGATAAGAGACTGTTCCTGGGTAAAAGGCGTAGTTGGCCACCATGAAGCCACTTCACATGTGGATTTTGGGGTTGCTTTGCTGTCCCAGGCTGGCCAGGTACAGCCAATGGTCCTCCACAAGTGCTACACATCCTAATCCATCCTTTGAGTTGTCGAGGCCACGAAGCTCTTGCAGCTCTCGGGTTTTGTGGTTTCCCTTGCAACCTTCGCCGTGGCAGGCTGGATGGGAGAGGTCTCTTCTGGCAGCCAGGTTGTGGTGTTGGGTTTGTTGCAGCTTCACGGTCTGAGTGTGAGAATCAGTGGAAATGAGTTTTCTTCCATTTCTTTGCGTAGTTCAGGTTCCCTGGTCCTCTGACCGTGTCTGTTGAGCCCCTCTGCTCCCTCCCCAGTACACAGAATCACAGAATTATTTGGATTGGAAGGGGCCTTAAAGACCACCCAGTTCCAACCCTCCTGCCATGGGCAGGGACTCCTTTCTCTAGATCAGGTTGCTCCAAGCCTTCCCTTACCAGTGCTGGGAAGATGAACTGGAGGCTTTGCCCCCTGGTAAAGGCTTTAGCAGCACAGAATGCTTTAGTTTGTCCGGGTGGGCTCCTCCTTGCCTTCCTTCTTTATCCCTCTCAAATACTGCAGGGATGAGGGCCAGCGGGGTGTGATCAGCCTGGCATGGGAGCTCCCTGACATCCAGCAAGGGGATGTGATCAGGCTCCGTGCTCAACAGCACCTCTCACAGCAGAGTCTTCCCTCTTCTGCCAACAGCATTTCTGGTGCCCTTCCGAGTTCCCTCCGTGCAATTCCCTCATCCAAATGATCCCCCGCCCTGCAGCCAGGCGTGGGATCGCTGTGCTGCCGTGGCCAAGGGATTATGGAGACTGCTCCTCATTCTGTGGAGGAAAATGCAGTTTGTCAGTGTAATTGAGAGGGTGGCTTTAGAGTGGATGACTCTAAGCTCGTGTTTTAGATGGATCGTGTTTCACCTCTTTCAAAGCATTTAAGAGCTTACCAGAAAAACAAACGTCATTGCTCAATCTGTGAAGTGTCTACAATGCAACTTGCTGTCTCAGTTCCTTCCCTCCATGAAACAGGGGAAACAGATTTAGTTTGCTTCCCAGGCCCTCCAGAGGCCACAGTTGTCCCCACCTTCAGTGTTAATGCATATAAGAGTGTATTTGTGTATGTGTTTAAGGTGCACGTGTCCATGTACCTGCCAAGAGTGTTTTCATCCACTCTCCAAACATTCCTGGTGAAGGAATATTTAGTCATAGCTGTTTGCAGGAAATCTTTAATCTTAACTGTGCAATACATGTGCCTCTATGAATTGCACAAGGACAGACTCTGGCTCAGTGCAGCTGAGCATCAGTCTGTGGAGCAGGTTTTTCCCCTCATCTTGATATTCAGTCATGATTAGCTCAATCCTGATATTTGCACTTGAATGTGTGGCAGCAGCTTAGATAACCCCCAACATATATAGCTTTCTGCCCTATATTTAACCATTGGCATGTCTGACTGTGAAAAAAAGGTAAGAGATTTTAAAAGAGAGTGGGTTGAAGTTAGGTATTGAGAAGAAATTCTTCCCTGTGAGGGTGGGGAGGCCCTGGCACAGGGTGCGCAGAGCAGCTGTGGCTGCCCCATCCCTGGAAGTGTCCAAGGCCAGGCTGGACGGGGTTTGGAGCAGCCTGGGATAGTGGAAGGTGTCCCTGCCCATGGCCGGGGGTGGGGCTGGATGATTTTTAAGGTCCCTTCCATCCCAAACCACTCTCAGGGATTCTGTGTACTGAGGCTGTCCAAACTTTAGGGACCTATGCAAATCACTTGCAGTGCCTGCAGCTCGCAAGTATCAAACAGGGATTCAGGGACAGGAGGGCCAAACCCCTACAATTTGATGCTGAATTTTCTGATTGAAGATCGTTTGCAAATTTGGAGGTGAAGACGTCTCTGGCAAAGAGCAGCGATGCCCCAGCGCTCCTCGGTGAGGCATTCCCTGCTCTCTTGAGGATTCATTTAAAGCGGGAGAGCCCTGGTGTGGCCGTGTGTTTATCCCACAGCCAGGGCCAGGTCCTGCCACGCACCTGAGCCCTGCACACCCAGCCCTGGTGCCCAGCGCCGCGCCCCCGCCCCGTGTCCTCGCGCAGCTCCGCCGGTGCCTCCCGCGATGAAGGAGCGCTTTGCTGGCAGGCAAATCACCACGTTTCGCACCCTGCTTCCCTTCGGGAGGAATAACAATTGTGAAACAGCACGGAAGGTGAGCAGATGGAGCTCAAAGAGCTGTGCTAATGCTCCCCGGAGTGCCAACAATAATACATTTTCTGCAGTAATACCCCGCGCTTTGCGAGCGCATTTCGTCATGCCTCTCACGGCGTTCTGCAAACGTTAATTAATTACAGTCTCATTACACCTCTGTTAGATCTATTTATTTATATACGAAGAACTTTCCATCCCCAAGCACTCTGGAATCTGTTAATCACCTGCAGGCAAGCAGCAGGCCTGGAGAGATGAGCTCTGCTGTGAAAAGGCTGCAGATAAACACAAAGAGATTCTTGTGAGCAAGGCTCTGGGTTGGGAACTCGACTGGGGTGTGATTCCTGCTTCTGCAAACCAGGTCACTTGGATCCTGTCATGGTGTAAATGGACGTGGTTTTTTGGAGAGGATGAAGGTGCTCCGTCCCATCCCCTGTCCAAAGTGCTGTGATGTGCTCTCCTCATGCGCTGTGGCACAAATTCAAACAGATTAATTTAAACCACAGCTGGGACGGGAACTTTCCGGACCTCTGGTTCATCCCTGTCATGACAGTCTGTGTGAAAACAGCCTTTTTCTCCCCACCTCTTGCTTTGCTCTTTGCTCTGAAAGGTCTTTGGGATGGGAAGGGGCCATTACTTGTTCTGTGCTTGCACAACATGGAAAATAGGTTTGGGTTTGTTCCTCCATGGTGCCGTGTGCTGCTTTAATCTTCCAGCTTTGAGCACTGGAGAAGGGGAATAGCAGAGGGAACAGTTTTGGTTGATGGTGAGCAGTGAGGCAGGCAGAGGTCACAGCAGGATTATCTGGGTTGACTTTATGTCATCTCCTTGCCACTGGAGTTTGAATTCCCACATCAGCAGGGCTTGGTGAGCTGCACAGCACCCCATGACCCAGCCTGGGCATCGCTCCTGACTCTGGGAACACGTTTAGCACCCTTGGCTTTTGCACAGTATTCAGGTGGTCCTGGGAGTTAGCTGACCCTGATCCCCCCACTGCCCACAGGTTGGATCATTACATGGACACATTTCTTCATGCTCTGGAGAAGTCCCTGGGGAAAAGAGGGAGCTGTGAGGTGCTGGGATAGAGCCAACTGCACGCCTGGGAGGAGCTTTCCAGCTGGGCAGGGTGGTACCCAGGGCTGTCCCAAGGGCTGGGCAGAGCTGAGGCTCCAGCTGTGCCCTCTCCGTTCCCACCTCCAGCCTGGTTCTCCTGCAGCACCCACAGGGCTCAGTGCAGACACCCTGAGAGGCAGCGGAGAGGAGCAATTAGCTCCCATGAAACTTTCCACCACCAGGAACAATGGCTGGCTTCATTCTCATCTGATTGAATTAATGATATTCTAACAAGTGACGGTTTTTTCCTTTTAAATTCTCTCGTTTGGACGGAATTGCTCGTCGTAAATTACACTTATAAAAATTAGGCCGGTGTTTTGTATTGTTTACAACAAGCACTTCAGGGTTATGGATGTTACTCATTGATTTATAATGTTTAATTCTTCTCCCTTTCTTTCCCCCTCCTTCAAGCTGTTCATAAATCAAGCAGAGATGTCAACTCTGTGTCAACATTTCACTCAGCCTGCAAGTTGCAGGCAAGTTGGGACAGCAGATCTTATGGAGAGGGTTGACTCTTCTCCTTCACTGTCTTTCCCATTTTGATGAAACAATAAAAAGGTGAGGCTGGCACTTGTCAGTTATTTCTGAGTCACTTTTCATTAGGCCTTTTTCAAACACTCCAGAGAACAATGTTGGAGGCAAGAGAGCCAAACAACTCATGTTCCCGCTTGTGCACTTGTGGGTTAGGGCAGCAGCTGCTGTGGAATTACACTGGGAGGCTCAGCAGGTGTCTGACGGTCCTGGACCGGATCTGGATGATGTCAGGCAGCCTCATCCTGGCAGCCTCCTCTTCCCCACCACCCTGGGGTCATCATTTCGAAAGATGACCTGGGGAGGTGGTTGGCTTTTTTTAAAGGGTTCTCCAAGAACTGATGGGGCATCCAGAAGGGTTCAAAGTTGGGTAGAGATGCTGGGGATTTGCAGGTGACCCAGAGCTGGTGCCTGGGTAAACCCCAGGAGAAGGAGGATTTAGGGGGTTTTAGTGACCAACAGAGAATCCTAGATTGTGTTGAGCAGGAAGGGACCTTAAAGAGAACCTAATTCCAACCCCCAACACTGCGGTTCCAGTGTGGGGGTTTCAACATTGTGCAGGTCCACGGTGTAAGGGGCTGACATTTGAGGGAAATTAATGGGAATTAGTGACTGGAGGTCCTCAGAGAACCTCTGGCAGCAACTTGCTTAGTCATAGGGTAAATGAGCTCCTTTGGAACACCGGGAATAAAACCTTCCTTTCCCAAAAGATTCTGCTAAGAAACAGCAGAGGTCTGGTAAAGAATATCCAAAGATGTGGGTGGGTTGTAAAATTCCCCGTATCAGGTCAAAACTGAGCATTTTTGGCCCTTTCCTCAAATAGGTCAAATACCAGGGAGCTGCTGAGCCCTCAACATTGAACTGCCGTTGTCTGACAACGACGATTCCCGGTGTCTGACCTCGAGAAGTCCAAAGGCTGGCGGCGATGCTCCACAACACCCATCCCACGGGACGAGCACGGATGTTTCCGCTGGGATGGAACGTGAAGCGAGCAACGGCGTCAGCAGGGGCGGCCGTGCCCCGTTCCCCCAGCCGTGTGCTCCGTGCCCTCGCCGCCGTGTGCGCCCCGGGAGGAGCGAGGCGCCGCGGACGGCCCCGGGTGCCTGTCGGGCGTGGGGGCGTGTGCGTGGGGCTATCTGGGATCGTCCTGCCCACGCTGGCTGCCTTCGCCAGCCGCCCGCTTCCCTCAGCGGTGGAGCTCGCCCAGTTGTAATAACAGAAGTAAATAAATACATTTCGGTGATCCAGTGGTGGTAATTAACGACGCTGAAAAACAGATGTCTCCCCGCGGAGCTCACGAGGCGGCCGATTGCATAAGCTGCCCCATTATGTGGGTATGAGTTGATTATTAAAAGAAAACATTTAGCAAATGCAGAACAGGATATTCATCTGCTCTTACATAATGGTAATAAGCAATTGAATCCAGGCAGTGATAGTCTTCCAGCCCTTACCGAATGCCGACTGAAGTGTATTTATGGCCTCTACTGTGAAATAGTCCTCCTTGTTTTTCCAAGAAGAGGAGAGATCTTTCAAGAGATAATAAATAAAATAGACTCTCGTTGCTTTAACATGAAGCAAGATGAGTCTTCGGGATTAGTTTGGATTAGTCTGTTGCCAGTGGCACGGAGCTTTGGCGCTGGGCCATTTATTCACCTGGAAGACGTGGAGCTAATTGGAAAAGCACCTGCGAGGAGATGTAGCTCACCACCTGCACTTTGCTGAAATAAAATAAGCCTACATAATTGACTACATTACCTATTAATGTTATGAAATCACCCCCAGGCATTTTTATTATGATCATTATTGTTATTATTATTATCAGCTCGTCTCCCCCCCCTTCTTCCCCAAGCTTTTATGAATCAAACTTTTGTCTCTTGCTGTTTCCTTGGAAGCCCCAGGACTGTGCCACCGTATCAAGACCAGGACTGCTCTGGCTGACTTGCTTCTCCCTGCAGGGGAATCCTGGGAAATTAATCCTTCTTGGTAGGGAGAAGAAATAGTCTGACATTTAATTCCTTTTTCTTATGAGACACAGCCTCCTCCCCATGTCTCCCTTTTTCTCCCCAAAACAGTCTGGTGGGCATCTTTTGAGTGCCAAACTGGTTGTTGGGATAACCCAGAGCCTCATGGTGATAAAAAACCTCCTTGTTGGCTTTTTTGTTGGCCCTGGCCAACAGCACAGGCTGGACTTTGCCCAGACCCTGCTGGCAGGAGCTGTTGGGAGCTTGGCGTGGTTGGCTGGCTTGGGGGTGGGTGGGTTCCCTGCCCCGCAGGAACCACGTTGGAAAACAGTTTGGTCACGTGTAGGAAAAGCTGGTGCTATCAATTGCAAAATCTGGGTGTAGCAGAGGGTGACAGGCAAGTGGTCACAAGGACTTCCACGCTCAGGACAGCCCAGGTCCTGGCAGTGCATTAAAAACCACAGACGAAAACCTCTGTTGATGTACAAGTGCAGAGGAAATGAAGACAGAGCTGGGAAGAGGCATGGAGAAGAGCCATCAGAAATTCCCCCTGTTTCATCTTCTCCCCCTCTGGCAACTTTGCCACAAACTTGAACCAGGCTCAAATCAAACCATCTCAGTGTGGCTGCAAAAAAACCCCAAAAAACAGATTAAGACTTTCAGAGCATTTCCTTGGCTTTTGCACATCCTGATTGGAGAGGAAAGAATCCTGAAGCTCCTGTGGTCAGGGACACTGTGCCAAAATGTGGGCCTGGTTTCCAAAAATTCAGGAGCCAGGTTTGTTCCCAGGTCAGCCAAAGTGTTCAGCTTTGCTCCAATCCTCAAGCCTTCATCCTCGTGGGCTTCAACCCGACTGAGCAAACCCAGTTGTTCTTTGCCATTTCACATCACAGGGGGGAAAGTGCCTGATTATTGTGCCTGGTTGTTAATTAGTGCAATTCTGTATTGATAATTACTGATGTTACTGCACAAGTTGTTGTGTTACTTTTGGCCAAAAATAATCAGGGTCAGTGGGAGAATTGGTTTAAGCCCTTTTAGGCAGTGAAAGAGAATCAGACAGAGAAGCCTCCTGCCCATGGCATGGAGTGTATGGGCAGGGCTGAGGATGAGGAGTTCGGCACATGAAATGCAGAGTGGAATTTTGGGTTGAAAACATAGCAAACAGGTCTCTGCAGACACCTGAGCTCTTTGAAGCACTGAACTTGCTGAAGAGGCTCCAGTGGGTGCCAAGCCATGGAAATCTGAATTTTTTCCTCTCTTGGATTAGGGGGGGAAAAAGTTTTCTGCAAATAAATTATTTATCCATAAATAAGTCAGGCCTGGATGTGGAAGCTGGTTGATGTACTCTCATCCCACGAGATGGGATGGTCCAAAGTCCCAGCTGATGACACACTGCTTAGACCAAGAGGTGACCTTAGTGCAGCTCTTTGAGGCTCAGAGAAGAGCTCCAGTGGGGAAGAGCCTCCAAACCCGGCAGGCACATGGATAAAAGGGTTGTTGCCACATAACCTGAGAAGCCCTGATGGGTGGGAGCCCCTCTGAGATGGATGGTACCCGGCTGTGCTCGCTGGGGCTCTGTAGGGGGTTGCTGTCCCTCTCAGTCTTGTGCTGTCACTGTCATGATGGCCCTGGCTGGGCTCTGCTTCTCTCTGTCCTCCGGACAGGGCCATTCCCAGGAAATGCTTGGAGGGGCCCTTCTCCCCAGGCATGTGTGCATATGGCAAACTCCAGTTTGGACCTGGATTAAAACATATTCTGCTTCTCATGCCCCTCTGAGTTTGGATTTTGTGGATTGCACCTCAATATAGTACACAAGGACACCAACAGGATCCCAGAGGATCCCCCTTGCACAGCTAATCCTACCCCAGATACTTGGGCAGGACTCAGAATCCCAGAATGATTTGTGCTGGAAGGAACCTTAAACCCAATCTCTTTCCATGCCCTGCCATGGGCAGGGACACCTTCCACTAGCCCAGAGTGCTCCAAGCCCTATCCAGCCTGGTCTTGGACACTTCCAGGGATGGGGCAGCCACAGCTTCTCTGGGCAACCTGTGCCAGGGCCTCACCACCCTCTCAGGGAAGAATTTCTTCCCAATATCCCATCTAACCCTGCCCTCTGGCAGTGGGAAGCCATTCCCCCTTCTCCTTTCACTCCATCCCTTGTTCAAAGTCCCTCTCCATCTCCCTTGGAGCCCCTTCAGGCACTGGTGCCTCCAGCATCCCTGGCCCTTATCCCCAGGGGGATGAAACAAGGGCTGTAATGTCAGGATCTGCAAAGCACTGCATAGGATAAAGGGAGATGCCACTGCTGCCACAGCAAGAGCTTTGTCCCCTCCTCAAGCCCAGTAAAAGGCTCATCCAGTTACAGACCTCAGTTTCCAGCCTCTCTGCTTGTTGAAAATTGTTTATTTCCAATTTCCTGTCAAAACAAGAAACAATAACTTTGTGTGAGAGTCCTTGTTTTGAATGCCAGCGAAGTGTGAGTGTCCATGGGTGCATGGGAGGGAGATGAGGTGCATCTCTCAAGAACATTGAAGCCAAATACGAGGTTTCCCACAAACAAAAGACCATGAAAAACACAAGTTTTTGCCCAGTGGGGAGATTCTGTGTGTGCAGTGAAGCACAGCACGAGGAGCTCAGCACAGGTCTGGAGAAGACACCAGTGGCATCTCAAGGTACAACCAGGCAGGAAATCAGAGGTGATTAAGTTTTGGCAGTGCTGAATTCCCAAGGATGAGGGCTGTGCTGGAATTCCTCCTGTGTGACAGAGGCTCCCCTGCTGCTCTGCCCTTGGGAGCCCTCACCGGCAGAGCTGCCTCCAGCTCTGGGATCCCAGCAGGGAAAGGACATGGACCTGCTGGAGTGAGTCCAGAGAAGGCCACGGAGATGCTGCAGGGGCTGGAGCCCCTCTGCTCTGGAGCCAGGCTGGGAGAGCTGGGGGTGTTCACCTGGAGAAGAGAAGGCTCCAGGGAGACCTCAGAGCCCCTTCCAGTGCCTAAAGGGGCTCCAGGAGAGCTGGAGAGGGACTTGGGACGAGGAACAGAGTGACAGGACACAGGGAATGGCTTCCCACTGCCAGAAGGCAGGGTTAGATGGGATATTGGGTAGGAATTCTTCTCTGTGAGGGTGGGGAGGCCCTGGCACAGGTTGCCCAGAGAAGCTGTGGCTGCCCCATCCCTGGAAGTGTCCAAGACCAGGCTGGACGGGGCTTGGAGCACCCTGGGCTAGTGGAAGGTGTCCCTGCCCATGAGAGTGAGTTGGAACTTAAACACAATCTTTAAGGTTCCTTCCAGCCCAAACCATTCTGGGATTCCAGGATTACCAGCAGGAAGATGGCTGCAGCAAATCCATTTAATCCAGTGTTTGCATCCCATCTCTGGGGCAGTGAGGTGCTCATGGCCAGTGCCCACCTTGCAGCTGACCTGCCAAACTGCCATGGCTCTGCTCCATCTCTGACACTCAGATCTCACCTGCATCTTGGGCCAGATCCACAGCTACCAGCGACTGACTTAGACACACACAGAAGTTCAGCACTTCCTACCAGGGAGTCCAGAACCAGGCACTGTGAGCCAAATATTCCATAACTCAACCCCCTGTCGTTATTGTGCCGGTTTTTTCCTTCCTGAGGCTCCTAAGTATTTTCGCTCTCATTATCTTAATTGACCTCTGAGAAAAGAACAGTACCAAAACAGGAGCTCAGATTACTGAAGTTATTACCCTGTTGTGTGCAACGAGTGATTATTTTATATGCAGAGAGATATAGGTATGTATAAACTCTTTTTTTTCTTTTCCTGCAAAGGCAGCAGTTCAATAAATAATTAATGTTTCTCAATCCCATAGCTATTTTTCCTGCTGTAAAAAATTAATTGGTTTTCCATCATCTGTTTCCCTCTGACCCGGAGGTATCTGGCACAGCGGCCATGCCCCTGCTTAAACACGTTCCTCGTAATCTCTGTCATGCCCATGGTGCCGAATCTGGGGGATAAACAAACTAATCAGAGACGTTCGAGGCACCTCCAGGAAGGTTCAGTCATCGCAGCACTTCGGGCTCAAGCAGCACCCATCCGTCTGGGAGCGATTAAACTCCCCAGCCCCGATGAGGTAAATGCTGTGCTGGTAAACGGAGTCACACAGAGGTTACAGCGTTTGCCCCAGACCACACAGAAAGGCAAAATGGTTCCGAGGCAGAAAATGCTTTTGCACCACGGGTTTACAGAAAGCAGCTGAAATACGGAGGGGGTGAGGTGAAATGAATCAGAGGTCCCAGACGTGCCTGCAATGAATTAAGGGCTTGCTTCTGCTCCCTTGGCTGGTCATGCACCCGTGACCTGACCCACAGCCTCCTCTCCTTCGGCGGGGACACGACCGGGGACGCGGGGGCTCCGTGGGAGCGCAGGACCTGACCCCCTCCCCGGGGTTATCAGGGTCAGCCTGCTCATGTCCCACGACCAATCCCCCTCGCAGACCCTCGGTGGAACATGGGGCCTATTTGGGCTTCACATTCGGAGCCCATTGCTGCTTAATTCTCCCACCCTTAGCCCTGGTCCTGCACCACAGCAACTCGTGTCAGACCCAGCAGCAGCGAGAGCTCTGGCAGGAAGGTGACATTTGCTTAACAATAAGCACCTCCCATTTCATTTTTTAGAGAAAAAGGTATTTTGGGAGGAAAAAGGACTTGTTCTCACTGCCTGTCAACTTTTTTCGATGCTCCAGGGCTGCTCTGGTCCCAGCCTGCTCCCCAAAGCATCTCTGGTCCCTGCTCTTCCTTTGTAAACACTGTCATTCTTTTGATCTTATGTATCCTTCAACTTTCAACCCTTTTTGACCCAAATTTTGCGGGCTGGTGAGGGAAATGGGAAGCCCTCAAGGCCTCTCAGTGCTCTCTGACAGCCCTCAGGTGTTTGCTGCAGGGTGACTGTGAGATGTCATCTTTGCTCCCAGCTTATTTCTCCTCTTGGCTGTGGGCAGATGCTGAGCATCCCGTTCCCCAGGAGAGCACGCGGCATTCCTGAATCCTCCCCGAGCGCTCCCGCCCCTCTCCCAGCAGGGATGCTTTGCCTGGAGCCTCTGCCTTCCCCCGCAGCAGCGCAGGGATGCAGCTCTCGGGGAGGAGGGCAGCCTGCTGCAGCAATGAGCTACTGCCCCCACCGAACAGAGAAAACCGGGGAACTGCAGGGAGAAACCAAGTGCCGGCAAGCTGGAAAATGTGACATTTGCACCTAATAATTCACGTCCTGGCTGCTTTCCATCAGCTGCAGAGAGTTAGGCTTTAGGGTCCAGTGTCTCTGATGTCACAGCCCTGTCCATCTCCTGTGTCTTTACGTAGTGGCCGAAAGTGCTATCGCTGCTGTTGCATTACTGGTGTCACAGGGATTAAAAATGAGATGAAAGGTGCTATTTCAGGCTCCTGTGGTCGTGCATTAGCTGGTGCTGTTGCTCCCATTTCATGAGGGAGACCGGAGGGCTGAGCTTGCTGCGGTGCCTGGGCTGAGGAGAGCAGCTCGCTGTGCTTTGCCAGGGGGATCCACTGGTTGTGCAGGGATTGAGCCCAAAAGAGTTAATTGATGGGGAACCAAGAGCCAGTTCAGCCTAGGGGAGCCAGCAAGTACAAGCATTTTCCTAATACGAAGCTTTGTTTGATTACATCTGATGAAGGTTTCAGCAGGAGCCCTTGCTGCCATTGCATTTTCTGGAGCAAATTCCTTCCCTTTGATTCGAAATCTGCTCACATTCCCTACCAGTCAATCTTGTACAAACAGCCCCACGGGCAGTAAAATCAAATGGAAAATGTGGGCTCACATGGCACAGCTCAAGTCTGAGCTGAAAGGGCGAGACGGGGAGGGCAGGGAGGTTACAAGGTAAAGATTCGTGCTCCAAGTTGTCTCTGCACATGTCCAGACCGAACCCTCACAGATGTCTGGAGATCAGGTCCAAAGCCCAGCACCCCTGAGAGCCACAAATTCATCCGGAAGGTCCCAGTGTCCCCCAGCCCCACAGCAATCACAGAGTGGCCCAGGGCAGGCACCAGGCATTGAAGATGCTTTGTGTCACTCCACACAGCAAATCCCCATCAGCCTCACCCCTAAAGCAGAGCTTCAGCCTGAGACATTCCTATCAATCTGAATCAGAAGGGGCTGGGGCTGCTTCAGAGCACGGATATGGTGGCAGAAACACAGACTGGTTTGGGTTGGAAGGGACCTTGAAGCTCATCTCGTTCCACCCCCTGCCATGGGCAAGGACACCTTCCACTATCCCAGGGTGCTCCAAGCTCCTTCCAACCTGGCCTTGGACACTTCCAGGGATGGGGCAGCCACAGCTTCTCTGGGCAACCTGTGCCAGGGCCTCCCCACCCTCACAGGGAACCATTTCTTCTCAATATCCCATCTATCCCTGCCCTTTGGCAGTGGGAAGCCATTCCCCCTTGTCCTGTCACGCCATTCCTTGTCCAAAGTCCATCTCCATCTCCCTTGGAGCCCCTTTAGGCACTGGAAGGGGCTCTGAGGTCTCCCTGGAGCCTTCTCTTCTCCAGTTGAGCACCCCCAGCTCTCCCAGCCTGGCTCCAGAGCAGAGGGGCTCCAGCCCCTGCAGCATCTCCGTGGCCTCCTCTGGACTGGCTCCAGCAGGTCCATGTCCTTTCCATACTGGGACCTCAGAGCTGGAAGCAGCTCTGCCGGTGAGGGCTCCCAAGGGCAGAGCAGCAGGGGAGCCTCTGTCACACAGGAGGAATTCCAGCACAGCCCTCATCCTGGAGCGGGAATGTCAGGGAGGTGGATGCCCTTTCCCAGAGCAAAGAGGGCAAGAGCAGTCACAGTGCAGGGCACCCGGGATGGGTCACTCCCCTCCTGCAAACAGGGTACTCGGGCAACAGAGAAGCAGGTTTGGGCCAGCAGGGTAAAAACAAGGGAGTTGCTTGGACTACCAGTTTATAGATCTTTCTTGGCCAGCACAAGTCAGACAAGCTGGAAGTTTTTAACTCAAAAGTGCAGATTATTTTTCCCTGAGCACATCGACCCTCCCCAGACCACGGATGACTTTGCAGTCCAGCGGGCGGGAAGTGGTTGGTAAGGTCACACTGGTTTCACAGCCAGAAGCAAATATAACTGGCATCAAGAGCAGCTTCTTGCTAAGCCCAGACCAGCAAGGAAAAATATTAATTCCTACATTAAGCCAATAGCTTTGTATTAATCTACAGTAGCACATTTGAAGAGAAGATTTTTCTAGAAACTGGCGGAAGTGCCTTGCGCTACCGAACCCTTGAGTACTGAATCACTTTGTCTTTTACCAGTTACATTTTACTGCTACTCCTGCTTCAGTTTTTTGTCCTCAGGAGACTCAGATCATGATCCTGCATGGCATAAAGCACCGAGACAGCAGCATTTGCCAGTAGGAGCTGAGAGATCATAGCGTCATTCCCCATGGGAAAACACAGCTAGGAAACTTCACCCAGACACAGACTTCACGGGATCATCCCGGATATATTTATATATTAAAACATAGCAGAAATGACATGTGCTCGCATAAATAACTGCGTTCTCTCATTACTCATACTTTGCCTTTGGAATTTTTCTCCTTTTATTGCTGTTTTACAATAGTAGCAGAATAGTAGCAGTAAATCTACAGCACATCTGTCTAATTACATCTCAATTTAATTATCGCCCTTCTTCGTGTCTCCATCCTAATGAGGTCTTCAGGTTGTGACAGTTGATGATGAAGTGGCTGGAGAGGTGTTATCTGCTCCTCACCTGAACAAGAGCCATCCCAGGCAGAGAGCAGAGAGGGCCCTTGTCGGGGTGCAGCCTCGCTCTCTCTGCCTTGCACACACAGAACAATCCACATTGTGAAACGCCTGTTGGAAAGGCAGATAAAAAATTTAAACACCCACAGGGCACCCAGGTTGGTGGATGGGTTCCAGAAACATTAGGTCATAGATTATTTTTTTTTCCCCCTCTCTCCTAAAATACACTACGGCACTTTTCCAGCAATTATCAAAAGTCACTTTTTATAGCGAGGGTGTCTTCTACAGCACAGCCCTCCAGATTCTCTTCCATTGGCTTCATTCTCATCCAATTCCAAAGCTTTTCTTTATTTATTTTCCATTAAGGTGGAATGGCTCTAGAGACAGGGACACTTATTTCCCTCCAGACCCCCCACCCAGCCCAAGCCCAAACCCAAACCAACACCCCTGTGGTCAGTGTGTCTCTACCAGAACACACTGTGCTCCCTGGGCGTGGGGCAGGCACCTCGCCGGGCTCGCTTGGCTCGTGCTTTGGTCTCTGCCACCTGGGACTTGTTTTCTGTTGACATCCCAAAGGCTAAACAGCAAGTGGGGAGGAACCTGCTCCTTCTCATTTAAATAATTATTCCCTTGGAAAAGCCCAGACCCGATTAAGTGTCCTTGCAACCAAACCGTGGAGTTCACCCGTGGTGCGTTACCACACTGAGCAGAACCTGCTACAAATGCAGAGCCGTGGGATTCCCTTCAGGCAAGTGGTGCTGGTAAATGCTGCCCGGACCAGGAGCTGTGCTGGGGTTATAATGCACCTCCAGTCTGGACAGTGGGAGAAGTGAAGTGGTTTGACAAGGACCACAGGAATCTGTGGCAGAATTCGGGGGAAATCCACCAATAACAGAGTTGTTGATGATCTCAGAGTCCACTTTGGGTAGCACTGCAGAGTCAACAATCTTGTCTTGGTGTGTGAGAGCAACAACCTCATCTCGTGGCTGCTCATAACTCATTCTGTCCCTAATGGCAGGGTGACCTCATTCAGCTCAAGGAATCACATTTACAGACCAAACACGTCACTGGGTGCTCAGTTTCAGAACTTCTTCTAAAGCCCAGTGAAGATTTGGGATCAGAGGGAACATAAACATCCTCGTTCTTATTCCTCAGCAACATTCATGCTGTGTTTTCCTACTTCAGTGACTGATCAAAGGAAAGAGAAGGGCTGCTCTTATATGTGCCATTGATTTTAGCAGTGCAAGGTGTGCAGAGCAGTTAAGAACACGTCTAGCTGTAAATATCCACTTCAGTCCCAACATTGACACTGTTGTGGCCAAGTGATTTCTAGCCAGTTTATGAAGCAGAGATGGAGAGGAGCCTTGAAACACCACCTAACCTACCTGCCCCATGCTTGACACTTTTGTCTGTCCTCTCCTTAAAACACATCAATGGCTCAAATTCCACATTTCTGTGATGAATCTCTTCTGGTTTTTCAGTCCATTTAGATGTTTCTCAAAGTTCAGTCTGAACCCCTTTGTTCCATTTTCACTTCATTCCTTACTCAACTTATTGAGAGTCAACAGAGGTTATTTCACTACCTCACTTAAATATTTTTGCATGGCTTTAATTATTCCTCCCTCTCCAACCCCCCTTTTCTCGGCTGAGCAACACCATCTTACTCACTCCTCAGATGTCGTGTTTTCTGACTGCTCATCAATACTCTGTTGCATAAAACACGCAGATGATTGTCCTCAATCCACACACTGAAATTCATTTAAATCTAAGTAGATAATTGAGGCTTGTTGGATCAATATCAGGCAATGATCTAATATATTGACTAGAGATCTCTATCTGGGTAGTAATGGGTTAGTCATCGATACATGCGGCAATGGCAGGGCAGCTGTGGCCAGATCCAGCCTGGGTTTACACCACCTTATCCAGGTCATCCAAATCCATGATTTGGGATCCCTCTAAGTCCCCAAGGACCCCCGGGGATGGGGGCAAACCAAAACCTGGTGGCCACCAGGCAAAGACTGCTGATGGCAAAGGTGGTCAGGGCAGTTGGAATTATCCCCCCTCCCTCTGCTGGCTACAAAGAGAGCCCAGGCCCTGGGGTTAAGTGGGTGGGATGAACCTGGCGAGAACAATAGGATTTGGGAGTGCTTTCATACCCAGCAAAAATCTTCCCCAAAAGTCCCTACTCCTTTCATCCTTAGTTTGGGCTGAGCAAATTTCATTAAGCACCTTTCCAAAAAGGTTGTGTTGCATGCTTAAAACATCCAATCCAGGAGCTCCAAAGCCACAGGGTATCGCCTTCCACCTTCAGCAGTTGGTGAGACATGGGAACCTGAACACGACCCAAATAGCCTGAGATATATCTTGTACATGATATGGATTTAAGGGAAGGGAAAAAAAAATATATTTGCACACAAAATATTAAGTCATTCATATTTTCTGCAATTAATTTATCTGTCATCAATAGACTCATAAACTATTTGACTTTATGACAGCTTGGAAAGAGAAGATGCCAACTTTTCCTGCAGGTGTGCATCTGGTTGGGAAGACACCAGCAATTGTACGTGCAGGGAGGGAGGATGATAGGAGGGAGGCAGAGGGGTTGTGAAATAAGATGGGAGTGAGAGGGTTGGCAATAATGCTGGCTTGCTGCATTTGTCCTCCTTGGAAATGGGAAGAAA
Organism: Ptilonorhynchus violaceus; assembly: GCA_013397565.1. Lineage (NCBI taxonomy): Eukaryota > Metazoa > Chordata > Aves > Passeriformes > Ptilonorhynchidae > Ptilonorhynchus > Ptilonorhynchus violaceus. The sequence goes on along the minus strand of VZRJ01009091.1, from coordinate 214,018 downwards.
GGGCTTGCAAAGCCCTGACTTGGAGCAGCATTCCCAAAAGCAGGCTGAGGGCCCCTCACTGTGCAGTTTTATTGACCTGGCTTCAGGCAATGAACACATCAGAAGAGCCCAGGGCACTGTAGGAATGGTTCAGCACATTTCCTGTATTCAATGTGATACCCCAAATAGGTATTGAGGGCCAGACACCACGTGCTCCCACAGTGGTGGGATGGTAAATCCCAATGACTTCACTAGGGTGTGAAACCTCTTTGGGGTTTGCATATTTGCTTTTCAGAGCCTCTCCTTGCCCCCTGTGGGGGTGTCTCCAGGCTGGCCCTGTTTAATGGCCACGAGCTACAAGATTTGGGGCTTGGGAGGTTGGGAAAATAATCCAAGCAAGGTAGATTTGATGGGTCCTTTTAAAAGTCAAGCAGGGGTGGGTGAGAGGGCTGTTACAGAAACGCTGGAGAGCGTTGTGAGTGAACCCTGTCTCCTACTAGGCTGGAAATACGCACTAATCCCAGGATATCAGCTGTTTGAGCAGGTTTCTAGGGTTGTCTCTGAGCCAGGGCAGCATGGCTTGGAGGGGATGGGAGATGGGCATGGTCAATGCCCTCGGTGTTCCCAAGTACCTCCAGTGAAACCCCACTGTAGCAGCGGCTGCTAAAATGTGAGCCAGCCACAGGCTGCCTTTCCTGCCAGAGCTGAAAAGAACATGTAGGCAGCGAGTTTTGTCCTTGGCCAGGGTGCAAACTCCCTGGACAGGGCATGGAGGAGCCCTCTGGAGCTGGAGGGGGAACCCGAGTCTGCTCCTTCCCCTGCTTGTGCTCAGCTGGAGTTTGTCTTTTCCAGATCCCAGCAAGCTGAAAGTCCCTGTAGAGGTAACTCAGTGGCTTTGTGGAAACTCTTGGGGCAAATGTTTCTTGGCCTCCTTTTCTCCTTACATTGAAGTTAATTAACTTTAATAATCAGAAAGGTTCTGGTCCCCACACTGGGTCCATGTACTTCTCTCATTCCCTGGGGGTAAACTGTGGGGCTGTGGCAATTTTTCCTCTCTGGTAATTTTGGTGGCATAAAGTACCAGATAAGCACCTGCTGAATTTTTTTCATGCTTTTTTTTTTAAACAAAACTGTGTTTGGATGGAGCCGATGCTCAAAAGATTGAAATGGTTTTGCATTCAAATAGTAAAAAGCTGTTCTTTGCTCACTTGGTGCAAAAGGGGGGAAAAGCAAAGCTCTTACAGCCACGGAAAGGAATAACTGGGGTGGAAATGTGGAAAAGTCCTGATTTGAAAGCTCTGTCAAGAAGAAAAGTGGATAATGATTCTCCAGGGCTAAAAATCCAGTGGTGAGTAGAGTCCTGGCTGCCCTTTGGCAGGAGATGAAGGGAGAAGGTAAGAGGGGACACTGCTAGGGTTTGGGTACCAGAATGGGGAGACAGGAAAAATCCACAGAGAGAAACAAAGAAATTAAGATTTGGGCTTGTTAAGCAATGAGGATGTTTCATTTCTACTGAAGTTCAAGCAAAGCTGAGGGTGCCTTAAAGTGAAATCTTTAAATTTTTCAGTCTGCCTGGTCTTTTGACAAGGGTCTGGAGTGACAGGACAAGGAGGAATGGTTTTAAACCAAAGAGCATAACCTTAGGTTGGGTATTAGGTAGAAATCCTTCCCTGTGAGGGTGGACAGGCCCTGGTACAGAGAAGCCCGGAGAAGCTGTGGCTGCCCCATCCCTGGAAGTGTCCAAGGCCAGGCTGGATGGGGCTTGGAGCAACCTGGGATAGTGGAAGGTGTCCCTGCCCATGGTCCCTTCCAACCCAAACCATTCCTGACACACAAACATCTCCCATTTATATTGAACACAGAATTCTGCAGGGAACCAACCACTGCTTCCCTCAGTCCCCTCAGCTCTAACAATGGGCACATCCCACCCTCGAAAGGAATCAAATAAAAATGTGGGGAAAGGGGGAAAAGTGAGGAACCAGCACAAGGAATTTCACTCCGCAAATAGGGAAAGATCTTGAACTTGCCACTGGCATGTTGCTGCAGACAGCTTAAGCCGAGAGAAAATTCTTTGGCAGTGACATCAATTCAGCAGTAAGTAATGCATTTTCTAGGGCTGAGATTCAATTTGAGGTCTCTCCAGTGAGTGGAATGATTGAATGGTACTTAAAAAAAAAAATCCAACAAATGAGACTCCTATTGTTAAGCTCTTGTCAGCCCATAATTTAAAAGTGGGGGTTTTACCCCCTTTTTTCCACTTGAACTGTGGTTTATGTACCAAAGTCTGCTAGAACTGCCTTGAACTTGCCTCTCCCTAGAAATCAGCCCCATCCACCACGTGCAGAAGCTGACAAGGATGGTTTTAATGCTGGGTGACTCATCCAAGGCTCTGGGGATCTTTAGCCCCTCCACACTCACCCCTTCTACCTACAAGCTGAGACCCAACAGAAACTGCAGAGTCACTGAACACCACCAAGAGGACAATTTTGGGCTGTGCATCCTTGAGAAATACGGCACAGAACAATCGTTTTATTTTCTTTTCTGGTAAATTGTGCAGTTTTCAGCAGTCAGTGTTTTACAACCTCCCTAAACTGAAATCTGCCCGCAGAGCTCTGGGTTTAATAACCCCCAGCAAATCTCTCCTCCAGAATTTGTCACATTTTTTCCCTCTACAATAAAAAACAATTAGAAATTGCTATGATTTTACAGGGAGCTCTCAGTGCCTATGAATTTAAAACTAGCCTGAATAATGCTCTGGTGAAAAGGCAGTAAAAAATTGTTTTGTACCAGCTAGGCGAGGGCTTGAAAGTTTATTTTCTTGCTGAGTGACTGGAGTTAGGCAAAGCCAATCCCCAAAGATTTCCTTGCTGGTGATGCAGCTCCCAGGATTGCCGAGCACATACCCAACAGAGGAGTAGCTTCCTAAAAATAGTGATTAGCTCATTGACTCCATCTCCCTCTCTTGGTCCAAATGAAGTCTGAGGACAGATCTGGAGTGATGGGAAGGGACCAGGGGATGTCACTGAGCACTTCCCACCAGCTCTGTCCTCTTGTCTCATGCACACCAGGGTGTGGAGGGAACCTGCTGTGAACTGCTGACACCATCACATCCTCATCTTTCACTATGGAGTGGTTTAGACAAAGGGGGGGAAATGGGGGGAACCCCAGGCTTGGGTTGTTTTGGGGTGAACACATTTATATGATTTTGGCATTGGGTTTGGCAGTGCAATGTGGGTGACCAGAGTCTGCCTCTGGCTGGGAAAATGGGGTTTCATCTCATGTTGCTGTTTGAAAATGAGTTGTTTAATCAAAGCCGGTTCTCTTGACTCTGCAGCAAAGGGAGAGAGAGGGAGGTTGAGAAAGCAGCTCCTCCTGGGGCTGTCTGGCCATGGCGAGCTCATCCCTGGTGATGCTCAAGGGGTTTCACTCCTCTGGATGTCTGCTGGTGGATTGAGATGGGTTTGCAGTGGATTGAGACGGTTTTGAGGTGGAATGAGATGTTTTGAGCTGGATTGAGATGTTTTGAGGTGGAATGAGATGTTTTGAGGTGGATTGAGATGTTTTGAGGTGGTCTGCAGGTGGATTGAGAGTGGACACAGGGTGTGCTGGGGGCTTTCCCTGGGCAGTCCTCAGTTCCACAGTTCCACCTCTGTGTCACTTGGCCTCTGAGCAATGTGAGACCTGGCTGCTGAAGGCTCCTGACCTTGCAAGCAGTGCCTGAAAAATCCATAATCTTTGTCCAAGTGAGAACCAGCAGTTTTCCAGACAGGTTGAGGAAGGCCCGGCTCAGAGGCAGGGCAGCCTTTGCCCTTGGAGGGGGGAATGTGAGGCACAGCCGGGATGATCTCTCCCAGACGTGATCCTTCAGGCCAAGGCTGGAGCACTCCGTGGGACAAGACGTAGAGGCAGTTTCCATGGCTCAGCTGCAATCCACTCCCAGTGCCGTATCTTCATCTCTCCCTGTATCTATTCACATCATCAATCAAAAGCAGAGGGGTTGGGGATTAAACCCTCTCTGACTTACCCTGGGGGAAGCAGCAGCTGGGTGCAGAGAGTTTGTTTTGGGTGTTTGTGCCGTGGCGGAGCAAGGGGAGGCTGCAGCGTGAAGTGGTTGAGAGGTAAAGCACATCCCAGCTTCGTGTCAGGGCTCAGCTTTGCTTGACAAGTCATCCCTAATCCTTCCTCACCTTGCTGGTGACTGCTATGAACCCGATAAGTGGAAATTCTGGGGAAAAAATTATAATGCCACTGCCAGGATTAGATCAAAATAAAACAGGAAAACACCATTTAGGAATCAACTACCACTCGTTATTTCACCTCGCTGCCATGGACCCCATTTTTCCTGCCTTGTGCTTCAACAGCTTAAACGTCCCGGTTTGTGGAATAGTTTGGATGAAAAGGGCATGGAGTGGGGGAAGAAAAGTTGCTTTAAAAGTAAGTCAAAGACTCCAACATGTGTTCTTGGCCGGTTGAATTCAAGATGAGGGGTTTAGGCTTCCCGTGGGAGCTCCCTTTCACAGCTTCCCCTTAATCCTCTGGAAATCGCCTGTTCCCTACAGCTGTTGGGTCACCAGATGAACTATTTGTTCAATTATTCTTGGCCGTGCCGGCCCGGGCCGCCTCAAAGCCGCCGGCTCCATGCCCCGGCCCGCTTCAATGGCCCCGAGCAGCCCCAGCCCGTCTGAAGCCCCCGCGCTGCCCCGGGAGCCTCTCCCGAGCAGCCCCCGCGTCCCTCTCGCCGCCCGCACGGCCCGAGCGGCGCTGCCGCGGCTGCGGGGCCGGGCGGGAGCGCCGGGCTGAGAAAATAATTACAAACGAAAGAGAGATTAGCAGAGGCTGTCGCGACAAATGCTGCCGGGACGGCTCCCGGAGCGCCGGCGGTCCCTCCCGACGGCAGCGATCGGCCGCAGCTGCCGGCCCGGCGGCGATGCCGAGAAACCCGGGGCCCGCTGGGATCCCGCAAGGAAAGCCTAAAACCCGGCAAACCGCGGCTCGGCGGCATGAGATGACGGACCGGGGCAGCTTCACGTCGTACAAATGGACTGGTAATTAACGCAGGTTTTTTTCCCACCTTTGTCTGCCTCCTCTGCCTCCATCCCCCAGTCAGAAGTGTTCAAACCCAGCTAACAAATGGATGGCAGCTGCTGACAGACAGCTCTTGCCTGGCTTTGGGAATCCTCGGGCTTCACCTTGCAAGGATCTGAGTCTTCAGCCTCTCTGAGGTGTCATGAAATTCCAAAATGGTTTGTTCTGGCTTCGGGTAAAGCCCCATTTCAGCTTGCCAAACCTCCCCCTATTTAACCAAAAGGTTGGGATAGCACATCACAGTTATCCAGATATTCTTGATGTACAGGACATGTGGGAAAAACCTTGATGGTCTTTAGAGGAGACCTTAAATAGCTGATTATCCATGGAAGGATGGGAGATGGCATTTGGGAAGGCCATTCCTGCTGGGCTCCAGGCTGAAGGCATCCCACACATCTGCCCGTACATGGATTCTGGGAGGCACAAGAAGCACAAGGACAAGAGGAGCTGTTCCACATTAGGCTGTTCATCACCTGGGGTGGTTGACTTGGGGGGGGTAAATTCACCCCGATGGCCCAGGCAGTGGGGCCACAGAGTGAAGAGGAAGGTCACTGGGATGGGTGTGAAGGTCACTGGGATGGGTGTGAAGGTCACAGGGATGGATGTGCTGCTGGCAATCTTTGGAAAGCTGAATGTGGGCAGTGTGCAGGCAATGGGCTTTACTGGCTTGCAGAGAAGTGACGGAAAATAGGGACCCAGGTGATAGATCTGGTAGAGTAACCCTGGCTGAGCATCCCCTTTTCAGCAGGCCCCATCCCTGGAAGTGCCCAAGGCCAGGTTGGATGCGGCTTTGAGCAATCTGGTGTAGTGGAAGATGTCCCTGCCCAGGGTAGGGGAGTGGAATTAGATGGTATTTAAGAGCCCTTCCAAGCCAAACCGTTCTGTGGTTCTGTGATTCAGCTCCCAGTGACCATGCTGACCCTGGGAGGACAGTCCTGCTCACATGAGGGCAGAGCAGCAGAGCAAGAAGAGGCTGAAATGACAACAGCATCCTTGTCTTCTCAGCCATCCAGCCCCTCGCTCACCAGAGGGAATGGCAGGTTTAATCATCAGCTCTTACATTAGAGGCACCATTCAAGTTCTCCCCTCTCCTGGAGCTGTGGGGAAGCCCTTCCTCGATGGCCAAAGCACGGCCATAGCTTGGTTATCCCATGGGATTGTGAGTTGTTAGTGTTTCTCTCTTCTTCCAGACTGTGAGCTTTACCCCAGCGAGCAGAGATGTCACCCGTGTCACCGTCAGAAGGGGCACAGGACAACGAGAAATGTTTTGATGAGACGTGCTTCCCTTTGGTCTCACAGAATCCTAAAATGAATGCTGTGGGTTGGAAGGGACCTTAGAGATCATTTTGTTCCAACACCTTGTCCATGGGCAAGGACACCTTCCACTATCCCAGGTTGCTCCAAGCCCTGTCCAACCTGGCCTTGGACACTTCCAGGGATGGGGCAGCCACAGCTTCTCTGGGCAGCCTGTGCCAGGGCCTCCCCACCCTCACAGGGAAGAATTTCCTCCCAACATCCAACCTAACATCTCTCTCAGTCTGAAGCCCACACGCCCCTGTTCCCCCATTTGGGACTTGCAGCACTGGAGCAGAGGCGCTGCAGCACCCCCTGTTTTGCTTTTTTCCACCCAATTTCTGAAGTCAAAAGGGATGTACAACCCTCACCACGTCTGCATCCCCTTGCCAACATCCCTCCCGTCCTCCCCCCATCACCCCCAGCTCTCTTCCAGCTGCTCCGCGGCTCTCCCGGCTCCCGGCGATTGCTCTTGAAACCGCACGTCAAAACACCATTAGCCGGTCCGGGCCAGCGCGGCTCCGCCGGCGGCCGAGGGCCCGGGCCGGGCTGGCGCTGACAGGTCCCCCCNCTAATTAGCAGCCCCCTCGTTTCTCGGCGGGTGCTGGAAAACTCATCCGTGCCCGTAAAAGCTGCAGCAGCAGAGATCCCTGGTGAAAACCGGCGTTATGTTTCAATCCTTATTTTTTTTAAGGATGGTTTGAACCCCTTCGCGTTTGTTTCAGGGCTCCCCAAAAGGCAATTCTACCTCCTTTCTGGAAAGGAGATGCTGCCGGGTGGGTTGGGAATGGCCCTGGGTAATGCCTCTCCTCGTGCCTCAGTTTCCCCGTGGGCAAACAGGGATGCGATGTCCGGTGTGACCCCGGGAAAGCAGGGGAAGGGACTGGGACAGAGCTGGTCCTCCTGAAACCGGTGCAGCAGTCCCGCTCTCCCAAGCGCCTTTGGAAAGGAAGGGACGTGACAAAGAGTCACAAGGAGCTTCTCACACCTGGAGCTGGGCTCCCAGCCAACCCCAAAGCGGCGGTGCAGCCCCCGGCCCCCCAGGCCTTCCCCCTCGCAGCCCGGAGCATCCCTTCGTGGCGGCGTGGGATCCTTTCCGTGAGCCCTCAGCACCACCTAGTGTTCCCAAATATTCCCAGGGCTCTGCTCTGCACACCCGGGACGTGCCCGGTCACACCGTGCGCGGCTGGTCCCCGGGGCCGGGGCAGCATCCCGCACCCCTGCATCCACAAGGAACGGCTCCAACCCCCAATTCCCGCCTCTCTTCCCCCGTTTAACAACACAAAACCCCAGTGCCAGCTCGCAGGTGTGAAGGCTGCTCCCAAAACCTTCAGCACCTGCTTCCCAAAGCGTTCTGCTCTGTGGGAATGGATTTACAGGGAAGGCTGGAATGCTTTGGCACAAAGTCGCTTCTGCAGAGTGTGGGAGATGCTGGTGTGCAGCACATCGGAGCTGGATTTCCATTGCTAAAGGTCAATAAATACCAGGTTTTGAATTTGCTCTTCTCCCCTGGCCCTAGGTATGATTTTTCATGGTAATTTTTTATGGTAATTCGATTTTTAGGACTGAAAATTCAGTGCAAATAGCAGAAATTATAAATGTTTGCTTGGGAAAGAGAGTTGGAGCAGGAGTGCTGAGGAGGGGGATGAGAGTGGGGAAGATTGTAAAGATGATGAATATGGGGAAGAAAAAAAATTAAATATTGGTATGAATGACACTTCCCAAACCTAATTTCAAAAGCAAAGGGCTCAGTGTTAACATGTCGAGGTGATGGACTGATTTTCTCTCTTTTCAGGTGAACCTACCCACTACATCTGAACCTTGTGGTCCCTCACAGCTTCACGTTCCCAGTAACCTCACCATCACGCAGACACTTTTCTCCCAGCTCCGGGTGTTGAAAATGAGCGAATTCCCCCCCAAATTCCCCTTGTTTATTAGGTGATGTGGCTGTGGGCAGCGAGAGCGAGCCCGGCTGGGGAGGTGACATTCCTTCCTCTGCCACCGAGATGTGCCCTTGCTCCACCGCTGCTGAGTGGCAGCTGGAAGGAGGGGGAACATCCCCAGGTCAAACCTCCCAGGATGAGAGGATTTCATCTTGCCTGGTTCCCTGGGACAATGCTAATGGCACAGCCCTGAGGCTGCCCCGCCCCCTGCACCTCTCCCGGGTGCAGCTCTCCGTGCGAGGTGGTTTTGGGGAGCATTTCGCTGCCTTCCTATTTTTTTTCTTAACTCCTCATCAGCTGCGAGTTATTTTTTTATCCTGTTAAAATTTCCCACGGAGTTTGCCCGCTTTGTGCTCCCTTTCAGGTGCTGTTGTTTTCATCTTTAACCTTCACCACCTCTCCCTGAGCATCCCTCTCTGTTGCCTGTCACTGTTTCCTCATGCTCCACCTTCTCTTTCTCTTCCCCTTCCGCTTCTTTTCTCTGGCTGCACAAATTTCCTTTTAATGATCTCCCGTCCCTTATTAACGCTTTTGCCATGTCCAAGCACGCTGCAGCGCTGGCATCCCGCTGGGACTGGTGCAGTTGGAATCACATCAGGGCTGAGCTCTCCCTGCTTTTATTTAATTCTCGCCTGTTCTTACCCAGCTGGGGTCTTGGATCTGTTCACGGGGGGAGTAACAAAAACGCTGGGGGGGTTTCTTTGCTTATGTCTCCTTTCCTCACCCAGCTCTGCCCCAGAGCAGCCCCTTTTCCCGCTGGCTGTGCACGGATGTGTTTGCTCTCTGCAGCTGCAGATGTGCCGTGTCGGATTTATTCATCTCCTCCTTTTGCCATCTGGCAAACTCCTTCCTGGACATCTTTGCGTGGGAACAGGGCGTTTGCGAGAATTAGGTCACGTTCTGGGCAGAGTTTGGTGGGTCCCTTGCCATCTCCTTTGTGATTTCCCGGGTTGTGCCTCCTCGGGGCACTGTGCCCTCCCCATCTCGCTGTGTATGGGACTGAAGCTGCCCACGGAGAGGGATAAACGTAGGCGATGGAGCAGCTGCAGGTCTCTGCCCTTCCCCTGTTCCGAGATGCTTCAGCATCACTGGAAATCTGGGTTGCAGGCGATGGGTGAGCACTCGGGGGACAAACAGCCCTGAGATGGGAGGATGCTCTGAGGCATCGTTCTCCGGGTACCAGGAGGGCCGGGGCAGGTGCCACCAGCAGGTGGCTCACTTGGAAACGGGAGCGTGTGGCTACAAACCCTTTTTGCTGCAGATCCATCGCCCGCATCACACAGGCAGGCTTTGCGGGGGCAGGAGGAGGGGAAGGAAAACAAGGCACCATCATTTTTGTTGGAAAATGCATCAGTATTCCAACGAGGGAGCAGACAAATATCCGTGTCCGGCCAGCGTGCCAGCTTGCTTTCCCATTTCCCTGCCTCTTCAGATCGCAGGCAGCCCGCGCAGCTCCTCTCTCCGGATGCGTGGCCACGTGGCAAATGATTCCTTCACCCGTCCCCTCTGCCAGCGCAGGGAAATGAGGGAACCAATTTCCTGGCCCTGACACTCCATCATTCCCCTCGTTTCTCCGAGCCATTAGTTCTGAGCTCTCTCCCAGCGTCGCTCCCTCCCCTTCCCACAGCCTGCTCCAGCCTGCATCCCACGCTGCATCCATGGAGACTGCAGGTATTGTCTTCCCAGAGGGCATCCCGAGACGATTCCCAGAGCAGCAAACTCCTGTTTTCTTGGTCATTCTCAGCTTTGCACGTTGATGTGAAGAGACTGCCAGGACGTTGTTTGCTGCCAGAGCTCCTCTGGATATGTTTAGGAGCTGCAGCTCTGCGTGGGATAAGCAGGGAGAAAATAGACACCAGGAGGTGGAAAATCAGAGATGGGCAGGACACAAAAGAGCTTTTTTGAGGCCTCAAAAATTCCTAGAATAGGAATTCTGATTTTTTTTTTCAGAACTGATTTCATGGGGAGGCAGTAAGATTGGGAAAAGATCAGGACTGGGTTTTTAGGCTGGATGTGCCGTGCTGACAAGAATTCCCACCCCCAGTGGTAGCCCAGTTCCCGTGGATGGTGAGAGCCCGAACTGGACACAGGTTTGGTGGATTTACAGCCTTTATTTGTGCCTTCAAGGCTGTCTAAGGAACTGCGAGGCTTTTAAGGGGTGGCTGAGCTCTAGGAAGTTATGGATATCAATCAGAGATGACGTCAGGTCTTGGCATGTCCCAGCAGGAAATGGTTGCTCAGGACCACGTTCTGCTGGGGTTCAGTGTAACCCCAGGTCAGGGATGGTCTTTGCTGCAATGAATACACCCAGAGAGGGTGTTTGTTTCCTCAGAGTAAGATCCACCCCCCCCACACACACCCTGTGATTCTGTTCTGCAAATATTTGAAGGTGCAAATTTCCTGGTAGCCAAGAAGCACCAACATGACTCGGCAGAGGATTGGGTGGGAACCAGCTCCCATTTCAGAGTCAGCTTTAACCAAAGGTTTCGTTTTTACCTAAGCTCAGCCCTTCTTATGTAACAGCTCCAGCAACTTCATCACTCATGACCAAGACTTTTCCATGGCATTTTTGGGGTCTCATTTGCATTTTTGGACATCCCTTGGGGTTTTTTCATGAACTTGTAGCAACCCCCCAGCTAAACAATTCTTCATTTTTCCCAGGCCCTCCATCTCACCAGTTGTTTTCCTTCCATCCATTCCTCAGCCTCATTTTTGGGGGCAGTTTTCTAGAGGTAAATCCTTCTATGTGCCTGGACCAGGATGAGTGTAAACCCCTCCATTAATCCTGATTTATTCCAGAGCTTTTGGGACACAGGTTAAAATGCCATCAAGCTCCTGGGACATTCATTAAACAGTTTAATGAAGAGACAAGGAATACCTGCAGCTTGGTTTCTGCCTCTGGAAAATTTGGATCATCCCACCTGAAAAACACGGAGGGTTTGGGCATCCATCCCACCACTGATAAAGGAGAGGATGACTGGGGGATGCTTCCTCCCTTCCAGCAGCACTCGCCTCTGCAGGGGGTGAGAAAGGATGGATTAATTGAGAATTATTCATTATTTAAGAACTCATCTGTTTGAACAACATCGTGGGACCAAGAGAGGGAATAGATTTGATGTCAATAAATCAAAATAGTAATATAATAATAAAAGAAAAAGACAGAGGATTGCCAGACAGCTCTTCTAACCCTCAAGTCATTTATAAGTCAGGGTGGATATATTTAAAACATTAAAATCCAGCTTTCTTACAGCAAATTCCCTGTGGCAGGTGCTCTCAGTGCTGTAAGTAGCTGCACTGCTCTCTAAAAGTGAGTAAAACCCAGGGCTGGAGCACAGAAGGCCCTGTCAGATCTTCCCTTACAAACAGCCATAATAATGCTTCCCTCCCTCCCAAGGGTGTCGTGAGGGTTAATTATTTAACATTTGTAAAGCACTTGCAGGACTGGAGATGAAAGTGGAAAGTATTATTAAGGATAAACTCCGTTTTATGGGAGGCCTGGTTGGAAAATTGCTTCTGGAGTTGAAATATGGGTTATGAGTGGGGATCCCAGGAGGGGCATCCATCAGACCTGGGAAGCACGGAAAATGAAGTGCTTTGAAGGAATTAATAGGGTTAATAATTAATGCAGTGTTTTGGGGATGAGGGGTGCTGGGACCTGGGGCGGGGGCAGTGGCCCACACAGCTCCCCTGCATCCCCTGCATCCCACAGCTCCCTCGTATCCCACCCTGCACGAGGTGGCTGATGGGGAACTCTGAGAGAAGGAAATTCAACCATTGCACATAGTGTGAGAAAATCAAGATTTTGGGGGGAAAAGCCTCGAGACAGCCGGAAGTCAGCAAATCACGGATGACTTTTGGGGGAGAAAGCTTCGAATGAAAGCACCTGGTGTGCCCAGGAGCGGGGGATTTCCATACCCGGGGTCACCTTTCTGTCCGGGCTGGGCTGGGAGGCAGGGTGGAGGCAGGGAGGAGGCAGGGGAGGAGCACAGATCACCTGAGAGCAGGTGCAGCACCGGGAGCAGCGGGACAGGTACGGCTCGGGGCTGGCACCGGGAGGGGGTTCTGTCGGGAATGNGGGGGGGGGGGTGTCACCCCACGCTCTGGGATGGGAAGGGACCCTTCTGCCTGCCTTTTAGGGACCTCTCAGTTTGATATCCAAACCCCACAGGGAGGGAAGAGAGGAGTGGGTGAACCACGGCTCCCCTTGGGAAAGAAAATCTGGGAGAGATTTGGGTGTGCTCAGCGCACCGGGGTGTCCCCACACCCTGGGGTCCCCGTGGAGGGGCTCAGGGGGACTCAGGGGCTCAGGGAGGCGATGGGACAGCCCGGCAAACCTGTGGCAACCTTCCCCAAGGAGGAAGTTGAAAAATAAACACGATGTGTGGGGCCCCAAAGCAGGCAGAGGCGAGAGCGGGGCAGCCCGGGGGCCCCAAAACCCCCCGGCCCCTCTGTGAGGAGCCCTCACGGGCTCCCTGCTCCACCCCCAGTCAAATGAAATGCAAAGCCTCTGCCTCACAGCTAAACCAAAATCGCTGCTGCCTGCACTGAACCAAAAACTGCCTCCCCACAGAAATGCCCAGAAAAGTCACTCGAAGTGCCTAAAACCACACGGATTGGAATTGCAGAATCCCAAAATGGTTTGGGTCGGAAGGGACCTCAAAGCTCATCTCGTTCCACCCCCCTTGCCATGGGCAGGGCCACCTTTGCTGCAGGGGAAAGGGGTTTTTTTCCTTCTTTCCTCCTTTCTTCCTACAAACTTGACAAAAACCATCAACCCCTCGCCCTCGCAGCGCGGGGTGCAACGGCTCCGGGCGCTTGGGGAGGGGGATTTTGGGGACCACAGCTCTGGGGTACCCCAGGGACCAGCTGTGGGGCTCAGCAGGCTGAGGGTTACATGGTTTATGGATATTTTTGGGATATCTTGCAATGGAAATGGGTTTAGTTCTTTGTCTTTGATAGTTTTCCTCGAGGGATGTTGAAGACACACAGTGCTTGACCTGTCTCACATTCTGGGGCAATTTGAGGACAAGCAATCACCTCCTCTTTGGAAAATGCCCAGAGAAGTTGTGGAATCCAGCAAAGTTGTGGCTTTCCCATCCCTGGAAATGTCCAAGGCCAGGTTGGAGAGGGCTTGGAGCAACCTGGGCTAATGGAAGGTGTCCCTGCCCATGGCAGGGGGTGGAACTATATTATCTTGAAGGTTCCTCCAACTCAAACCATTCTGTGATTCTAGGATTCTATAGAAACTGATTTTTGCAGCAATTTTGATGGTGATAATGCTGGTTTTGAATTTATTTTGGGTTGGCACCTGTGAGGGGATAGGGGTTGTTGGAGTCAGGGCTGCTCCATCATCACACACCACGGGGCCAGGGAGGCAGTGCAGGGCACAGATGGCACCCACCTGTTTAGAAAGCACTTTAATCTTTTTACCACCATGTAGAGGTGAAGAAAAATGGCTTTTGAGATGAGAATGTGCATTTCCCCAAACAGATAATTTCTAAAGTCAGACCTCACTGTCTTAAAACCACAAATAAAAAAATGCAGGTCATAAAGAGAAGGAAAAGGATGACAAAGTGCCTGCTCTGGGCCCCACAAGTAGGCTTTGGCCAATTTATCTTGTTTCTCAGCTTTCTTTGCTGGGGTGTAGCTTCTTGCTGCTTCCCTGCTGGTAGGGCTGGGAGCAGGGATAGGGATGGAGAATCCACAACAGGGGTTATAAAACAGGAGGCAAAAGGAGGCAGCACAAGGAAGAGGAAGCAGAGAGCAGCATAACCTCTCCATCACCAGTTTTTACCTCTCTCTCTCCCCAGTGTCTCTTTTCAGGTGGATCCCTTGTGTCTGTTAAATAGACCTCTGGTCCAGCAGCCTGAGTTTAAAGCTTTCATCCCAGTTTGAACTTCCACATTGAATTTTCCTGTTTCAGGGGGATGGATTAGCTTGGTTTGTGTTCTCTGTCTGAAGCCACTGTACAAGCTCCTGCAGCACCTGATGGTCCTTCAGATACTCCCTGGCAATCGAGCCTAACAGTTTCCAGTGACGATGATAATTTTTTAACCTAAGTCCAAACCCCTTAAGGATCCTTTAGAGGCAGAAAAGTTGCTCTCCTGCTTTTGCAGGCACAGCTGAGCTCACCAGTACGAGAAGGATGATTGCTCGGTGTCAGTGCTCACACCCCCCGGCGCAGGCGGGGGCAGAGGGGGAAGAGAGCCTGAGGATAATGGGATGAAATGGTTCAGAGTGGGGTTTTAGCCTAATGTTAATGCATCAGGGATCCAGCTCCTGAGGGAGCTAATGGAAGTGCTGCTATGATCAGGAGTGCCTCTGCAGACAAATAAGACAGGGCTGGTAATGAGAGAGGCAGCACAGGGTCCAGATCTTATCGCTGTCGGTGCTGCCTCTCCTGATCCCTGGGTGGGTCTCTCCTGCCGTCTGTCTGTCTGTCCTCAGAGCCACAGATACCTCACCCCTGTGTCGGGATCACTGCCATCCCCACCAGGTGCTGTGTTTGGGCTGTGGGGTTGTTGTATTCAGGGATACCCGCGGAGGATGTGCAGGATAGGGAATGTGCTGATGGAGGATGGTTTTTTTGAGCACAGCACTTCAGCTGCTCTCGGTCTGTGGTCTGGGTTTGATGGGCTCTTGCAGCTGCAGATTCAACACGAGGAGAGACCCAGAGCCCCTCTGAAAGGCTGGAAACAGCCTCATTATTTCCAGATACACATCTCAGTGGCATTCCCGAGGTCAGCCTGAGCTCAGCCTGGGTGGGTATTTTGCAAGCCAAAACATTTCTCCTCTTCCCTGAGTCAGCCTTTCCCTGGGAACTGTCCCTGTCACCACAGATGCTCCGAGAGCCAAGTGCAGGTCCCACGGTGAGCAAACCAGCTCTGGTGTGTCTGAACTGCCTGGTTTACAGAGGTTGAAGAGCAAAGTTAATTGTAGGGGTGATGACTGTGAGCTCTTTCCACTGGTGAACTTCAGACTGTAATTTCCAAGCTGGGGAGTGATGCCCTGACTGAGACACTATCAATGGGCTTTAAAAAAAAAACCCAAACAAAACCCTCAGGAAAGCAAATGAGACATTTAGAATAGTAAAATGGTTTTGGCTGAAAAGAGAGTTTGTGGCTGCCAGGGCAGTGTGAGAGGAGGAGGTGGAAGCCTGATCAGGCTCCTCAGCACCCTCCAGATGCCTCCCCAGGTGGGTGGGTGCATCAGCCATAAACCAAGAGAAACCAGCTCCCCGGGAGTGATAAGAGCAGGCAAACAGTAAATCATTAAGCAGACACAGCGTGGGGCACCGTAATAAACAGGGGGCAAAGAGCACTAATGACAGCAGGGACACGGGGGTGTTGCCAAACGTGCAGGTTGGGTGATGAGGGACGGGGCAAAGACACATTCAGCAGGGATGTCCTGGGATGGAGGCTGTGGCCGCCCACACCGGCACCCGCTGGACCTTTGTTCAGCGTTCTTTTCCCTGCTGGTTCCAGGCAAGTCTCACTTCCTTTGGAGCTACAGGGATAAACAAGAGCTGCTTGCCCCAGGGCACAAGCATAGCTGTGGTTGGTTTTTTCCCCTGTGCTCACCCATTGCGTGTTCTCAGAGGAGGAAGAGAAGCAGGAGAAATAGTTTCACCGGTCACGCGTCCCCGCTGAGCTGTGTGCTCCCTGCTATGAGGCAGGAACGGAGAGCAGCAACCCCAAAAGAGTCCCCATCACCCCCCGAGCTCAGCCCAGCTCACAGAAGCACCGTAAGGTGGCCATGCATAACCCATTTAACTGATCTTTTGATTGATCAATGTATCCTTCAGGTCATCTCAGTTTGACTGCATCGATCTCAGGTGGGAAACCATCAGACTTTATATCAGCCTTTAATATGTAACTGCAAGAACTGCATCAGTTATGTATCTGACTGTACATTGCTGTGGTCAAGTTATAGTACTAATATGGCATGATGTGGCTGCAATCCTTCTTGTGGAATTCTGGGATGGGTTTGGTTCTGCTTCCAGTCATTACCCTGATATTATACCATTCCTCCTTGTACCTAATCTAAATTTGCCCTCTTTCAGTTTAAAGCCATTACCCCCATTTCATGTACGTGATGAGATTCTCTGCTCACCCAGAAAATACAGATTTTCCAGCCCTCTCCATGGCTCGGGAATGCTGTTCCCTTAATCACAGGGAAACAGGTGGATGCTCCCATTCCCCGATCACCCCCTTCAAAGGACTACAGAGTATTAACCCACTGGACCGTGCCAGCACTGCTGGTAAACAGCATCTTGCTTTGATTTTCTGTTTAATTACCCAATGCACCCACTGTCAATAAATCTCCCCTTTTAAGTCACGAAATAAGGCAGAGCCTTGCGGTGCTAACAGCGACCTGCAAAGCTGCCAGCCACTACAGCAGAAAATACCCTTCCCATGCACAGCTTTTCCACCCTTGGATTAAATCCCCTCCTAAATTCATCTTCATGAGCCCAGCAGGACAGCTCGGAGGTGCTTGGTGAAGGCAGGGTGGGGGCCCGGTGGCACCGCGGGGACATCGGCCCCGTGCGCTGCCGTGTGCGGCTGCACGTACCGGGGCGGTGTTTGCACATGCGGCCAATGTTTGCTCGGCTCACCGAGTTGGATCAGCTCTTTGGTTAAACCAGCTCAGGTTGGGCAGGTTGGCTGCAGGGATTTAGGGGATTGGTTCTGACCCGCTGGACTCTCCTGCTCAGGGACAGGCTCCTCTGAGAGATGGTATCTGCACCAGCCATGGGCTGCACGGGACGAAACAGGGTGTCCCTGGGACAAACCGACCCGAAATCAGATATTGATAAAGCCAAAGAAACCACTCCCTCTCTCCAAGGCTGACAGCAACAAGTCATGTTCAACCCCACACCAAATTAACCCTTATGCAACAGCAGAACAAGAACATTCTTGGTTCATATTTCCGGGAACTGGGGACTGGAGCCCAAAATGCTGCTGAGGAAGGCAGTTCAAGGATAACCAGGATGTCTGGGATGGGGAAGTCAGGTCCAGCTCCAAACCATGCAGCTCTTGCTGCATGGATGGACAGCATCCACTCCACAAAGGAGGAGGTTTCTGCCCAGTGTTAAGTGTGGACTGGCACAAAGAAGTGACCAAACAGAGAAGGAAGCCCTGGGCAGAGGCAGCACAGCCTTTGTTATCAATTAGAACGTCCCTAATTGCCCAGCCTGACGCCACCTCACACCAAGGCAGCCCCTGAACAGATGCTCGAGCCCACATGAAAGAGCTGATTGGTTCTCAACCTAATTAAGCCAACAGCAAAGAGGAGCTGGCCGGGTGTAATTGCTGTAATTCTCCCAGGAAATGGGTCCCCCGGCTCCCTGCAAACCACGCGTGTGTGCGCTCCAGCACGGAGCCTCCAGCAGCTCGGTGCAAATCCCACCTCAGGGGTGCTCTGGAGAGGGAAGAAGGAGTGTGAGCAGGTCGAGATGCAAGGAGCGACTCGGTTTGTTTGCCCAAACACACAATGTTGTTTCCAGCAGCTTTTGGGGTATATTTGAAGGTATATTTTTAACAAAATGCTTTGATTTGTGGAATAGATGCAGGGGATTTTTCACCTCTTCCATGAAATAATTCCAGAGATTTTTAAAAATTTTGGACTTTGCACACCACTTCTGTGGCTGTCCAAGGAGCTAAAGAAACCCACCGTGTTTACCGTTAGATGTTACTGTTTTCCCTGTGTATTATCTCTCCTACCTGGTCCCAAAAAGCCCAACCCACCCTGGTCTGCAGCAGATCCTTATGTTCATACTTGCAGAAGAGCAGGAAAAGCAGGAGTTACTGCTGGGAGGGATCCTGGGAATGCAAAGTTCAGGCTGGGATGTGTCAGAGATTGCAGGAGATGTGGGGCCTTTGTGAAACAACTGAGGCTTTTTTTGACATTTCCATTTCCAGGTGTTCCCAGTGCTCCTTCCTATTTCTATGTGCCTGGTCAAGCCTTCTCCAGTCCTCCCTGAAAAGGAAATCCTACTTTTTTCCAATGTTATGCCAAATAATTTGTGTAAATTGAATAATGACATTGTTTTTCTTTGCCTTGCAGTCAGGGGAGGCGAGGATGGCGAATTTTAAGGGTCATGCACTTCCAGGCAGCTTCTTCCTGCTCTTTGGGCTCTGGTGGTCTGTGAAATACCCACTGCAGTATCTCAGCCAGAAAGGAAGCAAGAAATCCCACAGGACTTACTGCTTCCAGCGTGTGGATGCCATTGAGGGGGGAATCAAAATCATCTTTGCTCTGATAGGTAAGAGTTACGTTTCACTTTCTGTGCCAGTGAATTCCCAGTCTGCAGTGATGACTGCACTGGAGCCCTGACTCCAGAGTAATTGGTCCAGATGTGAAAGGATCAGAGAATCATTAAGGCTAGAAAAGACTTCTTAGGTCATTCAGTCCAAGCACCAACCACTGCCAGGTCCACCACTAAACCATGAACCTGAGCACCACATCTCCATGTTTTTGAATACTTCCAAGGATGGTGATTCCAGCACTCCCCTGGGCAGCCTGGATGCATCCTTGATGTCCATCTTGCCTCGATCTCTGGTAGACCTCGATGAGGAAAGACCAAGTCTGGTACCCTTTCCCAAAGCCGAGCTGCCATTAGCAGACAGGCCGGATTTTTCCATCCATCCTTTGCTCCCTGACCCAAACTCACCAGCTCCTGCTTCAGAACCCCCCAGCAGCAGGGAGCAGCCTCAACCCTTGCCAAAACAAACCCCCAGAAACTCCATGCTCTTGGGTGTCCTGCAGGGATGCTGGCGGAGCAGTTTGTCCCAGACGGTCCCCACTTGTACCTCTACAGCGGGGCCAGGCGCGACTGGGTGAAGCTGATGAACTGGCAGCACACCACCATGTACCTGTTCTACGGCCTCTCGGGGGTGGTGGACGTCCTCACCTGCGTCTCGCGGGCGGTGCCGCGGGGCCTGGATCGCCTCATGCTGGCCGTGGCCGTGTTCGTGGAAGGTTGGTAGGAGGCGGTGCTCAGTTCGGGAGGGGGTTGGAGAGTGAGCCGGAGAAGGGCTGAAATTTGCCCCAGTGAGATATTGCCCCAAACGCCTCTGGAGACAGGACACGCTGTAGGGGATACATCGTGCAGGCTGGGCTGGAATGAGATGGGAAGTACGGGCACGGATGGGTTCTGGTTTGGGATTTCCGGGGTGACCGCGGTGTGAAGCAGCAGATTGAGGTTCCTTGCTATGCCAAGCAGCCGGTGGGCACTGCATTCTCTGCCATCCACAGGCTGTTCCCCTGCTCCACGTGCCCCCCGAGAGCCATTCACGGCACTGCAGCCATCGGCAGCCGCATCTGCTTGCGTGGCACGTGGCAAAGTGAAGTGATTTATTCCGGCTTCAGCACAGCGTGAATATCATTGTGTCCCCAGGCTGCCTCGCAAGTCGCCAGCCAGGATTCCAGACCCCTCTTGCATCACAGAATCATAGAAAGGCTTGGCCTGGAAGGGAGCTTAAAAATCATCCAGTTCCAACGCCCTGCCATGGGAAAAGAAGGTCTTGTTTATATAGAAACCTCCTTAATGAGGGCACAGCTCCTGCTATATTCCCTTTCCCGATCACAGCAGTTTTTGAGGCAGCAGCAGCAGGGGCTGTTCCACAGGCACTGCTTGGCATGTAAGACCAGGAAATCTATCATTTACAGTTCCCAAAAAACGGTGAAGTTTAGCCAAAAGGAAGGACGCAGCAGAAACCCGGCTGCAAGGGCAGGGTTATTTGAAGAGGTGATGGTGCAGATGGGGGAAGAAAACCACCCTGTCCTTGGTCCCTGTATTGCTCAGCTCCAACACAGGAGGGGTGTGGGTGGTGGGGCGCCAGGAGGCCCGGGGGATGGTGCTGTGTGGGGTCCCCTCTCCTCGTGGCAGCCTGTCTCGGTTTGTGACCCAGGCAGGTGATTCCGTGGCTCGGCAGCCGCGGCTGCTGCTGGCGCTGCTCTGAGCAGGGCTCTTGCTTTGCCAGGCTGTCTCTTCTATTACCACGTCCTGCACCGCCCCTTGCTGGACCAGCACATCCACTCCCTGCTGCTCATCGCCATCTTCGCCGGGGCCGGCAGCATCCTGCTGGAGGTGTTCCTGCGGGACAACATCGTCCTGGAGATGTTCCGCGCCGGCGCCACCATCGTCCAGGGAACCTGGTTCTGGCAGGTCAGTGCTGCTCTCCCACAGCACCGAGGCCAAGGGAAACGAGGAGAAGGGGTTGTACATCACCTGTCAGTCATGTCTCCCATGGATGATTTTACCACGCTCGCTTCATAAACAGCTCAGAACCCAGAGTGCAAGTTTACTCACCACAGGTCACCCCTGATGGCTGCTCCTGCTGCAAGAGCTGCTTGTCTTGGCTCATTGCTTCTCCAGGGGGCAGAGTGAAAGCAAGTGAGCAACATTTCGCAGTATCCAACGACCAAGTACTAATTGCTTAATGTGTCTAATGCACCCTGCAGCCCTCCCTCTTGTTTAGTGGGAAGATGCAAACCCCACCAGCAATAAAACAGCTGAGTTAAAATACAGCCAGCTGCTTGCTGTGGTAGGAGTTGGAGAAGCAGAGAAACCAGTTGGAGATAATTGCTCTCAAAACTAAGCTGTCAAAAAAAAAACCAACCCCAAAATGAACCCCCCCTCAAAAAACCCCAAAACCAAACCACTCTCCCTTCTCTTTTTCAAGGTTGTACTAACTCAAACCAGCCTTTTTCAGAGGTTTAAAAGTGGACTGAGTTTGTAAAACACTAAATCTGGAGCTTTTAAAGGATGGCTTGGAGTTTGAAATGCTGAGGGACAATTGTGTCTCGATATTGCGCAGAAAAAGAGAGATCTCAAGCACAGATTGGCTTTGTGTGGCCTCTTATTGCAAGGCTGGACTTCACTGTCTCAGCAAAAGCCTCTGTCCTGGTCAGGGTTCAAGTTCCTTGGTCACCACATGGATCAAGGTAATTCACCACGCAGGTGGGGAGGCCCTGGCACAGGTTGCCCAGAGGAGCTGTGGCTGCCCCATCCCTGGAAGTGTCCAAGGCCAGGTTGGACAGGGCTTGGAGCAACGTGGGACAGTGGAAGGTGTCCCTGCCCATGGCAGGGGTGGGACAGCATGAGCTTTAAGGTCTCTTCCAACCCAAACCACTCTGGGATTCTGGGATTCTGTAATTTTTTTTCCCCTGAGGTGATAAAGTCCTTGTTCCACCCAGATCGGTGTCGTGCTGTTCCAGCCATGGGGAGGCCCAATGTGGGATGAGAACGACCACAGCAACATCATGTTCCTCACCATGTGCTTCTTCTGGCACTGGGCAGCTGCTGTGGCCGTCCTGGCCATAAACTACACCCTCACTTACTGGTATGGCCGGGACAGGAACGGGGGCAGACTGGGGTGGGCAGGCGGGGTGGAGTGGCTGCAGTGAGACACAGATGCAACCCAGCCCTTCCTGCAGCACAAAGTCACAGCTGAACAAGCAGCCCCAGACTACTGCAGGTTTTAGGGCACGGTATTTGTCGAGTGCACAGAATGCAAAACAGTGTCAGTGAGAGATGCGGGCACTGAACAGGGAGAAGTCGAATAACCGAGTCCCTGAAGGTGCTCCTGGAAGTCACACTGCTTATTCTCCTCTGCTCTGAGTGCTGAAGTCAAACTTTAATTTGGTAGAGAAATCAAAGCCTTACCAGGACCCCCTGATGCTTCATCCCCTGCCTCACAAGGACTTCCAAGTGGTTGAAGGTCACTGAGTTATTAGAGGTGCAAATACTAAAACACTACCAGCCCCAACTTGGCTTCTCCAAGGGGATGGGAAGATTATCCCACTTTAAGGGATGCTCTGGGGGATGCTGTTTGGGCTACAGAAAGAATAGTCCAGTCCATGCCATCAAATAGACTTTCTACAGAATAAAAACCCCTCAATCCCCCATCAACAGCATTTTAGGATCGCCAGAAGGAGGGTTCTGGTGAGTGACACTAGGCTGGGTATTTCTCTGACAGTGATTTATTGCTCCTGTGTTCCAGCTGCCTCCAGAGGCTCGGGAGAGGCAGTGGAGAGCCCTACATCAGCCTGGGGCTGCGGCAGCAGAAGGGTGACAGCAGCGCCCAGGCCGCCTTCCTGACCGGCTCCGATGAGGAGTGAAGGGGCGCAAAGCCCCGCTCCGAACACAAGAACTGCCCGTTTCCAGAGAAAGAAATCCAATGAAATATTTGTGTTTTGGAAGAGTGAGAGGGGCCCCTGTAGTGCTGCTGGGGGCAGGCTGAGCACGCAGGGGTGGCTGCCCTCCCTCCGGACCCACACACCTTCGGCTCGGACACGGGCACGGCTTAGGGTGATTTTTAGCAACAAAACAAAGTGTGGAAATTCAACATGACAAGACTGCTTCATCCTATGGGCTCTCATGTGTGTTCCCATAGGGATGGAGAGCATCCTTTGGCCAGCTGACTTTTCCAAGGGCCTGGAGGCTTTGACCTGCCACGACTGAAGTCAGGGAAATCTCCAGGCTGAGGTCAGGTACCTCTGGAGCAAGGCATCACCCCAAGGAGGACGAGTAAAGGAGTGCTGAATGTGAGATTATGGCACTTTTTGCAACACCGGGGCTTGATTGCACACAATACAAATGTTATTACTGAAGCTTTGAAGTAAAGAGGGGTTTTGTTAATCATTTTCGTGTTCACCTAAAGGCTGAGAGAGTGAATAAATGTGAAATAAAAATCCTCACTGAGCTGATATCTTTAAATTTAAGACTGATAAATTATAGAGTGTGTAATAATAGCTTAAAAAAATCCATCCCTCAGACCTGCAAAGCCTGAAGGACTGTAAGATACACATTTAAGCAGCAGGGATTCATGAAATGTCCCAGTTTTCCATTGAAAATAAACCCCCTCAGCTCGGAAAGCAAGATGAAACAGGCACACGGTTTGTTTTTAGGCTGCCTTTGCCAGCTAATTTCTTGCAAGAAATGACTGGAAATGCCACCTCCTAGATAGGAAGAAAATATGTCAGTAGTGAGTATGGGGATTAAAAAAATATTTTTAAAAAAAGCCAAAAAAACCAAAAAACACCCAAAACCAAACCACCAGCACAAGGTGAATTGCAATTGCTCATGTCTCAAACCCCGGGGCTGGGAGGATGCTCTGCACCGAGATCTTCTCCCTGCTGGGTGGTGGGGGATGGATGGCAGGAAATTTTTGTGCTCATGTTCACGACTGCACAGAAAAGCTGCTCTTGGCAAGTCCAAGAGAAGGCAGAGCTTGTCTCTTAACCCCCTCCCCCTTGTGTAGAGAGCCTGTGGCAGAGTACAGAGACCACAGCCTGGATTTTATAGCTCACTGACAGTGCTGGAAAGGCTGACCAGCTTCCCTGGAATGGCAGCTCTCCCATACTCCCACCGCCGAGCCGGTTTATTTCACAGGGCTGGATACCAGGAGCATGAGAAGAATGAAGGAGCAGAGCTGCATCTCCGTGAATCCATCCCATAAACCCGGGATTGGGCCTCGGGAGCTGTAACCACCGAACACGAGGAGCGTTTTGCAGATAATTTTTTTTTCTGCCAAGGCACAATAGTTTTTCCGAACCTCACGAATTCCTGGGGCTGCTGTGGGGAGACACAGCCCGCCCTGCAGATGGCACCTGCTCATGGCAGAGGACCCCTGGGAGGGAGGGGACAAACCGAGCACCGGGAATGCTGCAGGACAGGGATCAGCTCACTGAACAGCAAACAGGCCTTGGTGATGCTCTGAATTAGCTCTGGTCTGCTCTGAATTATTTTCTTTCAGGAAGCAGCCCAAGCATCGCTACTCCCATGGAACAGCCAGGGGAGGGCAGCAGCAGGTGGAGCAGGAACGGCTCCAAGCTGGATGCAGTCACCTTCCTCCTCCTCCTCCTCCTTCCCACCTCTGAAAGCCAGAGGTTTTTTCCATTCCAGGGCACACAAATGAAAGCTGATTTTGGTTTTTAAAAGCACTCCTTGCTTTTGGAAGTGGGATACGGTTTATTTAATTCTTCACAGCTCTTAATCAAGTTGCTCTCTCCTTTCTCCCCCAGGTTTTCCTTGGCCCCTGTCCCTGTGTGGCCACAAAATACCTTTTCCTTCCACAGCACCCAAGCTCTGGGATCGTTTCTGTTTGCCTCATTAACTCCCTGCTCCTACAAACATCCCAGAACTGTCAGCAGAGCCCTCACTAATTTGTTTTCCAGCTCTGGAGCACATTCTTTTCCGTGGTATGAAGGTCAGCAAAGGAGGAGAGATCCAGCCTGTGATTAAGGAAGGAAATACAGTTGTGGTTCATTTCTGTGTGAGAATTAATGACTTTCATTTTAGCTAAAAACACATTTGTAAATGGTTTAGGTACCCAAACAAGGCATGAAGGTGCCTGGTTCAGTGTCCAGGGATGGTTTATTATATAGAGGTGCAACCATAAGTTCTCCTCACATTTATTTCTTGAGCGATGGATATTTTAGGACAGTCCTAGTGGGAGACTTGCTTTTAACACAACTTTAATATCGAACAGTTGTTCTGGATCGTGTTGTTCAGCATATAATTGCTGGACTTGATGATCTTGGAGGTTTTTTCCAACCTAAACAATTCTATGATTCTGTAAATTGACTTAAAGTGTCTTTGTACTGGAGCCATTGGCCATGCAGCTGGACTGGGCTGGGAGTGTGTTTGTATCCACATCCACACTGATTTTAGAAGGATCAGGATGCCTTGGGTGATGTCTCAGGGATGTTTTTCCCTGTGTATCCGCAGCCTGCTGTTGGATTTTGTCACTCAGGTGTCCCACCCATCCCCGGGAGGAAGGAACTGCTGATCCTCCCACGGGTCCTACCCCTCTCTTACACGGGAGCCCAGACAACACCCCCAGAGCAGCCAAAGGTCCTGGCAGCTGCTCCTGCTGCAGCTGGAGAGATAAACCCTTCCTCGGGAGCCAGCACAACCCGTCCACGAGCCACCCATTCCTGGGGCAGAGATGGGATCAGCCGCTGCCACCCTGCCCAGCACCTCTGTGTGACGCTGGACCGAGCATGTGGCAGCAGAACAAACCCTGCCCCTGCTTTCCCCACCTGCTTCACCTCCTCTGCTGCCTGTTTGTGAAAGCTGGTGTGAGCATTCGTCATCATCATCATCATAATAATACTACTTTGCACTTCCCAAACAATCATCCATCTGCAGCACTCGAGCTGCTGGCAAACCTTTAATTAGATTGTGCCTCCCGCCACCCCCAGGAAGGAGACAAACATTATCACATTTTTTCATTAGCACTGGGGCCGACGATGAACCTTCAGGGAGAGGATGTTGCAGTGACAGCTGAGAGAAAAAGAAAAAGAAGGAAACAAAAATATGACATCAAATTCAGTTCAGGGTTTGGCTTGAGGACATCAGAGGAGCTGGAGGGGGTCNGGAGGCCAGGCATGTGCAGGTACATTCCCTAAGGAACTGCAATGGAATCGCATCCCTTTGTGCCCACAGTGATGTCACCATGCACAGTGTGTCAGTGCCAGGGGACTTTGGGGGGGATTTGCCATCTTTTCTCTGGGTCTCTCCCTCACTGGGCTGTTTCCAACCACTTGTCAGAGTTAAATCCTCATTTCTTCTCATGGGGATGGTTTAAAAGTGTAGGAACCCCCTTTCCTCAGCTATTTAATGCACTGACAACTTCTTTCACTGTCTGTAACTTAAGTTGCCCTTTTCACAGAGGCTTTTCTCTGGCCTTTACTTTTTGCTGGCCCTTTAAACTCCATGGAAAAAGGCACATTGATCCTCTGAGCAGATAATTTTCACCTGGGCCTCCTTTCCTCCCATCACCCTCCAGCTGCTGCACTCCCACCTTGCTTTTCCCCACTTTCTCTAGGGACTTCACTCCTGCTGCTTGGGAAGCAGCTTCGTGCCCTTTGGGGCAGTAATCTGTAGAGGTGGGGGATTGCAGAAAGGAAAACAGAGCTGAGAGAGATCCCTTCCAGCTGATGGTGCCACTGCATTTTTTCCAGCACAAAAGGTCTGGTTTCCTTCCTGCATTACTTTCAGGGGTAGGTCTGTAAGGAAGAACCCCTGTGAGGGTTGTATTTCTCCCTGTGCCTGGATTTAGTGTTGTAACAAGTTCCTGAAGCTTAAGCTTAGGTGAAACTGCATTTGTGGGAGCCCCTTTGCCACTGGGTGCTTGCCAGGATCCTTCTGCAGGTGTGCTCATCCCTATTCCACACATCCTGCTCCTCAGGCACCGCTGGAAGGGAGTAGTGAGGGGTGGCTGGCACAGCCCCTTGTTTTCCTTCTTTCCTCCCACTTGATATGGAGATAATGGGAATAAAGGCTCCTGGCTGTGGCTTTTCTGGCCCTGCTGGAGCACAGCCCATCTCCACCTCCCTGGGGACACTGCTCTGCTCCTGTGCTGCTCCACCGTGGGGTTTCCATGGGGCGCTGGCTCACGTGCGTGGTTCTGGGCAGGGCTTGCTTGGGGTGGGTTTGGGAATATGAGTGACAGAAATACACACAAAACTCCAGAAATACACACACAACCTCCCAGGAGAACTGCTGGGTGTGGAATGTGGCTGCCCCGGGGCCGGGGGCTCAGGCAGCGCTCCGGGGTGATGCTGAGTGTTCCTGCACCATCACCCCGGTGCTGTGGAGGGACGTGGGGACACCGGGGTGGCCCGAGGTATCTGTTTGCCTGGAAGCGCTCGCATTGCTCATCTCTGCAGTCATCAGTGGGATGAGCAGCAGCTCGGAGGGGGTTTGTGTCTGTGGGTGCTTGGGGGAGGGCAGTGCTGTGTTTTAGAGAGGAAAGGAGGAGCAGGAACAGGCTGCTGTGTCCTGCCTGCCCATCCTCTGGGGGAGGGAGGGCCATGGTCCCCTTCTTCTGAGCTGCTGTGGGCTGGGAGGTGGAGCCCACAGAGGCTCTGCTCTGGTTTGCGAGATCCAAAATCTCCCATGCTCAGGCAACTTTTATAAGATTGGAGCCCCTAAAAGGGTTGCGGTGTCCCTGGCAACCCAGTTCAGAGACTTCCAGCAGAGCCCTGTCAGACCCTGCTGCAGCCTTATCCCTTCTGGGCTCTTTCCTCAGCCATCCCATCCCCACCATAACAGCCGAACATACATGGTTGCCATGGCAACGGGAATTGGCTGCTCATCCCGATTTTTGCGGCGAACTCCGGGAGAGCTGTTGGCTGTTGTTTTTAATAGCAGGCAGGAGGTGGCCGGGTTGTGAAAGGTGTTTGACTCAGCGGGCTCTGAACTGGCCCGCGGCCTGTTCGGCTCCAAACATCCTGTCTGAGGGCCACCTCCCCGTGGTGGCTTCTCCTCTCACCTGCCTCTTCCGAGTCACAACCTCCCTGCTGACACATCTGGAGAGGGACAAGGACAGGCAGGAGGCACAGGTAAACTCTTCCATCCGTACACTGCTGAGCAGCTGTGCTGTGAGATGGACGTGGCTGCTGGAGCCTGGGGAGAAGGGATGTGGGGAGAGCGTCTCTTGGACACAAAGGTTCAGTGTGGTGATGGCCGTGTATGAGGCTGGTGGAAGTGGTGCTGGTGGTGCCAGGAATCTCTGGCTTTGGCCCTTTTTAGGGTGTTTATTGTGTTTTGGAGCTCCATCATAGCAAAGGATGGGAGTTGTTCGGCCTGGAGAAGAGAAGGCTCTGGGGAGATCATAGAGCCCCTTCCAGTGCCTAAAGGGGCTCCAGGAGAGCTGGAGAGGGACTCTGGACAAGGGATGGAGTGATAGGACAAGGGGGAATGGCCTCCCACTGCCAGAGGACAGGGTTAGATGGGATATTGGGAAGGAATTGTTCCCTGTGAGGGTGGGGAGGCCCCGGCACAGGTTGCCCAGCGAAGCTGTGGCTGCCCCATCCCTGGAAGTGTCCAAGGATGGAGGAGGATCCACAAAGAGAAGACCCTCCAGGTGTCTGTGGCCAGGTACTGAGCTTGCCCTCTACACACAGTTGGCTGTCCTGGAATGCTGATGGATACACCCATGGGTGTTTGTAGGGAACACTGGTGCATCCACAGAGATAGCAGCCATTCCCCCCCCAGAGAAAGTGGGGTCAAAACCATGGATGGTGATGGATCTGGATCTGCAGTGGCTCCGGGGGAGAGCCTGGAAGGGGGACAGGAGTGCTGTCCTTGCCGAGCCCCAGGAGGCTGTGAGCAGGCAGGCAGGGCTCTGTGAGGGGAGCAGGCAGCTCCCGTATGGAGCTGCAGCGGGAGCAGCACAGCCTGGGAGCTGCAGAGGGAGAAGGGCAGCTCAGGTAATAACTCCTGACTGCAGCCGTATTTCCAGGGCTCTGGCAGACCAAGCAGCTCCCGGGAGGATGAATAACCTGATGCCTCTGCTCTTCCCCCGCTGCCGCTCACTGGAGCTAAATCAGCTTTTATGGGAGCGTGGGCTCCGAGCCTGGAGTGGGGGAAGGCAGCGGGTCAGGGCTGTCAGGGCTGGGCTCGTTGGGCTGGTCAAGGGGCTCTGTGGATGTGCAGGATTGTTTTTCTGTGCCTCTAATACACGAGTTGTGTAAGTGGACTGTTGCTTGGAAATGTCTGGTTTTGCTGCAGAATAGTGGCTGTTTTATAAAAATAGGTGGGATGATTTTTTTATTTCTTTTTTCCGAGTGAGTTACATGCAAGCTTCTGCTCGTCTGACAGTGGTTTGGGACATCTCTGCTACAAGAGAGATGCCTCAGGACATGGCAGGATTCCTGGAAGCATCCAAGGCCAGGCTGGATGGGGCTTGGAGCAGCCTGGGACTGTGGAAGGTGTCCCTGCCCATGGCAGGGGGTTGGAACGAGAGGAGCTTTAAGGTCCCTTCCAGCCCAAGCCATTCTGGGGTCTGCAGTGGCTGCTGAAGGGTTGTTTCCAGGTGCTGGGAAACAAGGGGAACTCGTGACAACTCCCCAAAGCCTTGCTGGGTTGGGCTGCTGAGGGGTTGCAAAGCAAAAGGGTCCCTGGCACTGCAAGAAAGAGGGAGGCTTCTCTCCCGGGAAGAGGGATGGTCAGGGGAGGAGATTCCAGTGACAGATCTGAAACTGCAGGTTGGGTCTGCTGGTACCTCAGGTGAAGGGGGGGTGGCTGGTGGATGCGGGGGGACAGACCCCCGGGTTAATCCTGGATGCTGGCACGGCTTGGAGCAGCCTCTGGAGCTGCAGGTGGGACATGTTTGTTATTTCTGGGCTCTGGGGTGTCTCTGCTCTCCTTCTCTCCTCCAATTAACCACGTCAAATTAACGTTCCTGACATGTCTCTCGATCAGGGTGAGCTCCTAGCTCCAGCTTCAGGCTGTTGCCCTTGCAGTCATAAGTAGGACAATGGTAAAATTTGGTTATATATTGTGCAGTTGTGCTGTGCTTAAATGTGCTTTAACAGTGTTTGTTCTTAGTCACTTCCGATGTCGATGTCTGTGCAGGCAAGATAAGTGTCCTGGCCGGGGTGTCCAGGCTATAATCAGGAAAGATGTGGGTTCTCCTGGGGCATGAGCCACCTCACCCTAATGCAGGCACCCAGAACAGAGCACAGCGCCATCCCTGATCCCCAGATCAGCTCCTGGATGGGGCATTTCTCACCCACCTGAAAGGCTGTTCAGTAACTTCCCCCCTGAAAGGAAACCTTAGCACAGATTTGAGCCTTTCCCAGATTGCCTGTGTCCCAGAAATGCAAATGATGACGATGGTTTCTACATCCCAGCCCCGTGTTTGCCACACGGAGCTGAGCCAGTCTGACCCACTCCGGCTCTGCAGCCAAGACCCCACCTGGAACGTCTCTCAGAGCTCTCCCTCACCTCAGGCACTTGCTGTGCCACATCCTACCCTCGTTTTGCAGTGCCTAATTACTTTCTAGTGTGGGAGGACTCGGAGAACGTGCTGGAGTTGTTCATCCAGCCTCTGCAATTTGCTCTGGTATTTATAAACACAGCGAGGATGTGATTTGTGATGCAAGGGCAGGTCGGTGTGGAAGCTTTGGGATGAGTAATGCCTTCCTCTGTGCACATCCCAGCTGCAGAAAAGGACCGGAAAGCCCATGAGGAGGGGAAAAGTGAATCCTCCTTAGGTGGTGGAAGCTTACACAGGGCAAAGAGAGAGGCTTTCCTGGAGGGAACAAGACCATCCCAAGGTAAAATCAAAAGCTCAATGCTATAAACACTTTGATCATTATTTATTCTTTTCTGTGCTTGCTACACCGGAATTTTTCTCAGGAGTTTTGGTACGGGCCAAAAAACTTTGCAGGATATAAATTTGCTGTACCTTTGCTCCTCTTCATCCTTCTTGGTGTGTACTCTGGCATTGATCTGACCTAGTCAAGGCTTTTTTTATGCCTTTAGTCTTCGAGTTCTTCCTATGGAGATGAAATCTCTTGTGTCAAACCACCACTTGTGCCCCACAAGGATTGTGTGGAATATGCATGAGGTTCCTTTTGGAAATGTTAATGGTTCCTGGGTTGCCTCCTCCTGCCCAGCCCAGAAAAGCCTTGGCTGGCTGGAGCTCCTGAATCCAGGTCTAGATTCACACCCTGGTAATTGCCTAGTTCGGAGGGAGTTTATGGTCTAAGGAAATAATTGTCATGTTGCTTTTTATTGGGAAAAACTTTGTTGTGTTTCCTGTTCTAAGAGCTGTTACGCTTTCTTGGGCACTAATGCATTGATGTCTGGCACACAGCCCTGATGATTCTATGTGCAGCCTCATAAATACATCTCTACACACTGTGGTGCACAGCGGCAGCTTCCCTGTGCTGGTATCCCACCTCTGGTATTCCCTGTCTGCAGCCGAGCCCCGCGCGCCTGCTCTGCCGGGATGCGGATCCCGGGGGACGCCGAGCAGCCCAAGAGCTCCCTCGGGGATGCTCTGGATTGGTCCCCAGGCACCGTTTGTTCTTGCAGGTCCGGAGAATGAGCCCCACGCCGACGAGTTTTTTGGGCAGCGCCCTCCGGGGCAGTTTCTTCCTGGCCTTTGGGCTGTGGTGGTCGGTGCGGTACCCCCTGAGGCACCTCCGCAGCAAAGGGGACGCCGAGGCCCGGCCGGGCCGGGGGCGCGCCCAGGTCTTTGAAGGGGCACTCAAAGCTCTCTTTGCTCTAATAGGTAAGAGATGAAGAGCATGAGCCTCTGCCCCAGTGTCTACTGGCACCGCAGCCACTCTCTGCCACGACGCTGGGGCTGTTTGTAGTGGGCAACCTCTGGCATGGGAGGGCTTGTGGCACACCCTGGGATGGGGTCTTGCTATGGTTCCCCTGGACAAACCGCTACGGCTTCACCCCTGCAAAGGAACATTCCCCCGGGCTTGTCCTTTCCCCGCGTATAGGGAAAAGTGACCTTTTCTCTCTTTGCCCAGGGATCCTGGTGGAGCAGTTTGTCCCCTCCGGTCCCCACCTGCGGCTGTACAGCCCCGAGACGCAGAGCTGGGCTGGCCTCGCGCACTGGCGCTACTGCACCGCGTACCTCTTCTTCCTCCTCGCCGGCCTCGCGGAGCTGCTCTCGCTCTCCCCGCTCCGGCTGCCGCCCGGCTCCGAGCAGGGAGCGCTGGCCCTGGCGCTGCTCGTGGAAGGTGAATCGCTCCTGGTGCGGGGGAGCAGGGGGATAGGGAGTTGCCGCGGGGCTCGCGGGTGCGTGACAGCTCCCGGACAGTCTGGGGGCCGCAAAGGCTCTGTGCAGGCGGGGCTGGAGGGGGTGTGAATGCACAGTGGCACTGGCTGTGTGACAAAGTCACCCCCTCCCTGCTCCTCCCTAAATATGGATCCAGCCGTGGCTGGGTGCCCCGGGGATGCTTGAGGTACCTGTGCTTCTCCTGGTGGCCAGCAGCTGGCTCACTATGGAGCTACAAAAAGGTGTTGTCCTCCCACCCTGGTTGGATGCAGAGGGGCAGACCCTGATACAAAGCTCCCCATCATCCTGTGCCCATCCCTGTGCTCCTCGTGCAGCCCTGGCTGGGGCACAGGGACCCCCACAGGTACGGGGGCTTCTCGGTGTGCAGAGCAGAGCCAGTACCGGGGCTGCTTGGTCCTTGCAGAGGGAAGGTGGTGACAGCAGCTGGTGGCTCTCTGGCTCTTCCCACGAGGCAGATCACAGCAAGGCCTTGGGCACAGTCTGAGTTTTCAATGATTTTTTAAAGAGAACAAATAGCAGAGTGCCCTTTGCTAATGCAGGGGGGATCTTGGCAGGTTTGCTCTTCTGTTTCCGTGACTACAGCGATGCTGCTCTGGACCACCACCTCCACTCCCTGCTGGCCGTGGCTATCTTTGCTGGAGCCCTCTGTGCCCTCCTAGAGGTGTTCTTCCGAGACCATATCATCCTGCAGGCCTTCAGGACCAGCTCCTTCCTTCTCCAGGGCTCCTGGCTTTGGCAGGTCAGTGTGTATCCAGCGTTCTCCTCAGAGCTTGGCACCCGGGAAGGCGAGCGGGGCGGGGCTGCTCTGCCCCTTCAGGCACATCTGTTGGGGTTAAACTCGTAGGCTGTTCAAATATCTTTGTAAATAAGAAGAGGAAATCGGGCTCAGTGCCAGAGCTGCCGTCGTGGAGAAGTGCATGTGTAATGTAGCAGCATGGACAGACCCGGAAATGGATGGAAAATGGAAATCGGAGCCCACAAGGGAAGGAAACCACAGTCATGAGTTTTTATTAATTTTATTAGGTCCATTTTCTTCCTCTGTTCCAAGTAACTGGAAATATCTGGAAATCTCTCTTGTAATCGCCCAGCTTTTGATCTGGAGGGAAAGGCACAGACTGGCAATGTCACCTTTGGGATGTCACGTTTCTTTGGGATGCTGGGCTGCGCTGCAAGCCCTAAGGATTGTCTGCAGAGAATCCACCTCCTCCTGACACCCCTGTGTCAGTCTGGAGGGACGAGGGTGCTCGGGGGAGCCGAGGGCAGTGCCCCAGTTGTTACTCGGGGTTAGAGTGCCTCTAGTCCCCAGTCAGCTGCAGCAGGTTGGCTAAAATCAGGGGGGATGAGCTAAAGCCTGACTTCTTTTCCATCTGTGACCAGATTGGGTTTGTGCTGTCCCCTCCGTGGGGAGGAGCAGGCTGGGACCAGAGCGACCCCGGCAACGCCTCGTTCCTCACCGTGTGCTTCTGCTGGCACCTCGCGGGCGCCCTGGCCGTGCTGGCCGCCAACGCCGCCGCCTCCCGCTGGTACGAGGGGTCCTGGCACGGGGCACACACCGGGGGGGGGCTGAGAGCAGTGCCCAGACCCACTGCTGGGACGGGAAACCCCCGCACCGGTGTGTGTCATGGGATGGGGAGAGCGGGCGTCCGTGCGTATCCCAGCACGGCTGGACTGCAAAGGGTGGGCTCGGTGCAATGGCAGAGCAGCCTTCCCGAGCAGGGTGGGCTGAGCCAGTGGCTCTCACTGCCCACAGAGCCCTGACCGGCATCCCTGTCCCTCCTGCAGCTGCAACGAGTCCTGCCAGCTGAAATTCGGGGACATCGACGTGGAGCTGGACTGTGGCTTGTGCCTCCGCAGGGGCAAGAAGAGCTCCAGCAGTGCCTTGCTGCCCGAGAGCAGCTCGGAGGACAAATGAGGCCCTGGTGGGCACAGAAATCTCTTCCCTGCTGGTTTAGAGCTCTTGAGATGAGGTTTTTAATTAGTCTTGATAAACTACAGCGGCACTTGACGGTGGAGCATCGGAAGTGGGTGGCAGGACCCCGAGGCGGAGTGTGGCGGGGGATGCGAAGCCTTTCCCTGTGCATCCCTTTGGTGGCCATGAGAGCAAACCAGGCTCATCTGGGAGGGAGTTTTTAATTCTCTGAGCTGCAGCCCAGGCTCTGGACTGCAGAACTGGTTTGCTGGTGGAGTCCAACTGGTGTGGCCAATCTGACTCTTTTTTTTTTAACATTAATTTCCCTTTTGCTCCTGTAGAAGGGAGTCAAGCCAGCATTCAAAGCTCCTGGTGTCTGTCGCTCACTCTGGTGTTAATGGAGAGAGTTTTGTACAAAGCTGAATGTGCAGAGTGTCCATGATCACCAATAAAGTGTTTTAACACAGCTCCTCCATGGATCTCTTGAACATGATGCTGCAGGCACGGCTGAGGCAATGTTGGCTTCCAAATGGTTTGGGTGGTGGATGAAATACCTGGGGGGTGGGACTGTGTGTGATTTATCGTGGACAAATCTGCCCAGGGAAGGGTGGGTGGCCAGTGGATGGAAAGGATGGAGTGTGCCTGGTTGGCACTGGCAGAGCTGCTCTCCTGCTTGTCCTTCTTTGGAAGCTGAGTTAGGCAGCTGAGCCAGGGGGTTTGTCATGGATTTGGTGTTTGCTGGGAGAGGGGGTGTTTGCTGGGCAGGGCTCAGCTCAGAGAGAGACCCTTGAAGCAAAACGATGGTTTCAGCTGGCTGGGGGTGGGTGTACAGATGGCCTTGGCAAGTCTCTGAGAGCCCTGCAGTGATCTCAGCTTTTCTCCAACACCTCCTTGGAGCTGGTCACTTCCAAACAAAACCTTCCCATTCGAGGTGTCTGCCTTGCGGTTGGTGTCTCCCTTTGTTTGCAGCAGAACAAAGGAGGGAGATCCTTCCTGCCATCGAGAGCAAAACCGAATATAAAAGATGGCATTGAGGAGGATTAGTGAAAGAACATCACTGATCATCATCCAAAAGTTCATCATCAAAATCCAGAATGTTTGTGTCATGTCCTTGGCTGAGGACTGGGCTGGGTGAACAGGGGAGCACAAACAGCACTGGGTTTATTATCTTCCAACACCTTTGCTGTATTCCCCTAAGAAATGCAAGAGCCAGTTCATTCTGAACACATCCCTGCTGGGCTGCACATCTTCAGAAACTCGGGCTGGGAGGAAAGAAAAATCCTCCCTGTCTCAATGCATTTCCAATTCCCAGCCCCGTGGGAGCTCCCTGGAAGAGTGAGTGCTGTCTATTTAATTTTTTACTTTGCATTTTATTTTTTTTTTTAATTTATTTTATTTTTATATTTTCTCCTTTTGGAGCAGGGCAGGAAGGAGACCAATACTTCATGTTGCTGGCAGCTGTCCAGGAAAGAACCTTGAGAAGCACAGCAAAGCAGGTGAGTGCAGTACTTTGGGCTCCCATGTTTGGCACCCACACAGAGAGGATGGCTCATTGGGATTCTAAAGCAGGCTGGCCTCCTGAGCAAGGGTTTCTCCAGGATCTGGTTGCCTTTAATTCAGTCTGATGTGGATCTCCAGGACTGGAGTGAGAGCTTGTAACATGCTCCGGGGAGGTGATGTGCTCTGATTGTTAATAACCCTCCTGGGAGCAGAAGTGGGGTCATTGTGTCAAGTTGTTATAGACTGGCTGCCACTAACGGGAAGCTCAGTGCAGAGGTTACAACCTGGTGTACTGAGCTTGCATTGAAAAGAAGGGGAAAAACAATCTCTTTCCCCTTTGATCAAATAATGTCACTTTTTTCCTGCTTTTTTTTTCCCTGCCCTAGTGTTACCTTTGCAGTGCTGAATCTCTTGCTGAGGGTTTTGCTGCATAAAATGTAGGTTTTGCTGGTGATGTTTCTTCTTTCTTTGAGTAAATGTAAGAGCAAACAGTGATGATCCTGCTGGGTGTTCTGGCAGGTTCAGCAGGATCACACTCCAAGCCCAAGAGGGTTTCTTTGAACAGGGCACCCAAAGCCACCTGTTATCACATTGGGTGACAGAGCTGCCCCATATCTGAGATATGACTCGTTCATTGGGTTCATGGAGTGGAAAGAAGACACGAGGCTGTTGAGGCTGTGCCTGTGTCTGTCAAGCAGTTCCCAGCCAGCCTGGCTGTGAGATTGGCATTTCATGTAACATCATCTCTCCCAGTGAAGCTGGAAGGGAATAAAACTCATTGAGTAGAGAGTCAGCCCATGGCAGGGCTTGGAATGAGATGGTCTTTAAAGTCCCTTTCAACCCCAACCATTCTGGGATTCCGTGTCTAGACCAGGTGGAAGAGATCAGGAAAGTCCCAGCTGTCCCAAACTGCTGCTGGTCCTGTGCTGCGGACACAGCAGACCCTGGAATGGGTGGGAGCTGTGGCACCCCATCCCACTGCAGGCCCTGCCTCTCCCAGCCGGGCTGGCACCTGCGCCTGGGGGGGTTCAGTTACCGGGGACCCCTTTATTTATCAACACAGACCCGACAGGTGCTGCTCCTGCGATTTTCTGACAGAACCTTCCATTCCCTGAGGAGCTCCTGTGGTCTCTCTGTGCTGTTTGTCCCCAGGGAGATGCAGAGATGAGGATGATTTTCCGTGGACTGTGGGCTGTGATTCCCTGGAAGCACCTTGGCCAGAAAGCAGTACTGTGTCTCTCTGGTGTTCCACGCACTGCTGAGCTTTAAATGATGCCGCACGAGCCAGGATCTAAGGTAATTCTTAACCTGGATTTTACCCTTTTTCCTGTCTGTTGGCTCACAGAAACACTGAGACTGATGGTTTTGATGGCAAATATTCTCTGCTGCACAACTGAATCTGGAGAATTGAGTGAGGTACCCAGGACACACGTGTGTGAAGCGCTTGGAAGGAATAAGGACCCGTGTGCTTCCACATTGATGTCACAAGTTGTCTCACAGCAAGGGCTGGGACAATGTCCTGGAAAGGGGGATGGAAAAGATTTCCCCTTTCTGCAAATCCTCTGCTGCTGGTAAATGTCAGGAACAGGATTTTAGCCTGGAGGAGCTGGCCATGGAAGCCTTTGGAGGATGGCTGGGTGTGGTTTGGGCACCCTCTTGCCCCAGCTGGAGGGAGGAGAAACTTCTTGAGCCCGTATGGAAAAGTGCTGCTGGAAGAGCTGAGGTGCTCTGCAGACCCTCAGTGCCCAGATCAGTATGCAAAACTTTGCGTTGTTATTGCTGAGAG
Organism: Ptilonorhynchus violaceus; assembly: GCA_013397565.1. Taxonomy (NCBI): domain Eukaryota; kingdom Metazoa; phylum Chordata; class Aves; order Passeriformes; family Ptilonorhynchidae; genus Ptilonorhynchus; species Ptilonorhynchus violaceus. The sequence continues at coordinate 176,962 of VZRJ01009091.1, read as the reverse complement.
ACTTGCTGGAGATCCATGGTTTAAAGAGGAGTTGAAATTAGCACTTTAAGCACCACTAAAATCTACAGTTTCAGCTGAATTAATAAACTTAGCTTCCACACTTAGTGCAATTGGTGTTCAGAGGACAACTGGCTTTTCTGGGTCACTCGTCTTTTCCAGAACTTATATTTTTTTATTACTTTTTTCTTTTTTTAATCTTAGTGCATTTCTTGCCCATTAACTCAAGTGATTTAAGCAACAGCAGGCAGCAGTACATGCTGACTTTCCTCTGTGAGGATGCACAGCTCGGATCTCATCAGGGTTGTGGTGAGGCTGCACCTCAAACAGTGTGTTCAGGTTTGGGTCCCTCACTGCAAGGAAGACCTTGAGGTGCTGGAGGTTGTCCAGAGAAGGGAACAGAGCTGGGGGAAGCTCTGCCAAGGAGAGGGAAGTTTTCCAGCTCTGGCTGGAGTAATTTTTTTGGGAGGCTGGAGGTTCTTGCCCATGTCTGGGTGGTGCCCATAAAGTGTTGGGTGGAGAGGAGGCTGCTCGTGCTCGCAGGGTGCTCTGGGTTCCAGCAGGAGTCACACGGTGTAATAGGGGTGATAAACTCATTGTTAACTGTTCATGTATTTCCACTGTCATTTGGGAGACTCCAGACCAGCAAACAGTTTGCTGAATGTGTGTCTATAATGAGATGCTCACATGTAATGAATCTAAAGAATTGGACTGGCATTATTGAAAAATGCACCATTTTCCCCTGGGTGTGTCACCTGTGGAGTCTCACAGAGCTCACCTCACCCCTCTCTTGCCTGACACGTCTATGAACTCCTGGGAGGTGTTTCTTTTCCCAGCACTGCTTTGAAAATAGGTACCAGTGGCTGTATTTTGTGGTGGGAAATAAAATTTAAAAATCCAGGTGCTCCAACATGTTTCACCAAACAGATTGCCCTGTTCATTAACCTTAATAATATTTATTTGCCCTGCAGGCCGTGGGGAGGTTCATGCACTGTGTGAGTGCCAAGGCTGGTGTTAGGATGCCTGGTTGTGCCCAGGTCCTTCTGGTTCTGTGAGGTGTTTTGAGCTCATCAAGAGCTTCCTTCTGAGCACAGTGGAGTCTGGTGAGGTGGTAATTACACATCCTACTGCTTTCCTGAAAGAAACTTGGAAACATCGTGAGTGCAACTGCTGAAATCTGGTGAACCTTTTGTCCTCAGGACACCTCAGCAAAGCTGAGCTCATCTTTGGTGTCTCCAACTGCAACAGCAACCAGGCTTCTCTCTGCCTTCCTGCCTTGGTTTAAAACTGGGTATAAAGGTAAGGAAAAGTTTTTCTAATGCTCAATATCATGATCCAGGACTTTCCTCCTCAGGAATATGGTTTGATTGTGTGTGCTGGGTGGAAATACCCACGTGTGGTGATAGTGTGGTGGGAGCAGGAGTGACACGGGTTAAAAGATGAGTGACCTGGATTTGCACCATGAGCAGCCAGCACTGCTTGGAAACCTCGCCCAAGCCATCACCAGCGCAGGAAAACCTGGAAAAGCTGCTCCCCAGAGCCGGTGCTGGGATGCTGAAAGAACAGCAGCTGCCCCTTGTTCGCCTTCCTTCCCTGGTGGCTTTAATTGCCTCTCATTTCTCGGGGTTATACTGATGGAAAATAAAGGATGTAGTCCCTGCTCTGAGGTGTGACTGTAGTAGGGAGGTGTTTTTATTTGAATCTATCAAATAACATAATTTTTATTTGATTTGCAGCATATTTGTGATACATCTGTTCTGCTGACCTGATGTGCTGCCTCCAGTGTGCTACCAGTGCTCCAGCAGCTGCTCCATTACCTGGTGAGTGCTGTCACTGCCATGAAAGAGTGGAAAAAATGTCTTTTTTTCCTGGCTTTAGGTGATTTTTTTCCCCCCATGGTCTGCTGGCATCTGATGGATATGGTGCAGCTCTTGTTTCTTCCTCACTGGGAGACTCTATTTGAAACACAATGGACAAAACCCACCTAATTTTGCAATTTATCAGAAAAAAATATCTACCTGGCCAAGCTGTGGCATGGCTCAGGGGAAGGCTGGGTCTTAACTACGCCTTGGATCCCAGCAGTGCTACAGAAACAGAATTGTTTATTCTTAAACTAAATCAGTTTCACTTTTATTTATCTTGAAATTCAAAGTATTTGTCTTAGACTGTGTAATGTTCTAACAGGGCCAGGAGTTTGAGTTTAGTTGGGTTTAAAAGAGGGTGGTTTGGGATTTGAAAGAGGGGGCTTGGGGTTTAAAACAGAGTTTTTTAGGTGTAAGAAGTTTTTGTGTTGTGCTGTAGTTCTGCTTTGAGCTGATGTTGTACCAAAACATTTTTGTTACAGAAGCCTTTGGAAGGTGGAAGCAGAAGAGCTGGCCCCAAATCCTTGTCTTTCCTAGGGATGCAATGAGGAATGGAAAAGGCTCAGCTGCTGGTTTCAATTACTGACTGAAGGAACACTGAGTTGTCATGTAGATGTGCATGCACAGTCTAAGTCTCCTGGTGTTCCGTAGCAAATTCCAGGTAAAACTTGGATTTAAATGGCAAAATAAGGACTGGGGATGCACTTCCCAGCTTAACTGCTGGAAGCACATCTCGAGCAGTTTAATTAAGCAATTGATTAATTAGCACTTGAGCACATGCATTACTTGATTCAGCTTCTGTAAAACCAGTTCTGTATTTTAGACCAGGTTTAAGAGCAGAGCTGGAGCCTCTCAGACAGCTCTGGATGTGTAAACAGGACTGCAAAGCTGTTTCGTGGGTAAAGAAATTCCTGTTCTTGTTTGGGCAGAAAACTTCTATTCTGCTTTTTGTTTTTAATTGGAAGGAGAGAAGCGTCTCAAAATTAAAGATGATTTAGACGAAGTGCATGGGATCTTTGTTGAAACAAAACACAACAGACTTAAAATAATTTTTAAAAATAAAACTAAAGTAACTTTGACTTTACTTTCAAGTTTTGCTTTAAGCTTTGCTAATTTTTATTTTCACTCGTTATTTGCTTTAATTTTCTCCTCTTTATTTTTGCCTCTTTTTCATTTATTTTTCTTTTCACTTTTTATTTTTAAAATCAAAAATCAAAAATCCACACACGCCTGACTCCAGTGTGGCCTCCAGTCCAGGTGCAGAGGATGGATTGGGAACAGCTCGTGTTGCTGTGGAGACTGCAGGGACGTTGAGGATGCCAGGAGGAACATTCCCAGGTACACTGACTCTCCTTGCTCCTTCTGCTCTCACACCCAGGGATCACCTGGGGCAGTGTAAGGCACGGAGAGCCAGTCCAAGGCTCCTCCTTTCCCCAGCACAGCCAGGCTGTGGAGCCCAGAGCTCCACGAAGCTCTAACGTGGGAGGATGAGGAAGCCGCCAGAAAACAGGGATATCCCCACGCTGCTCCAGTCCGAGCCAGCAATTTTGGGAGAGGATTGACTTCCACGCACTCTGCTCCATCACCTCCTCCCCTGAGGGTCTTTATCCCCTCCCACTGACGGACACCATGGCAAGGTTTGGGGGAGATGGGACCACTTCCCTCGGGTCCAGCCGCTCCCATCCTGGTCAGCCCCACACTCCAAGCCCCACAGTCTGTTTGGGGACGGGCCCGGGGAACCTCCCCGATGCCATCCAGAGGCCGACGGCGTTTAACAAGCAGCTCCTTCAGCCCACAGCCTCTTCTCAAATTGCTCTCAGGAAAGCACCGCTGCTGGAAATAAAATCCTCCATTAACCCGTCCTGGCAGCGCCCACGGAGAGCCTCGGGGCCAGGGGTTAAGTGCTCCTGCTAGAACACACTCTCCCCACAGGTCACTGGTAAATACAGCTAAACTGTCACATTTTTAACCCTCTCTCTCCCGCAGAACCACACACACACACATGGATTAACCCCTGGTCCCTGTCAGGTGCCGGGCTCAGCAGAATCTCCTCCCCCGCTCTGCAGCGAAGCCACCACTGCGTGCTGGGACCAAAGGGCGGATTTGTGGAGAGGCGCCCGGCAGATGAAGGAGGCTCTGACTCCTGCCCAGGACGAACAGCCTTCGAGCTGCTGCCTCACAGCTCCCCGAGGCTCCCACCCCGTGCTGCGGCCAAGGATCAGAGCCAGGGGATCTGCACGTGCTCCCACTGAGGTCTGAAAGCAGGAACGGCTCCCCCCATCCTCACTTTCCCTACCTTACTCTACTGTGTCCTATAAACACTGTTCTTCTCTGGCTCATCCCTGCTGCCCCTCGCTGTGCACCTCTGGCAGCCTCTGGCATGGCAGCAAAGCCACTGCTGCCTGTGACCGAGTGCCACCTGCTCTGGAGCCCACCCCAGTTCCTGTGTGACACCAGCTTTAAGCACCACGCTCGAATTGGGCCAAAGGCCCATCCTGTTTCCTCACCAGCTATGCTGCTCCTCTTCAAGCACTTTTTCTTTAAAACCACAGTTTTTCTACTGAAATGCAGCTCTCTACAACACCCTGCAAGTCTTCCCCCCAACCAACCGCTCCACTGTGCTCTGAATCATTCAATTTTAAGAGTCTTATCACCATGAAACTGCCAATATTTCCCCCAACTACCACATGGCCTCTTTCCTGGGATCAGGCCCCTCACTTGCACAGCTGATACCAGAACATGGGACATGGCCTTAGCATCCATCTTCAAGCAGCTACTTTTCAACGTGACTTTTCAGAAGCTGCGGTCAAAACCCATCCCAAAGAATCAATCCCAACTGCCTGGCAGTCTGTGCCAAAGCATGGAACTAATAGACTTTGATTCCAGCCTGATGTATTTATTTTGCAGGACTAATAGAATTTATCAAAGGAAAAGTCTAATACCCAAATTCAATTCTGGAATTCAATCTGCAGCCTCTGTCATTTGTTTCTCTTGCAGGTCCCCCTACCTGAGGGTGCAGCCCAAGAATGGCTTTGGGCTGCAGATACACTCTGGCATCATTTAAATTAAATTTAGTTTAGAATCAAAACTCTTCCCCAAGTAGTTGTGACAAGCCAACAGACGGCATTTTCTAGGACAGCATCTGCTCCTTCCTCACTGTCTACATAATTTAACCAGAATATGGAGGTTCCAGTGGAACCAAGCAGCCCATGTTTAAGGAGAAATAGGACATGAAAGTGCTTCCTGTTCAAAATTCCTATACATTCTTGTTTCCTCCATTCCCCCTCTCTTCATCCAGACCTATTGGGAACTGCACAGATCAAAGTGGAAGAAGATTAATTCTGTCTATTGGCCTCTTAAAATGACATTCAAGTGGCAATGACTCTTTGGTCATTTCACCAAGAGAGAGAGGAGGAATCCGTGTTCAAGGTCGCACTTCAAAGAAGAATAGAGAGGAATGACACATGGGAGCAAAGACAGCTTTGAGCTTTACAGGCTGTTAGTTTTAGGTGTTCTGGAAGAGAGACTTAAACCAAACAGTTATTTCCCCTCATAAAGCATCATCACCAGCAGTGATTCAGTGAACATAACCATAATTAGCTGATTCCTGCCCTGGGCTCTACAACTGCCATTATTTCAGATCTTGCCATCCACAAGCATCATCCACAGAAACAGTGTCACTGTGAGGCCTTTTTCCATGTCCTCATATCTAGGAATTTTAAGATTTCCTGCTGTCCTTCTGCTCAGTCCCATTCCTGAGGCCTGTGGGCGACACAAGCTCTGAGCACGCAGCCAGCACGGGCTCCGTGCTGCCCAAACCGGGCCCATCCCTGCGGCTCCCAAGGAAGCACGGGTGGACGGCCAAGGACAGGAACAGCTCGTCACCACAGAAAGCCTTGGCTCTGCTTGCTCCCACAGGCTGTGCCAGCAGCCACCTGCATCCTGGCCCTGGGAGAACCATCCGCAGCATCTTCCACAAGCAGCCAGAGGAAGCAGCAGCCTCGGCTCGCCCCAGCGGCTGCTTTAACGCTGCTCAGGATCCGGGCCCTTGGTTTAGCATCCTGCCTCCTCCTCGCCACAAAGGGCAGCAGGATCTGGGAATACCACAAAGACTCCAGGCATGGTTATACATCTATGCCTGCACAGCCCTTCTCACTGTCAGGGAAAGGTCTCATGGGTTTGGCAGGACAGGGTGGGAGGAGGGGGCTTAAAGCGAGCCCGTGAATAAAGAGAAGAAACGATCTGGAAGTTAAAGTGTTTATTGATGTGTTTAAACTTTGTACATTCCCCACAGACCACACTAAGGAGTTTGCAGGTAAATCTGTGCATAGTGGGAAGAAACACGGTAAGGGGAAGAAAAAATAAAGTCACAGGAAAAATAGAAAAAATACACCACAGGTTACCAGAACCTCCAGATTTAAAAAAGCCGTGAGCATTAACACCAACTATACAAGCATTACAAAGACATGATGGTGAGTGGAACAATACCCCTTTTGGTCTTCTGGGGGCCTATGCATCCCATTTCCGTTAAAGCAGGCGGCATCCCTTTCCCACCGTGTCCCTCTCTTCCCTCCCCAGCTAAGTGAGCTCTGTGTTCATCTGCTCCCAAGGTCCTGGATATTGCAGTGATTTGTTGTTTCTGGCCCAACATCACCCAGGGAGATGCAAAGGCTCAAAAATCTGCGGCTCTTAACTACTTACCATGTTGGTGAGGCAGGAGAGCTGGGGAAATTAGAAAGTAGTAGCAAGAAGGGGCTGTTAATGCCAGGTGAGTACTGAAGGAAACTGGCTGAGAATGGAGGATTTCAATTCAATACCAGGAACTTCCAACTCTAGAGCAGAACTGAATCTGGAAGGGGAATGTGCAGACCCCAGTATGCACAAACCATGTTCTAACATTCCACTAGAATAACTATAAACAGAGATGCTAGAAGCCTTTTAACTCCTTGCCTCCAGGGAGTCTTGATTCCTAGAGCCCGAGCTGCTAAGCAGCAACGTGCATATCACTGGCATATGAGGATGGGGTTTTTTCTTTTTTTTTTCTCTTTTTCTTTTTTTTTTTCTCATTATAAGGAATTTTGTTAGTTACCATTCCCAATTGCTTCCTTGCTTATGCTGTCATAGCTCCTATCCCTAAATTAATCTCTTTGCAACTCCCAGTGAAATTCACTTTAAAAAAAAAAGGAAAAAAAGAATACTGCTTTATATATAAAAGCCAAAATGACTGAAGAGCCACAACTGTCTCCTTTTTACAAGGTGGGCTGGTACAAACGACCCTCAATATACAGGTGGTCTATCAGAAATAAAAATCAACATTTCCCATTTTATATATATAGAGCTTGTATCAGACAACAGTACAATGGAACTGGTATTTTTCAGATTATTTAAAAAAAAAAAAGAAAACTACATCTCAGTCAAATATCTGCAATAGATCCATTTTTCCCATTTAAGGAGATTTATATATCATATTGTTATATTATCATTTCTTCACCCATTTAAAAGAATGGAAATTGCAACTCTACAGTAGTAATTATAGTCTTAATGATCCAGGAGTTCTGAATGTAAGATGAAGTCCTCTTGAAGCAACTGTTGGTCAGTAGTTGATCCAAAACACTGGACCACTTTGGCCCTTTGCCCCGCACCTTCCCCAGTCAGGGCTGTTTTATCTTCATCTCTTTTATATCTGCATCTGCTCCAGGTATTTGTAAGTGGGGTTCTCGTAGCCATGGTTTTGCATCTTGCTCAGATGCCGCTCCTCAGGGGTGAGCATTGGGTCAACCTTTGGAAAAACCACACGATACTGGTCAAGGAGGTGCTTCCAGGATTGATTCCACAGAACAAGAGGCAACAAACACTGAGTGAATATCGTGGTGAGCAGTAAACGGGGAAAAAAGGTAAACTATAAAAAATAATTTGTTTAACTGAGTTGCTCGTTCAGGTGCTGATGCCTCCTGCCCATTCAAGCCCCTGTGGGGATGTTCACACAAATCTGTAACTGCTCAGTCAACACTGCAAATCAGAGACCCACTTCTCTCATTAAAGAGGTCGTTATGATCTCCTGCGCGGGTGGGGCAAAGGGAAAAGTAGCTTTCTCTGGGCTCCATTAAGTTGTCATTAGAAATGTGCAAGGAAGAAGGAGCCGCTCCTCAGCGCTCGGCGGATCGCGACGTCTTAATCACCAATTAGCCGGGAGGACAAATTGCTATGGATTGACTGACTGCCCTGCTAAAGATATCGCCTGAAAAGCTCATTTACTGCTAAATCCTACTCTGAGCCAGCCAGGGAAGCCTAATTGAATCCTGGTGATAAGCAAATGCAACTATGGAGCGGCAGGTGCCAGCACGGCACGCCGGGGACTGGCACCTGCACACCGAGGAACGAGCGGAGATGGTGTCAGCAGGGACAGAGTTAATTCCTACCCAGCCAGGAGCAGAGCTGTCCACGGCCTGGCAGCTCCTGCCATCCTCTACCCCCACACACAACATGTGATTCAACACTGACTATTTTCATCCTCATTTCTGGAGCTGTTTCTCACCTCCACAATTCCATGGCTGATGGTCCCATACTGCCTCTTCCTCAGCATCACCAAGCTGATGACTATAACAGTAGCTATGGCAACAGCAATCACCAACAGCCCAATAAGGGCACTGCTGCTGAAGCTGAAGTCATCACGGAGGGAGTTGTCATTATCCTGGAGGGAAGAAAAAGGACGGAGCAGGCTGAGGAAGAGTGATGAGGGAGATGCACTGCTGACCACAAACCTAAACCACGGCCAATAGCAAGGTCTCCAACCATCTGTGCTATCGAGATATGACTGATTATACACTAGACAGTGTATATATTTCACCCCGAAGTATTCCACCCCTAAATATTTTACCTTTAAATATCCCATCAAAAGGATAACGAACACAAAATTCTTTCCCCACTTAGTACCTCTGGCCAGGCACTGGCCCACACCACTTCCCCATCCCACAAAACACTTCTGCAATAGGAGTCACGTTAGTATCTAACACGTGTTCACTCTTTACATCTTCATGCAGAAGGGCCATACTGTGTTTCACTCTGCATGAAAACCCCCAGAGCACCAAATCCTGAACTCAGTAACAACGGGGATCAAAATCCAGCTTTAGGAATTTGCCAGTCCTGGGCTCAGCAGCCATAAACGTACCGGCTCATCCACCAGCCCCCCGACGCGCTCGGCGTTGAAAATCATCTCCTTCACGTCAAGGGTTTCATCAATGACCTGAAAACAGCCACAAAAGGGTTTTATGGAAGGATCCACACAAAACAGGGAGGAGAAAGAACACGCAGACAGACAAGAGACCTTTAATGAACACTAGCAAAGGCTTAGGGCCACTTACCATCTCCTCCCTGCTCTCAAGAGCATGGGATGTTCCCAGCTCTTACAGCCACCAGAGACAGGACCTATTTTTTTGTTGGTTTTTTTGGGGGGCTTTAGTTTGAGGTAGTCTGGAGGTACCTGGTGGTACTACTAACTGTGAACCCAGCATTTCTGTCCTATAAGATCTAACCTATGGCTTTAAAACAGTCTTGAAAGGAAACTGAAAAGCTGATTTTTTCGTTTTTTAAAACCCATGGAACTGCGGCAAAGTGGCTGCCCCTAGAACCTAGAGAATTCTTTACACTGTTGATAGACCCAATACCTGCTTTGTCGTTCACCTTAGGAGGAAGGTGAGGCCTTTCTTGCCATAGAAAGTAAGTGGGAACACAGATGGAACACACCAGCATTTGGTGTGTTCAGTGAGCTACCTAGCGAAAATAAAGGGACTCTGCTTGGGAAAAGCATTCCTAAATCAGAGAGTTCTCCAGCTCAGACTGGCAAAGATCTGGAGCTCTCTCCTTCCCTCCCCCTCACCCCCTTCTGATGCTAATCAGTATTAAGAGCCTACAACAGTCACCAAACCAACTCCCCCACACCATATGGATAATGAACACACTGACATTCTGCGAGCAGGAATGAGACATGGAAACAAGCCACTGCTATTAGTGTCCACAGCAGGTTTAGCTTCACAAAATAAAGGTGGAGAGCTCACCACATTTTCATCCACCTTGTTCTTGCTGTTAATCACTTTTTCTTCAGCACCGATCAGCCCGTCCAGCTCGGTCATGCCAGAACCTGCACCAAAAGAGCACGGAGAACCCGTCAGCCCCCAGGAACATTTCGGAAGGGTCACCTACTCTTTGTAGAGCTGCCATGGCTCGTGTGTCTGGTGCACAGACCTGTCCTCATGCTGCTGTGTCAGAAGGGAGCTCACAAGCTACAGTGACAAGTGATTAGGGGGGCTGTTAATGAGGGGAAATGAGGTGGCAATGAGAGGAGCAGACAGGACTCATCACCAAAACCAGGCTGCGGTGTCAATCCAGACATACTGCACTGTTAAGTGCTTCTCTTAGAAGGCCCCAGACCAGGCATAACACACACCGAGTGCAGTGACATGTGCAAGTGTCACCCCGGGTCACCAACAGCCCGCCGTGACTCGGGACAGAAGTGCACGCACATCCCTCTGCCAAGAGGCAGCACACAGGGAATGCTTTCAGCACCATCCCTTCTGCTGGAATCAGACGCTCCAGCAAGCGCCTCAGGAATGAGAACTCCAAGGTCACCCGGCACGGCTCTGTAATGAGCTGCTGTCCTGTATCTGGAACAAGCCCAGAAACAATAAATCCCAGGGCAAGGGAGGAGCAGAGAACTACACCAGCCTTTGTACCAGAACATCACTACCCCATTTCCAGGCTGGAACCAGCACTGGCTCAAGAGAACATCAATTAACAGAAGGCTCTGCATAAACTGTTTTGATCCGAAGTGTTTATAAATAGATCAGATCAATAGGAGGAGACTCTGATGCAAACTGCCCTGACCTGACATAACACAGCACGTTAGGAGAACACCAGTGTTGCACTGGCAGTAGGGACAACGTGATCACTTGTGACTCACTAGTGCAAAAGCAGGACAGTGAAGTGTCAAACCTGCAGTGGGATCCTTCCACTGCGCTGGGGGAAATTCTGCTACAGCACTTCAGGCTTTGCTGGGGACTGCAAATCCCCCCTCTGCACAAACTGCTGAGCTTGCAGGGTGCCCAAGACATTTTGTCAACTGCTGCTGGAATTGGCAGCATGTTCTTTGATGAGATGCAAGGCAAGGCTACCTGGCTCCAAGGCAAGTTTTTACAGTGACAAGTTTTTATTGCCCGAAAATGCCACGGAAATAACGTTTCACTCTGAAGCATCTCAGGTTTTAGTGCATCCCATTTTTCTTTGGAGGCAGTAATCAGATTCCAAGCACGGCCAAGACTGCCAGTCTGACTGCTCACAGCTGTCGAAGCAGGTCATGTTATTATGGAAGTCAATGATTGGGATTTTCGGGAGAGACCAGCCACAAATAGTTTGTACAGAACTCCTGTGTCAGCTTTTGGCCTATGGCTGCTTTACTGCAGTCTCAGGAGCCAACCCAGCACAGTCTCCAGGGCTGGGAGTTCAGCTGCTGCACTGAGCTCTGCTATTTGTCTCAGGGTGCTGTACCAAGAAACAGACCCAGTTCTATGTAGCTCAAAGGCACAGTTTGAATCATATACCTCCCAGGGAAAAAAAAACCAAACCACAGACCTGCACAAAATCCCCTCCCCCTGCAAATCCAAAACTCCCTCGAAGCCCTCAAGCAATTCAATGAAAAGGGAAGGGAGAGAAGGAACAAGTGTAGGACATAATCTTTGTCCCCAGGTCACCAGAGAGTCTTACATTTACCCAGACAGGGAGAACTAGCACAAATTTATCGTCTTCAAGTTAACAAAGCGGTGGTCCAAAAATTTAATAAATAAAAAAATCAAACTACAGGCTGTCCTAATTCTTGCCAGAGAAGTCAGCACACTGAATTAGCTGTACACTGTTCCACAGGAGGGATGAAGGTGACTTACATTTGTAGAGAAACACGGATAATGAGAATAGTTTCAAGCTAGCTGGCCTTTACTGTGTTACAAAACTATTTGTGCCCACATGAAATGGTTATTGTCAAAATCCTTTGCTCTCCTTTGAGGTCTACACAATATATTTAGAACCAAAGGCAGATTAAAACACTGGGTTTACTCTACACACAGCTCATGTAGCACTGCTTTGCAAGAGCCCCCCATTTCTACTGATCTACTAACAGAGACACTAATTTAATGCCAAATATTTCTATGCTGCTCGTAGAGCCCCTTTTTAGCCAGGCACTGAGTTACTGCAGAATTAATCCTGAGCTAAGGGAGAAATGGAAAACCACACGGACTTTATTGGTATGGGGAGATGCGATGTGGGGAAGGTGATGTCGAGGAGACCACAAACAGAGCAATCTCTTGATTTATCTGTCCCACACCAGCTGCACTCCATGAGGACACTGAGATAGGAAACAGCCTGTCTCCTGCAGGACACTCATTCCTAGTTCAGTGGTGTCATGGGGCACCAAGGACAGCTTCCACAGGAGGCAGAAGAGCCTCTGGGCTGCTCCCCGCCAGCACCACAGGGTTTAGTCTGAGCAGTGTCACTCAAAGCACCACTGCAGACACTGCCACCACCACCTTTCCCGAAGGCCAAGAGCCACTCCAGGCTCCATCAACCCTAAGCTTTCAGCCAATCAGAAGACAGATGAGCAAAGCAGTTTTTTCCTTTGTTCTTAAAAACCCAATTTTTCATAACTTGCTAAAACCATAACACCAGGCACTCCGAGACCCTTGTGAGCCCATCAGGAAGGAACACACACACACACAGATGCTCAGACTAGCTGACTTCTTTAACACTAGGCCTAAACAAGCAAAATTGAATGTTACTGATCTAAGTGAGAGCAGGGAAATGAAAATCAAGGTGAGTATGGAACTAAAATGAAGCTATCAAACACACTGAGGAGGTAGAAGAGTGATTGAAAGCACTGTGAGGGAGCAGCTTAGAACCAACCTTTTTTCATTGGATGGTACAAATCCGGCTGAGGATCTAGCAGGAGGGAAAACAAAAACAAAAATAGCAGAGAAAGGAGATTAAGAGAGAAAGGAAAAAAGGCTTGTGCATGATTTCTGACTCAGACCCTGGGAAAAGCTTTTAGTCTACAGCTTTAAGCTCAGGACTCTGTTTAAGCATTTTTAAAATAAATTCACACGCACACACCAGCTGTCAACACCCAAAGATATAAAAAAATAGAGATATGTATTTAAAAAAAAAGAAGGAATTCCTGCAACCCTTCAGCAGGTCACAGCACAAAGATTTAACGTTACATGAGAGTGTTTTGCTTAAAGACTGAAAATTAATTTCAGAGCCAAGCCACACCAAAAATTCAACATTCACTGCAAAATGAAAAGAGAGGACAATTTTGCAAAGAGAAGAATCAGAAAATCAAGAGAGCAGCTCAGTGGACATTACTCGCAGCACTGCTTCTCCAGTGAGTGAAGGGTCCTGTCAGGGTGACCACTTTACTCTGAATCACCCCGAGGGATGGAGCTCTCTCTGTTCCAGGTGAGCCTACTGGCTAAGGAAAAGCACCAGTGAACCCAGTGCTCCTCTCCACGTACCTTCGCTCTCAGGCAGGGCTGGGAAGGTTTTCACCTGGAACGGGCGGAAAGGTTTCCCATCCAAGGGAATCTCTTCGCTCTCCTCGGAGCTCACTCTGACATCCACCTGGGACTCAGAAATGGAGGATGTGAACTGATCCATATCCGCACGCTGCTCCTGGAGCAGCTCATCTGAAAGGAATCAGAGGAATTATTACACAAACGGCATGAAGCCTGGCAGGGACAGAGAGGGGCAGATGGTTTGAAGGTGGCTGAGGCAGGGCTGCAGGGGAACACTGCTCAGGGCTGCCAGGTTATTTTATCTTGCGTATCTCAGCCGGAATTCTCAGTAAAGGCGTTGGTTAGAAATACATTCAAATAAGGGCTGAGAGGTTTGATGGGGCAAGAGGTTTTGGCAAAAGGGCAAGAGCATCTGGGGATTTTTATGGATCTTTTTCATCTCCCTTAAAGACAGTTTTGCTATTCTGAACATTGTTCTTTTTTTTTCCAAATGGACGGTGAAAATTCTAGGGAACAAGCTATTCTGACTGCCTGTTTTGTAACATCCAGAGAGTATGTTCCCTGAGCCCAAGCCAAGTGCTTGTTGTCGAGGGCAACCCTTCCAAGGAGACAGCAATCTTTTGGGAGCTCACTGGATATAAAAAACTTGGAGTCTGAACACAGCAGCATAGGAGCTGGCACACACACTCACCAATCTCATCCTGGATTTCTTCAGCCACATATGGCACCTTGTAGAGCAGAGACAAGCTTTGATTCATCCGCTCCTCAATCACATGGAGATGTGTCATCACCTGCAGATGTACAAGAGTGTGTTGGAGTAGGCAAAGACTGTCAGTCACTTCACAGTACCAGTTCTGCCCTCACTCAATAAAACATCTGTTACTGGTGGGTCTGCCATGGCAGGCACCAGGGGACACAGATCCATCCAGTCCAATTCTCTGACTGATGCCCTCACGCTTCACTGGAACTGGAATCTGTACACAGTGCTCTCAGGAGTCTGGGAAATGTTGGGAGTGAGAGAGAGGATTCAGATGACTCTCAACTGTAACCAGCTCTCCACTGGAAACACCAAAATACCACCAAAGCTGGTATCTCCCATATGCCCAACATGGTCATAATCCATCTCCTCCAGCAGCTACAAGTAAGTGTTTTATTCAATGGATTATCATTCCTGACTTCTAGAAAAGATACAGGCAAAGGGAACAGATAGGGTATTTTATCAGCTCTAGTTTCAGAATAAAGGTGCCTTTCAAACCAACAGTGGCATTACATGTGTCCTACACGCATCCACTGGCAGCAGTGTTCTCTCTTCCTTTGAGAAATACGTTCAAGCTCTGGGCAAGCTCGAATTGCTCTTCCCAAGCACATTAAACCCAGCAGTGAAGTCAGGCCTGACCTGAAGAGGGTGCTGCATAATCAGGGATCATGGAGAGCAAGGCAAACATTTATATGGATGGCCAAACGCTGCAAAAAGCTAAGGAGTCAGATGGACCTGTTTTACAGTCTGATGTGTGCCTGACCTTTAAGAGCAAGGATGAAAGCAATTTAATTTTGCATGTGGCAGCTTGTCAATCAAGGGAATCGATTGAGGAGCTTAAAGTGCATCTGAAAAGTAAAGGGAATGGAAATTGAACTGTACCACCCACATCCCTCGCATGTCGATTTGTTGACACTGCAGCCTTCAGAATGAATTAAGGACTGTTTAGGGTTTAGCTTAAGAACACAGTTCACACACTCCCTCCTGGGCTGTGGCAGCAGCAGAACAAAGCACCAGGCTGGGCTGTGTTTGACATGTCTCTGAAAATGTGACCACAAACTCCGCATGGAGAGCCAAGCACCATCATGGCACAGCTGCCCCCACTCCTCCTGGGGATGTGCAGCTTAATGAGAATCCCACAGGCAGTGGGAGGCAACCTGGGAGACATGAGGTGAAGGTTCACTGCCAGCACCCAGAAATAAGGTGGAAACCCTGGGATCTGCCACCTCCCAGTGTGAGGTTTGCTTCTGGAAAACCACTGTGACACCACTCTGCCCCTCGCTAGAAATGACAGCAACAGGCTCCAGTCCCTGTCCTACCCTTAACCCAGGATATTTCCACCTCCTGGGTATATGGCTTTTTATGCACTTTTTCTTCAGTGCTTGTTTCTTCCTCTTGGCAGCACTGGATGGGCTCCACTGCACTGCCTCCCTGCAGCTCTCCATTCCTTCCTCTTCTTGCTATTCTTTTGTGCATTGCAGAATTCATAGATACTCCAAAGCAGCAACCAGTCACAAACCGGGACTAGGAAAACATTCCTAAAGCTGTAACTGGCCAGTCAGTTCTCTCTGATACATACACAGAGAGGTACATACACAGGTTCTCTGAACCTGAGAAAAGACACACCCTTATAAACAGATCTTTCAGTGTTAACAGACCATTCTTGATTTGGATTTTGAATCAGTTGGGCCTTTCAGCACATCTTTCACCATTTTAAAACAAGTGAAAACAAGTATCAGGATAGAATTCCAAAGATTTGCAGAGTATCTGCAAGTACTCTTACAAGTACAATGGCCAGGTTTGAAGCAGCATATTCACATACACTACCCAGCAGAAGGAAAAGTATTTTCTGACTGTTCAGAAGTAAAACACAGTGCAATGGTACAACATTGTCTGGTTTTGATGAGTTTTTCTGATAAAGCTAACAACGATCAGGTGCTTGGAAAGGGTCATGAATTATGCTTTAAAAACCAGGCAATAACTCTGCAGAGACGTGAGAGAATTCCCACAAACCCCAAACACAGGCACTCTGAAGAACAAGCCTAAGGAAAGAAACATGTAGACACTTCTTGAAGGAAGTGAGGAAGTCTGTTCAAGATACCCAAGTCCCCAGCAAATAATTTCAGGGGTGTTTGATAAAAGGAAACGTAAAACTGATACCAAACTGGTTCTAAACCCTTCAACTTGTCACTGTGACCAACAATGTATAAATGAGAGTTTCAATTTGAGTCAGGCACCAAGGAAAACCGTGCAGGGAGTGTATCTGGCGATAGGAAATAAGCATGGAGAGAGGGAGAGCTCCACAAGGACGAAGCTGCTGTAGTAGCCAGCAACACACGGCTTGCAGAGCCTCCAACGGGCAGGGCCGGGCAACAACGGCTCCCCCGACAGAAACCCCCTCATACCTGGGACTTCATCTGCGCAGCCTTCTCGGGGTCCACGGCCAGGACGTGCTGGTAGTGGCGGATGGTGTGCAGCCGGTCCTTGTTCTCGGCGCGCACGTAGCGCTTCAGCGCCTGCAGGATGCGGTGCGGCTGCGGGACGGGACGGGGAGCAGCTCAGGCCGCTGCAGCCAGACCAAACCCCCAGCTGAAAACAGCACTTGAGGGGTGTGCCTGCTTCAGCGTGGACAGATCTGTCACCTGCGCTCACCCCAGAGATGCTGGTTTTTAACATTAAACCCGTTTGACTCAGAACGCCGCGCCTTATGGTGCCTTATGGACACCAAGCAAAGCAGAGGATTCTTCCCCAGGCAGGAAGGAGTGGGAGTCAATTAGAGACCCACTGCTAAGGCTGCAGCACCAACTTCCACAATGCGGAAGCTTTCCTGAGAACCAATTGCCAGTTTCTGCCTCAACAAGTCACAGGCAATCTTCTCACCAAGACATTCCCACCTTCCACCCTGCTGAAGAAAAGCGTTGGGAAGAAACTCACGCGTGGCGGGTCAGCCTGCAGGGCAGCCAGGTAGTTCTCCAGGGCGATGCGACGGCGATCGTTGAGCATGGCTTCCACACGAGCCAGGTGAGTCTCCACCAGCTGCTGCTTCTCACTCGCTGCTTCCTTCTCCAGAGACTTCACCATGGCCTGGAAGTGCTAGAAAAAAAGAAAGGAATCTGTGTGAACTGCACTGTGCAACCAGTGACTCCTGTATCCCCTCAGAACTAACAGAGACTGCCAAACTCCGTGTCAGACCCATTTACAGTCAGGAGAGAAGGGCATGCAGAAACGCTGGTGCAGATTTCATCTCTGCAAATTCAGTAGTGACAATTTGCCTTCCAAACTTCCCTCAGAGGCCGTTTCAAAGGTCTGAAGAGGGAAAATGACCTTGCACATAAAGACCAGGTTGGGGTTGGGAGATCCAGGCTGTGCTGAACAACTGATACAATAGTAACTCTTTCCCTCGACCCTGCAATATGGAAATAGGCTTGATCCCTTCAGCCTGGACCCATTAATTTGAATTTGCAAAAGTTTACAAAGTTATTGCATAGGGAATTTTCCATCAGCACACCTTCAGATCAAATCTCTCTGTATTCTATTAGACAGGTCATAACCCTCATCTCCAAACCAACCAGAACAGTCCATTAAGTGTTGTTATGTTTCAACAGAGATAATGACAAACTCTTGGATTTGCACATAGTTCCGAAAAATACAGAGAGAAAATTGTGTTCCACAATAAAATCCAAAGTGGGCTTGAACGCTGGAGTCAGTCACTTAGTTGCATATTGGTTTGAGGGAAATTCATAGAGTTGTCACTGCCAGAAGAGCCTTCCCTTAACGATCCCACACTGTGAATACCCCTGATTAACTTCACAGTCCAACTGAACTCTCCTCATAAGGCACAAGATTGGCATTTTGGCAGCAAACCAGCTTTATCTGCTGTCTAAGCGGTTTCCACTAAGTCTGCCCGAGCAGGAAATGTGTGTCCAGAGAGCCAGGGCTGACTCTGAACCAGGCTCTGAGGCCACTGGTTAGTGCAAAACAGGCCAAAGGTCTGAAATTACAATTTGGCTCTGCTGTCGCTACGCTTGAAGGGTGAGATCCTGCTGGTGTCTAGGAAAGGACCTGGCACAGCATCAGATCATCTCCAGTTTTAAGAACAAAGCAAGCAATTGAACCAAACCTCCTCTGAAAGGCAGCTGTCGACAGAGCAGGAAGGCTGTTCTTGCATCTCAGTCTTCTTTTGGCTCTGAATATTGTAATCTCTGTAACTTTCCTCTTTAGGTCCTTCCACTCTTACCTGAATCAGAGTCTGCCTTTCTGCCTTGGGGAGATTTACAGCCTGGTGCTCTGCTTCCTCCCATTCCTTTTTCACCTAGACAGGAAAAGGACAGAACACATCAACAGGACACAAATTTAAATCTGATCTTTATGAGCTGATTTGCCTTCATGGGCAGATCCTAGCACAACCTGGCTGGGTTTTGAAGGCACAAAAGAGCTGCTGTGGGGTTTAAACCCAGCACTTAATCCCTCTGAGCAACAAGGCAAGCTTCACAAAATCCCAGAAGGGTTTGGGCTGGAAGGGACCTTAAAGCTCATCTTGTTCCACCCCCTGCCATGGGCAGGGACACCTTCCACTAGACCAGGATGCTCTAAGCCCTGTCCAAGCTGGCCTTGAACACTTCCAAATATAGGGAATTCACAACCTCTCTGGGCAACCTGTGCCAGGGCCTCACCACTCTCTAAGTAAAGAATTTCTTCCCAACATCTAATCCTCTCTCCCAACAGCGGAGAAATAAAAATCTGACTGCCATGGTGTAGTCATACTGCAAGAAATACATGGAAGGCTGGAAACTGGAAAGCAAACCACTTCACCAGACATTTTTCCAGTGAAACAGGGGCAGCACCCCACAGCACAGCAGAGCGCAGAGCCCGAGGGCTGGCACTCACCCGGTCCATGCGGTTGTGGTGCCTGACCTCCAGCTGCTCCTTGGCCTTCTGGAAGCGGGCGTGCTCGTTGTCATCAGCAGGGGTTTCAAAGTACACATCCACATCGTCGGTGGGCACTGCACAGAGAGGGAAGGGTGAGCAGAGCGCCGGGAACCTGTGATCCTGGACTGCAGGGGGCAGAGAGGAACCTCCCCGCCCGCATAACTAACAGCCTGGCAGGCTGAGCCTACCGAACTGCCACCTTCCACGGTCCCTTTTGGAATCTTTAAGGTGCCAATTTGCTGCCCAACATCAGCTCCATCAGCCCAAAAGGCAGCGATGACCGTGGCTCCCAGCACTGCTTGGCCTGCTCAGTGCTGAGGTGAGCGGCACTCGGCTCCAGAAACACAGTGCCTGCCATGGCAGGGTAAAGAACTCCTTTTCCCTTCCCTTTCACATTGGCTTTGGATGGCTTAAGTGACATTCTGTGCATTAGCTGTTTGCTGACAAGCTGGCTCCAGACATCATTAATATGATTAGGGAGCTTGACAATAAATCTGCACAAAACCAGTATTTTACACTTCAAACCTACCTTCCCTATCAGATGCACCATGCAGGACTAACAGGCAATGATATCAGACAAGACAGCGACAGAAGGAGGCTCAGTGTGACAAAGTGACTTGTCCAATACACTGGATGGTTTGTAACTTCAAGACATTCAAATTCGACAAGGGGAAAAATAAAATTTCAGAACTGATACACTTCAAGCATCTGCAGAATCCACACCAGGGGCTCTGTATTCCATATACTGCAGTTCAGGAAGTGCTGAACATGCTCCTGTGCTACAATTTTAGGAACTAAAAAATTTTAGGAACGTCCCAGAGCCTTTCTGAAAGGATCTGTGGCAAACACGATGCACTCCATTGCTGCCCTTTGCCTGAGGGAGGGCACAAAGGGACAACCTCTCATCCATATGAGCTATTTGGGTGGAAAAAACCTCCAACATGCCATTTAAGACAGCATGCTTCAGAAAAAAATGACCTGGCACTTCAGCATGAACACAGGGTAAGAGTTTAGCATGCACTGCATCCACCAACCTTCCCACTAACTAGAGGAAAATAATGGCAACATACAACACAGGCACTATTGTTGCATGCAGGGGACAATGTCACATCAGTCCTGCATTCTGGGCCTGCTCCTGGCATTTCTGAACCAGGCTTGCACACAGAGAACTCTCTTCCCAGCCCTGAATCCTCCTGTAACAGGACAAACTTTTGTACAAAAAGCTCCTGACATCCGCATCTTTTCTTTCACTGCCTCAGTTAGATCAGCCCAATCTAAAGCACTTGCATGAAGCACATTTTGTAAACAGGATTATGGCTGTATAGTCAGGCTGCCAAGCCCCAGATAACACAAAAAGCCTTTCAAAAGGCTTTAATGGTAGCTGAAGTGGAAGTGCTGGAGTTCAACAATAAGATTAATAAGGAGGTTAAAATGTTTTTGGTAGTTTTATCATCTGACATAAAAGCCAGTTGAAATTGGTGCCAAAAACCTTAAGCACTCAAAAACACAGGGATTGAGTCGTGATTTGTATTTCATACCAAGCTGAAAGTGGGAATCTGAATTCTATACTATTTGTCTGATACCTTCCCAAATTAAAATAGCAAGAAAATGCCTACTACCAGGAGAACAGCAGCCTACTTTTCAGGACCTACTGTCAAACATATGCACAGTAACATGACTGGGCAAAGCAAGGGCTTCCTTCCATATATTCTGGAAAAAAAGCCAGTTAGGAAAGAGGTCAGAGACAGCCCCTCATCCCTGCTTTAGATCTGGAAGAGGACAGCTGAGCCCTCAGCAAGAGCTGCAAATCACCAGGGAGCACAGAGAGCATATGGTGAGAGCCACTTTCCCCAGAACAATCACCCTACAGACCTAGGGAAGCAGAGACAGGAGGAGACTGCTGCAAAGGGACAGACACCAGAACCAAAGGGATACGCTACAGACGGGTCCTCTCTCGCCCAGGGCAAGGAGGAGGAGACACCACACGCCAGACAGACAGTGGCCAGCTGCAAAAGGCCAGTGGGAGGCAGGACTTACTCATCTTTTTACACACAGCCATACAATACTCCTCTGACTCAAAATTGTTCCTGTTGCCTCCGCAGCCTCCATATATAAAGCGAATGCATTTTCTCTTGTTAGGATCGAAGTACCAACGAGGCATCACAGCCCGGCAGGGCCCTGTCATGGCCTCCTGGGAGCAGACAGCTGTGTGGAGACGGGTGAGAACATGAGCTGGTGAGGAGCGCAGGCCTTGCCGAGCGAGTTACACCGTGCAGAGGTGGCTCTGCTTCACCCCTCTGGGGCACCGGCCTCAGCATCGCTGCTGCACCGGACCAAGGGCTTCTGTCAGTTTTGGGGGGGTTTAACACTCCAAAGCACCCATCACAAGCTGTTCAGGGAGATGCCTGCATGTGGTGCTTTGGAGATAGCTGAGCAGCTCACTCTGTCGCTACACGGAGCTCTCATCTGTGGGAGGTTTCTCCAGAGCCAGGGGCTGGGACAGCAGGAATCCGTTCTGCTGATGCCACAGTGTTACACCCCGGGTGCCCCAGTGGGAGAGCCTCCAGTCTATAAAACCAACAGCAAGGAAAGCCAGTCCATTAGGGCTGCTTAAAGAATCCAAGGATGTGCTGTTTGCTACACTCTGCCTGGACAGACACTTGACATCTTACAGGGGAGGTGCAGGAGTAAGTGAAAAAGCAGGCTAAGCAAAGGGAGTGATCTCCATGCCAGCCTCAGACACTGAGGTGTTAAGGTTTCAAACATCTACGCACTGAACATTAAAACTCCATGCAGCCATGGCACAGGGAATGCTTCACGGTGAGCCAGCAATAGCAGCTGGGCTGTTTTGAGGCAAGAGAGCAGATATGGTGCATAAATTAGCAACTGTTTGTGGTACTTCAGGGGAAAAAAACCTGTGTACCCCCAAAACAGACACCCCAATCATACTGCTCCAAATCTCTTATAACACCTGCAGATCTGTAACAGCTCTGTACACGTATGAGCTAAACCTTGTTTCAGCAAGGAAGATTATCTGCAGCATGCTGGCATTTTACCAAAAAGATGCAAGAACTGCTGGCAATGATTCAGTGATCTGTAGCTAATTGAATTTCATTCCCTCTCCCCTCCTCCCTCCTCTGCAGACACTTTTACACGCGAAGTGTAGGACACCACACAATGCTGAGGCACCACACCGCCAGCCCTCTGCCAGGGCACCTACCACTCAGCAGCAGCTGCCACCAGCACAGGAGATCCTACTACTGCAGACAGTATATCTTAATACATAATAAAGTTGGACCAGTTGTGCTGGCTTTCTTTTGTGGAAGAGAAGTGTTTATACAAAGGCAGCACTGAGGATGTTCCTCACCCTTCCATGACCAGACAGCACCTCTGCAGAGTACGGCCCATCACTTTTAGCTTCCTCGTTTTAAACTGGTATAAACCACCAGATTTTACATTTATGGTGTACCCCAAATGTCCCTTTAAGATTTTCCAGAATTTGCAGATATGGCTCTTCTGACTCATCACTGCACCTTCGTGGAGGTGCTTGTTCAACGTGCCAAACACTGGGCTTCCTGCCAGCAGAACTGCTGCTCGTCTGAAAACATATGGCCCATGCTCTAGAGAGTTAATTTCAACACTTGAAACATAAGCATCAGCAGCTTTCTCTGTTTGCTAACTTATCTGGCAAATAAAACTTCCAAGTGGCATTTATTGACTTGATCAAAACCCCATCACTAACTGACAGCCAACAGGAATGATCTCAAGGGAGCAGGAGGCCTGTGGACTGGGATGTGCCTTACATTTCATGTCGCTGCTCACTTCTTTCTCAGCCACAGCCTTGTCGCTGCTGGGCTCTGTGGGGGTCTCTTCGTTGTAGTCATCAACCTTGTAGCTGTCGTAGTAGTAATCACGGTCTTCCACCACGTCCTCCTCCTCTTCCCCTTCATCATCCTCATCCTCATCTTCCTCCACAGCTGTTCCTGTGAAGTCTTCTACACCTGCCTCTGTAGGGAACTCACTGGAGGGACATGGAAATGTTAGGGCTAAAGTTAATGCTAATCACTTGGATGCACCAGAATAATGATTCTCTTTCCACCTGTTCTAGAAACACCAGAAAGGGGAAAAATAAATGTACCAACTATTGATTAGCCCATCATCCACAGCAACGGGACATCCCTCATTACAGACACTCCTGCTGCTGCAGGCAGAGCTTCTCCATGGCTCTGACTTCATGGGGCCTCCTTCCATTTTTCAGTAAGTCAAAGTCTAACATGGGGGGAAGCTCCTACTGTAGAATCCCAGAATGGTTTGTGTTGGAAGGGACTTTAAAGTTCATCTTGTACGATCCCCTGCCATGGGCAGGAACACCTTCCACTAGGCCAGGTTGCTTCAAGCCCTGTCCAACCTGGCCTTGGACACTTCCAGGGCTGGGGCAGCCACAGCTTCTCTGGGCAACCTGTGCCAGGGCCTCACCAACCTCACAGGGAACAACTCCTTCCCAATATCCATCTAGCCCTGCCTTCTGACAGTGGGAAGCCATTCCCCCTTGTCCTGTCCCTGCAGGTCCTTGTCCAAAGACCGTCTCCAACTCTCCTGGATCCCCTTTAGGTACAGGAAGGGGCTCTAAGATGTCTCTGGAACCTTCTCTTCTCCAGACTGAACGACCCCAACTCTCTGCAGGGATGAAGGGAGACAGGGTGTTTAGCTCCCCCAGTAAAAGGAACACTGCAAAATCATTTGTCCTCCTCAGGCTCAAGACACTCCTTTAGCAAACTCAGAAGCACAGAAATTCTCTCAATCCTCACCCCAAGGGAGCTGCTGTGTGAAATATTCCCAAGCAGCAGCTTCATGGACAAAGCTGTCAACATCTACAGCAGTAAGAACTCTACCTCTTGTAAAGGTCATAGTCTTCATCCTCATCCTCTTCCTCTTTGGACAGAGCCTCATCCACAACCTTGGTCTGAGGACAGCACACATATTCTGTTCCATGGAACTGGTCCACTCCACAGGGCAGCAGCATCCCATAGCTGTGCAGGATCATCCCTTCTGTCAGGCAGGCCTGAAATGCGAGCACACTCACTCAGTTTAGCATCGTGCTCTTCCTTTGGATAAAGCTCAAGTTTGCCTATCAGACATCCCAAGAATGGTTTAAATTTTACGGAAAAACCAACAGTAGCATAGAAGCTGAATCTGAGCATCAAACAAAAGTGGATTTGAAACTTGTAGTGTAAAAGAAATCCCAAGGAAAGTCCCAGATTCTGAGCCATACAGTACTTCCTGTCGTTAATGTTTCACACCCTGACCCCAGCAACTGCTGGTTTGTCAGTCTGGCAAAGTTCAGGAAAAAAAACCTAAACATTTTGTGCCAACTCAAGGGGGAACACTTGAAAAAACCAGAATGGGTGTTTGCTTTTCTGGGCTGGCCATTTCATTAAACTTTATCTATTAAACTTTACACTGGAGCAAGCGAATAATTGCTCAAAAGGACTTTTTGTCAAGATTATTTTATCATGCTGTAGATGAAAATCAATCAGATAATTCAAGAAAAAGCTAAATGTAAACTATGCTCAGACATTATGTCTATACACTTCTCTTGAGCTAAAGGAATACTTGGTTTTGAGGTGCCCAGAAAAGAATGAAGAAAAGCTTTATTATGCACATCAGAACCCTTTTATGCTTTGCTTTGCTACAGTATGGATTTTAAATGAGCCAAATATTGCTGGAAAAGTTCTCCAACTACATTTAAAGCAAATGATTTTTCAATTTTCTAGACATTAACACATTTATCCTCAATTAAAAGGCAATTATTCTAGCAGAGTTTTATTTAGACAGATTTTTGCTCAGAGGATTTTAAAGAAACAGGAATTTTAACTGGAGTATCCTTAACCTCATCTGGTTAACAACTGGTCCCTGTGTTGCTGTTTTTACAAATTGTTGTTTCTGCAAAATGGAAAACATGCACATTCTCTCACGATCTTGTTTTCATTACCCCCGCTTCAAATGGGAGTGCAGAGCTTTTGCAACAGTTTAGCCAGTCAGATAAAAAACCACAAAACCCCCCCAAAAACATGGGCTAGATTTATTCTGAGAAGATAATCCATCTCTTATGTAAAACCCCCACTAATCAGTCCCAACGAAACTCAGATTGCTTCCAGGCAAGCCCTCCCAAGCAAATCCCCAGCAGCAGCAGGTACATTAAAGCCAAATGTGCAAGAAAAATAGGAACTATCCTATGGCCACCATAGCTCCCTGGAAAGAGAAAAGCAAGCAGTGAGGAGTGAACCACTGGCTAAAGCAGTATCTCAGAGAGCTGACTTCATTACCCAGCTCCATGATACGGACAAGCTATTTAGGACAGCTTTTCATGATAAATAACTCAAATGGCTACACAGGTTTTTTTAAGTCACTCGAGTACTTTAAAATTTTTATTTCCCCGCTGTGTGCCTCAGTTCATTGACTGGAACATGGGAATAACAGCCCAGAGAGAAACACTGCTATGCTCCAACACTACAAGCATCCCAGCGGACAGATCCAGAACAAGCGTTCCTGCCCCAGCAGCTCCATTACCTCTTTTGCCACGGTGTGCCAGTGCTGGTGGCTTTCACACACGTCCATGCGCTCCTTGTGGAAGAACCGGCACTTCTCGGGAACCAGCAGGACATCGCTGACAAACTCACCCACTGAAAAACACAACGGCCACAGTTTGCACTCGTCCAGCTTCAACTGCAGACAAAGCCTCCCTCAGAACCTCCCCAGAGTGCGCCCTGTGCATGTGCCTTGAAGGCTGGGTATATTCTCAATGGAGGCAGGTCACAGCAGCTCCAAAAATTATCTCTGAGAATCTAAAGAAAAACAGAGCCTCAGAGTTTCCAAGGTGAAACCAGGAGCAGGGGGTGATCCTGCTGACCCCCGAGGCTGAACTGAAGGAGGAGTTTACAGTGCAAGTTGATAAACAGTTGTTCTTCCATGAAAGGATTGACTGAAGAGATTTCACTCAAATCTTTGACAAGATTGTGCTGCACTTGGAAATTTTCAAACCATTTAATCACCTATTTCCAAACAGGCTGCATCATACCAAAGCTCCTTCATGCTGTCTCCTGCTCTAACAGCCTGGAAATTTTTATATGCTGTGAGTGTTATCTATGTTTTCAGTATCTGAGCAAGTCTTGTTTGGTTTTGTTTTGTTTCCAGATGGTTTAATACAAGATCAACTGCAGCACATTCCCTGCCCTAACCAAAACACAGAGACGGCTGGAAAAATAAAAACTACACAGCCCAAAAATCAGAGTACACCCAGAGTCAGCAAATACACTGCATTCCAACATCTAGATAATCACAACCTCATCAGCACGAAGCTTTGGCACAATCATTGTACCAAACCCAGACTTTTGCTTTTGAGGAAGATGGGAGAGAATCATTCTGCTGTACAGACTCTGTATTAGTTGGATTTAAAAGATATTTAGCCTAAATTTCGACCATCATTCAGTTTGGTACCAAGACATGTGAAATAAGGATCAGAGCTAAATGAGCATCACTTCCTGCTCTTAGCCCAGAAGTCCCAGCAAACACTGCCACTGGAATGCAGATGTGAGATTTTCTCCAAGCTGAGGTTTTTCTTTCTTTCCTGCAAATTCAAATGCTGCATTCAGTAATTTTAAATCAAGGAGATAGCAAGATACTTTGAGAAGACCAGGAAAAGATCTTCAGCCCAAATATTTCAAAGCAACACTCCCTGCACAGGAATCATTTGTTAAAACTGGAGAAAAGCTTTTAAGTCAATGACTTTTTCTCACAGTCTCCACAGAGCAGAATTCTTTGTTCAATCAATCCTCCACAGCACCTTTTGAAAATATATTTTAGATATTGTTTGCATGACCAATTTTTTTGCAGCCCCTTAGTGTTGATACCAAAAGCTCACGGACACTTCTACACACTATAAAGTTAAATAGTTTAGAGTTAGATTACCTGGTAATTGAAGATAATGAAACCAAATGACCTTCATCATCCCTTTGCAATTAGTTACATTTTAAACAGAGAGATTGTATTTTCCCCATTTTCTTATCTCAAAACAGGCCAGTTAGAATTTTGAGTTAATAATCTTTCACCCTACTCTATCAGGGGAGGTTTAAATGCTTCCGATGAGAAAAGCAAAACTGAGCAAACTTTAAAACCAAGTGACTGTGGCTCTGGGGGCTGAAGGCATGGATTCTTCTCTTCACCTCTGAAATACAAAGGAGCTTTCCTTGGTGGGGGGAGGCAGAGAAGATTAAACAGGGTATGGTGGCAGGAATCTACCTCAAGGTACTCCGTGCATTAATTTATCATGGAAGACACAAGCAGGAATGGGAACAAAATCCCATAGTTTGACTATAATCCCAGAGAAATGCATCATCCATTTACAACAAGCAATTCGTAGAGTGCTAACGTCAAAGAGAAGATATTTTATAAATATATGGACTCCTGACTTGCAACTCAGATCTGAAAACCAAAGCTGCCTCACAGGCTGGGGCCTGCAAGTCATGAACACTGTGAAAGACACTAATGAAAAACCTCAATAAATAGTTTAATGCTTATCAAATTTTAGGGCAGTGTCACTAAAATCAGTTTATTTTTCAGCTGGAGAATAGACTTGGGGGAGGATTATTTCTAAAAGAGATGACTCCTTATAAATCCAGGGATTTTGCTTTCAGCCTTATTTCCAACAGACGTTCTCCATATAATCAGCTGGGCTTGGTTGCTTCCCAAACCTGAATTTCCACATCTATAAAGACAAGCACGTTTCTCCCAGGATGTGTCCACAACAAATTTCATGTTTAATGAAGTGCTTTATGATTGTCTAGTGGAAGGCACAAAGGACAAAACACCCACACGGTTCTGCAGCTTTGCTGGTGTTCTCCCCTGTCTAATCCCACGTTAACCTGAGAGAGGATACAAATTATGAAAACTGGTTCCTAATGATTGCTCCCAGCAACCAGACTCTCCCAAACTTCCCTTACAAAACAAGTCTTTTCCAGCGGATAACTGAAAAGAAATTCAGCCAGCTGAGACTAAGCTCACTCCTAGGAACACACGTGGGGCAGCGCAGTGTCAGCCACAGCCCACAGGTCAGAAGTCACGAGGTAAACCAGTTAAACACGCTGCCTGATGCCAGGGGGTGGGGAGATTCTGGAAAGCACCATGAAATCCATCACAGTTTATCTCATATTCTTTCACAGTTCAAAGTGGGGACATGGGATACAGCTGCAAGAAGCTGGGCCTCTTTGAAACAGCGAAGTTTAAATATAGTCATTGAAATAGAATAGAGATCTCTTGCCAAGACCAAGCAGGAAGCCTGAGCACACTGAGCATTTAAGTCTCCAAGGCAACAAAATATTAAAGCTTCACAAAAATAGGATCAGAGTATTAAATCCCAATGTCTTTGTGACACTCAGATACAATAGCCTTCAGGTTTTTATGGGAGTTGCAGAGAGAATGGGGATTTCTTTTTCGTGCCAGGCACCATTATCCCACCACAGCTGTTACCAAGCTGTCGATCTGCTCCAGAAAGGCAGAGTTCCATCTTGTGGAAGGAAACACATTTCAGTGCAAGTTGGATGTGGAAATGGCAACCTGATACAAGACAAGTCTTACCAACTGAGTTGTCCTCTCTGTAAGAACACGGGAGGCAATTCCTTGCTCCTCCCACGGGAATGCCCAGCACACCCAGCACACACTCACCCAGGCACTTGTAGGGCACGATGATGTGAGTGTGGTCCTTGCACTGCTTCTTGCCACGCTTGCACCAGCTGTCGATGCTGACGGGCTGGTTGGCTTCCACCACGTTGGTGATCTGAAGGTCTGGGTACATCTGGGGAACAGCACACACACAGTGGTTTCTCTCCAGAAAGGACAGAGAACGTGCAAAGCGGCTCCTACCAGAGTAGTGAGGCTGATTCTCTACACAGGAGCAAGTAGGAGTTTGCACATGGACACACATTCTCCTCCGGATCAAGCTTAGGACAGCTGGAGACATAAAAAAGTTCCAGCTGTCTGTCGCACAGGGCTCGAGCAATGGATACGCCATCACTGCTTTGAGGCAGGAGAAAGCCAGGTCAGGGCAAGAGCCCTCACTGGCACTAAGCTGAGGGGTCTGGATTTGCACAGCAGTGCAGGAGGAGTATCTGAGTACTCAGGTTTGGAGAAGATGTAGCTTATTTAATTCTTTCTGGAGCAGCAATCACCAACAAATAGGGTTTAGTAACATCTTCAGACTCTCTCATCACTTGTCAAGCAATGCACCCACCTCCTCAGGTTTCCTCATGCCTGCTCCATTTGTGATGTATTAATTTGATCCTTATGCCCAGCTCAAGTTCTCAAGTCCAAACACTGACTTGTATTTAGGCTTCTGCTACACGAACCAAATGCAGCCCCAGTTACATCAGCCTTGTAAACAGTTTTAAAAGTTTTGCAGTCCAGACATGGTACAGTCTGTTGCTTTCCCATTAAAAAAAATTACATTCCTTGTGGTATTTTACGTGCCTGTCACCTCAGAGGAGCAATTAAAGACACTGACCAAAGCCAATATGTTACAGTATATCTGGAGCACACTGGAAGGAGATTGCATCTTTTACAATCAAGTATGAAGAGCTTAAAAATACTGTCAAAATTTGATTAAAATATTTTTCTAATATCCTGGCTAATCTGAACATGTCACTGAGAACAGCACAGCCACGTTCTAAGGTTCCACTTCGCACAACAGGGAGCAGATGTTGGTTAACCAGCTCAGGGGAAGAATATTTGGGTAAAGCCGTGCAAACATAGACAAGGATAACTCTGACTTACAGACCAAGGACCTTCTGTGGCAGTGTGAGCTGATCTAAGTCAGAGGTAGCTTCTAAATTCCACTGCAGTGTCCTCCCTGCTCTTCCTGGGCAATAACTCAGCAGGACAGTTCAGGGAATTGAACTAGGCAAAAGCAAGCTCATCTCCTGCAGGGTTAATTTGCTACTGAGCAGCTAAACTGGAATCCAATTCCTTCGCAGCAGTGAAGCATCAGGATCACACAGAGAATCTCACCTCCTGGCAGTACTGCAGAATCTCCTCCTTTTGTCCAAAGCAGCTCTTGGTCCCAGAAGGGTCAGGTTCCCATTTCCCAGTCTGGATGTTCACATGCATATTTAGCTTCCCGCAGAACATGGCAATTTGAGGCTCTGCCACTGCAAACCCTGTCCCAGCATTGGCTGCAAGGGCCTGTAGAGACAAACCAAAACAAAACACATTGATTGCATTATCTGATCAAAAGCTCAACAGCTCAAAGAACCAGAAACCCTCTGGCATCTCCTCAGACAGCTCCCACTTAATCCAAGATATCAGTGGAGTCTTGCAAACAACTTTGTAACATTCCTTGAGATGCTGAGCCCACCCCAAGTTTTCACCAGCAAGGCTTTTGTTTTTCCAAACCCTGTTTTTATTATTGAAACAACAGCTTACCAAAACCAAGAGTAATTCCCACTTACAGGCTGCGCCTACATGGGCTAAAACAGATGTCTGAAAAACCTCATAAATAACTAATACTAATAACTTTTGGCAGAAGGACCTCTGTGACATTCCACACAAGCAGATATTGCTACTACTAATAAAGTAACTGCACCTCACCTCAAGAATCCTGCTCAGAGTTTGAAGCCATGTGTTTACCCCAATATCATCAAATATTTGGGGCAGAAATACCTAAGATTCTTGCTCAAACATACAAATAGAGATGTTTTCTGCTGAATCAGAAAAAACAGCTGTGGCAACTAGCTCCTCAAAGCCTGTTGTGTCCCATTCAGTACACTCCTATGTGGAGCTTTTTCAGATGTGTATTCTGTGCACTTTCCAGCCTGCACCAGCAGACAAAAACCTGACAGCCCAGGCCTACATTTGGGTCAAACTGCAGATTGATCAATGAAAACAAGGTCAGGGTCCCTTTCTGAAATCTCGCTGGCTGACCAAAAGAGGAAAAAGGGGAGTAAATTAAACTGCAGATTTTTTTTTTTTCCAAGAAGACCAAGAGGATGCTGGGAGCTGAACATACTCTCCCTAAATAACTACTAGCTGTTGTAAAAGAGAAAGAAGCAGCATGAGGCAAAAAAACCAGATGAATTCCTAAATCAAAAGCTCTTTAAGGTGTTTAGGGGAATGAAATCCATTTCAAGTACTCCAGACAGAAACAGCAATGCACAGAGGCTGCTGGCCCTAAGCTGCTTTTCCACTGGCAGGCAGCACAACCCCAGGCCACCAGTCCTGTCATCATATTTAACTTTTTGTGCACTGAAAAATGCATAAATTACTGTGGGCACTGTTCATTCCCTACTGCCTACAGACCCCTATCAACTCATACCAATATGTGTATGCTTAAGGCAAATAAAGGCGTAAAGAGTAGAATTCAACTCAACAACTTCGTTGTGCAGCTGCTAGTTAGTGGATATTAGAAAAAATAATAACTCCACTGTAATTAGCTCATTTCTCCTCCTCCCCTTATCTCACCGCCTGGAGACAAGACATTTCAACACTCAGAGAGTCAAGGATTGTTTAATGCTGAACAGAAGATTAGTGCTTGGAGGAGAAAACCAACTTGAGGCACAAAAGCATAAATTCAAGCCTTAACTGCAGAAAAATGACCCCTTGAGTATTAAGAACTATTCACCTGTGCATCACTTCAGAGAAACAGCCTTATACAAGTGGTTTCTACTTACTCTGACCCTTCCAACCAACAGATGCTCATGACAGCATGTTTTAGCCCAGACCACAAAGTAATGAAATACTGAACTACATGTAAGAGATAGCAGCATCGATGTCCCAGTATCAAAATGCTGCTAAGTTGACACATACTTTCAAGTTTAGTGTGGGTACATTTGTTGTACTCTCTGTCCTAAGGAAAAAAGAGCCACGTAGTTCAGGTACAGGAGGAACTCTGAGGAATAGACCGAGGCTGGGAATACGGCACAGTAACTTGGTTCTTTCAGAAATCAAGCCTTTAATAAACATCTTACAAGTGCACACAACAGAACCTGTGCTCTTGCACCACCCTCCTCCCTGCTGTGTCTTTTCAGAAGAAAGAGGCCAATGTAGAATGATCCTTCATAACTCTAAACACATACAAACTTTTTAAGAGGTCCTTTTTATCTCTCTACAAACAAACACCACTTCGGTACCAACAACCACTTTCCAGAGAGCACAGGACTCGACACGTTAAAGGAAACAATCCCCAAAACAGTTTTGTTTGATGACAACACTGCAATCACATCCAAGATCCACCCCCGGAAAAGAACGAAAAGAAACACAAAATCGAGAACGCAGGAAGCCTTAATCCTTGTAAGTACACAGGGCATCGAAAGAGAATAAAATGTCTGTGCTATGATGGCTCTGCTGATGCCTGAGATCTGTTCCTTCAAAGCAAACTTCACAAGTCTGCAGCACACTAAGGGAACTGCGTGAGCAGGAGAGGTGCAGGCTCCATCCCGAGCGGCAGAAACATCCATAAGTAATCCATTCATCACAGCTCTTGCATGAGCAAAACTCCTGTTCAAACACATACCAACCTCCTGAAATCATGACCACCCCCCATTCACACACCGATGCGAGCCCGTGTTTGTTTTCGCTGCTCTTGGGCTTGCTCCCTGCAAAGGTATCATTCCTCCTCCTCGGATTGCTCACATAGTTTGCATATCAGTCGAGTGCTGTTGCCGTAGCTACCAGAACATGCTAAGCCCCAATTCACAGCTGAACAAACGAGACTAATTACTTGCTTGATTTCATCACTTTTAATCAACCGGCAGAAATCTTCTCTTGAATTGCGCTGTTGGGTGAGTTAATGAACTTTGAGATGCACAAGTTGATTCTTTAACCCCAGAACCTGCAAGGCAAGATTTTTGAGCAGCGGGCTTCCAGTCTTCCTCCACTGGCAATCCACTCCGGCCCTCCACCACATCGGCTATTTAATTTAGTACTTTAATCTCATTTTAGCTGTAAGGAGAGAATACAGCACCTTCAAACTTCATGGTGGCCACACCTTTAAAACTGAAACTTAAACAGAGAAAAAGGTCACCTGCAAGAGCCTTTCGGGACAAAGTAACTTTCTGATGCCTCCCACAATTGCCTGTGGTGTATCAAAACCAGAAGTGGATCCCCAGGCTACGCTCAAGCATCACTTTGCAAAAGGAAGGCAGGGGAACATGTAAACCAGCACGAAGCTTGGGATAAAGCCATACCCTGAGTTAAGCTCTTTAGTACTTCAGAGAATTCACCCATTCCACATTGCAAAGGGATGAACAAACTGACAGCGCATTTTTCTCTGGGAATTTCCCAGCCATAAATGGAAGCAGCTGCTTCTTTTAGTGCTGGGGAGCAACTACTCAATCCCTTAAATAAGGGAGCCTGACAGCTCGGGAGGGTCAACACACGCATGATGGAAGAGAGTTCATCCAGTTGTGTACGTCCTCGGTGAACATTCTTTTAGTAGCGATTATCCTATTAATACACACCCGTAACATGAGAGCGAGACAAACGCTATTTGGGAAAAGACTGTTCCATAAACCATTACTTTCCTCACTGGCACTTGCATTTACAAAGATGTTTCAGGAGAAACTGGGCTCTGCCTTTTGGTATAATTCTGTGATGCAGTTTGCTTTCCAAGACCAAAGAAGTACTTGATTCCATAAACACATAAATCTCTGGCCAGTTAATGTCAGTTAAATTCCTCACCCTGCCATGCAGTGCCTGATTTATGGTCCTGAAACACTGGAATTCAAGCCTCTAAATCTTTTTCTCTGATGGAAGCGTCTGCCCAAGTATCCTGGTTTTCATTTACTACTGGCCACTTCAGCTTGTGACAGAGGGTTTGATGGGTGAGCATTACCCACTGGGAGGCCTGGGCTCCAGGTGCCAAAAAGGGTCATATTTGCTCTTCCTTCAAGTATCTGCCATCCCAAGGCAGGGACACAAGGCTAGAGAAGTTAGTGAAATAAAAAAATATTTTACATCTACCCCTGAAACACACACAGTACATTGCAGTTCTGGTTTATAAAGACCTAAACATGAAAACCACATCCATTTTCTTTGGCTTTTATTCCAGTATCTGTTAAACCTCATCACAACATAATTTATTCCACATGCTGTCCATACAGCTCCCTATGGAAGGCTATTCAGGAAAACCTTCTGGCATGCTGCTGGGGACTTGAGGATTGAAGGGTGATTGGAGCTTTTCTCTTGTGAAGAGGAGCTGATAATAATATATCACAGAAATGAGTTCCTGAGAGCCTTCCTTAATAGCACAAAGGTATCTGCAAAATGTCACATTTAACTGAATTCTGCATTTTCAGTGAGGTCAAACACGACCATACCCTTGTCCATCTGATCAAATGAGCCAGAATGAGCCTCTATTCCAGCAAAACCAGAGCGAAGGGGAGCTTGAGAAGCACGGAAAGCCTGTGAGGAGAACCCACACTGCCTGTGCTTTCCATCAGGCTTCCTCTGCAGCATCACATGAGCAGCTCTCTGCATAAAGCTATGGAAGATTAAGCTCTTTTAAGACTGAAACTCCAGCCTCTAGAATTTATAAGCTGCTAAAGAAAGCTCCAATGGAGAATTGCATTGGCTTGGTGGTCAGAGAACAGATTAATGGCTGCTGAGGGCATTCCCTGCCTAAAGACACAAGGCAGGGACTTTTGCAGATTCTCTGCAGGTCAGATCAGATTTCCTGCTCCCAGGAGTTACACGTATTCCACAACCATTTGCTGCTACACTGACAAAAAAATGCCAGCCAGCACTTGGAAAGATTACTTGTGCTGTTTGTTTTTAATTAAGCAAAGCCCTTCCAAAGCAATACTGCTCATTAAATCAGGGTGCACACGAACCACAACCCAAGGTACTTCAGAACAGGCTGTTCAGCACCCTCCTCATCCAGATAAATCACGCTGCCTATCCTGCGTTAATTAATGGAAAGAAAGCAAGTTTTTCAGGATCCTTTTAAAAATTACATTTCCTAGTCTATCTGGAGCAACTCTGTAACTCTCCCTCTGTCAGTGCAATACCCACAGATACGTGGGATATAAATTGAATGCTTTCAAGACCACCGAAGAATTCTAACATTTCCTTTGATACAAAAATGAGCCTTGTTACCTTACCAGCCTTGCTGTGAGCACAACCCTCCATGGCTGCTGCTTTTGAATGCGTGAGAATTCTAAGGTTTGATACCCTTTTCCATCTGAAAAATTGGTGTGAATGTTTGTGCAGGGACTTGACTGCTTTGAAGCCCAACTGCACACTCCACATTACTCTTGCCTCCAGCTGATGTCCATGGGCCTTTTTCCTTCCAAAAGGAGAGGCCAGCCCTTGGCAAAATAAAAACTAAGAAGAGCTGCAGTCACAAACTGAAGCTGTTGGAAGGAGAACAGCTGGGCTGGCATTGTAAAGCTCAGCCTTTCCACACAGCCCTTAAACATAATGTTCATTGCCATGAATTTCACCTGGGAATTAATGGCAAGTCAGTATTCAGGAAACCAACACTTCAATTAAAAAGTGAGGGAAGTTGGCAGAGGGACTTTACACACAAGAACTTCTGGACAGAATACTTAAAATTCCCCTGGTTTTGGATTTATAACTTGTAAATGCGAGCAGAGCTCTCAATTCGCGTCTCAAATGGTGTTTCATGCTTTGTTTTCCTTAGCTCCTCTTCCTGCTTTTATTCAGCAGATAGGTGGCTTGAACCCAGGAAGGCTAATGAATGCCTGACACAGCAGGCAGTAAATCTACAGACTAGCAGCTCATCCTAGCTTTATTGCTTTATTTTTTTTTAAATTGCTGATAATTACAATAATGCACATGGGCAGGGGTCCAAGACAGGAAGAATTATTGTCTGCAGGCAGATCTGGTGTGAGCTGATAATACCAGCCTGTGTTTGCTTTTGAATTTAAATGGCAGAAATCTCACTAAAGCAGTCTTTGGCTTGCTTTAACTTGCTGGAAGGGGTGGAGTTCTCATCTGCTCGTCCTTTACTGACTTTTGTGGTGGAGGATTCTGCACCAGCAGAGAACAGGGAGCCAAGGCAGGAGCTGCAGTGGTAGCTGGGGTGCAGTTTATATTTAGATTCCCGTGTTTATGGCTGACATGAAGCCTTCAACGCTCGGAAGTTGTGACAATAATCCATGTACTTCCATATGTGCAACCCTAGGATTACAAAGGCCTGCTGCAGCCTGAAGCATTCCTTACTGCTTTGCACATTCCACTGCCTTCCTACAAGGAAAAGCGGAGATTTCCAAGTACCTGCGACTCCTGGGCAGCCTTTTTGCCCCTGGAATTTGTACTTAGGAGGTATCAGATTACTTCCCCCTCCTCCTCTAGTTTATCATGCTCCATAAATCGGGCGTACATGAGTCATTGGGCAAATAATCTGCCTGTGAGACATTGGCACTGAGAACTGCCACATTCCGATGGGGAATGTCACACTGCAGGCAGCGCTGGTGCACGGCTAGGCTGGGGGAGGTGATCAAATACAGGAAAGCCACGACTCAGCACTGCCTCAGCTTCCTGAAGCTGCTTGTGTAACGTGGTTGCCTTTGGCATCCTCTTTTCTATCCCTGGGGAGACAAAGTTCATAACAACTCCACTGGAACGTTCCCTGAACAAATGTTACTGTACCCAGAACTGTGTCCTTTAGAAAAGATTAATTGCGGGGCCTCAAGCTTTCAAAAGTACAGCTTGGGTGTAATGGCCGGGACTGGAACAATTTAACACAAAACCACGCTAAAAACAAGGGCGACAGAAGAGGAAAGCACAACCACTGACAACCCTCGCACAGTGCACACGTAGGTCCAAACAGGTTTAATCAGCCAGGTCGCCTTCCACGCGTCACAAGGACGTCAGGGACAATGTCCGAGCTGTGTCAGACAGACACTCACGGCCACTTCCTTTCCCTTGCAGCAGAGCGGCCACGGCGCTATTTAAAGTGCCCCTTGTATGGCACCATCCCCGGTCCCACCCCACACAAGGAGCCGGGCCCGTTTATCACCGCGCTAAACCGAGCCACAAAGCCAAGGGACTGGCCTGAGGTCACCCTGCAGCGGGCTCGGCTCGGTTTAACGCTCGTCCCCTCGCTCCAATCCGTGTCACCGCTGCGCCTTGCACAGCCCCGCTAATTACCACTTTCCCACATTAATTATTGGGGCACCCGAGGCACAGAGACCCATGATGCCCTGTTAGCCAGTCAGCAAGCGAAAACTGGAGTGCAAGTTAATGTTTCCACATTCGCTAATATTCTACAGAAAAAATGGCCACGGGGCAACTCTGCCTTCCCGGACAACCAGAAGGGAGATCCAAACCAAAACCTAAGGACAGCAGCTATGGCTTAATAGTGTTTGAAAAGTTTAATTCTCAAATCTAACTTTCATTTCTGAGCTGATTGTTAAAACCATCACTGCTGATAGCACAAAGGCATCACTGACAGCAGCACATGTGGAGGAGTACTGAGAGACGCTATTTTGTAAGTAACTTCTCCATGGTTTGATAAGAGAGTTCATGCCATCTTAAGGCACTCTAGCTACAGAAGAATTGGGGAATATAATCACTGTAGTTACCAGGATACGGATTCCATACACAGGAAAGTACTTTTAGAAAATCTTTCATCACTTCAAAGCAATTCGTTCAAGGCAAAAATAACTCCTGGACTAAAGCTCATCCCAAGTCACACACCCACACAGGTTCTCCACTAGCTTTCCTAGTGGCCAAAACTGGCAGAAAGGAGACAGAGAGAATAATTTGTTAACATCATGCAGGCAGAAAAATAAAACCCTTACTACTGATTCGAAGTGACTTAGCATTCCAGGAGGGAACAAACCAAAATCCCTTCCTCAAAATAGCACGAACATTTGTTTTACAGATCTTGTGAAGCTCACTGGGAGCTGCACAAAAGAGCCACTGCAGGAACCTGCGGTTCCTCACTCCACCCACGTGTCTGACCACTCAGCTGACTCCAGATAAAAAGGCTGCACAGATTGTGTTGTTATCCAAAACACAACGATCCAAAAGGCAAGCACGAAAACGAAGGGCATATTTTAACAGAGAATTTGAAGTGGCAAGGAAAAATACCCGGGGGGGGGAAAAGCAAGATAAAGGAAGGATAACAAGCAGGAATGCAGTTTGCAATGCAGTCTGGGTTTGGTTCAAGTATCTCTCCCCTTATAGATGTGGTTCACCATCACAGTTTGGTTATACATGTGCACAGACTGCATGTGTTTTGGAGCATGATAAAATACTTACTCGGGATTTTTAAGTCCTGCAATTAGGCTACACACCAACTTCCCTACAAGCACACAGGAATGACCCAAGACCACGCTGGAGCTCTGTGCGTCAGGCCAAATGCTTTCCACCCCTACATTAACAATCTTCTGTAAAAAAAACCCCAAACCCAACCCAAATTAATTGGTAATTCTGTCCTCCAAACAATTCAGATGAAACTTCAGATCTGCAAGAGGAAACCATGAGGTTTTTAAGTTTTGGCTTTCCAAACCATGCTAAAGACCACTTTCTGAAAACTGGAAACCACAGCTAAAATACAGGGCTGCTTTCATCCTTGCTGCTGCTCCCTGAGCTCTGCCAAGCTCATGCTGATCCAGACCAAAACCAACAAGTTACCAAGAAAATTATGGAATAGCCTTGTTGTTTCCAGCATAAAAACTGGGGATACTTTTATACTTTAAACTTCTGAAGTCCAGCCAAAAGCACAGGTTACTTCTATAAATTGCAGGTCTATGAAAAGTCATGAAATTATCTGTTACATTTGCCTGACTGCAGCTATTTCTGATCCCAGTAAACAGCAAGAGAAGTGGTGAAAGGCTGCCAGCTGCCTTCCACTACTGCTGGCAACCCAAAGGTGAGGGAGCAAGCCCACAAGCAAGGGCAGGATGACGAATGCCAAGCACTACCTTACTGAAGTAGGAAAGAGGCTGGAGTGCAGGAAGAAGACTCGGAACAACACTTCTTACTTCCAAGAGTCTGAGGGCAAAAGCTTTATTTGTTTATTTTTAAGCTTATCACACACAGCTGACCATCCCTCAAAAGATCCTGGGGCTATAAGCAGAATTCAGGGTCAAATCTCACCATTTACCTTCTTCAAAAGCAGAGGATGAAAAGTGGATTTCCATCCATCCCCTGGAACTCAAACACCTGGACTGAGCAGTCTGACACAAGAGAAGTCAAATGACAAAAAGCCTTTTGAAGTACCCCCAAAACTTGTCAGCAGCAGGGTCATAGAAAGTAAAGGACCTCAGCAATGACTTAATGGATTTCCAATTTTTCCGCTCTTTAAAAGCAATCCTGAGTAATTTAGCAGCATTTTATTTCTGAAGCATTAATTCATCAGCTGGGGTTTAACAGTCCCAGCACCACCCCACAGCCAGGCTTGCATACAAGCCCTAATGGACTATTAACCAGTTCCTTCACGGGAAGCAGCAGAGCTCTGCTTAGAACAGCTACTTAATGCTATTAGAAAATTAAGCAGTAATTTACAGAACAGACTCAAGCTGGCTGGGCTGAGATCCCCTTTACTGATTTTGCTGATCCAGAAAGTAAAACTAGCTCCACAGAAGCAAGCCTAGAACCTCCAATATTTCAGGGGAAATATTTCCTCCAATATTTCAGGGGACTGCAGAACATTTACCTGACTTTGTATGTTGAACACCTGAATTTCTTGTGCTGAATTTTATAGCTCTTCACTCTGTTGAGCTGTATCAGATTGTGTGGCACTGCATGGAAATAAACCAAAACGGGAGAGGTGATTTTTGTCTTTGATAAAATGAGATTTTAAATTGTTAATAGTCTCTCCCAGGTTTCAGTGGGAAGAATGAACCCTGTGTACAATGATAGTTATTTCCTTGAGGTTTCCCTAAGCATTTTCTGAAAAATTGCAAGATAGGGGAGAGAACACGGTGCTTTTCTGCCTGCTTAGCTGAACTACAACTGCCCCTAAGATCAGTGGAAGAATTTACACCCTGCAGCTGCACCCACCCGATGGTCGGGTCCTTGATGAGTTTTAAGGAATGTGACACTTCACAGAGGGCTTCGAAGCACAAAACCATCAGGTGCTGAAAGCTTTATTACAAAGGTGGAAGAAAATCCTGCCTGTTCCGCACCAGCGAGGGAAATTGCTCTTCGAAAAAGAGCAGGCAGAACAGGTTTAGACAATCTAGTTATGACTTAAAGAGGCACTATACCCCGAGAACTTCCATCACCTCAACTGAAATTCCTCTTCAAGGTCTCTGAAAGGTACCAGTATTTTTAGATTTTTTTAAACCCTTTTCCTGGCTGTCCATCATAGCACTTTTTTTTTTTTTTGTATAAAGACCAGCTGAAGGAACAGCAAAGATGACCTTCAAGACACATTATTTTGAACACAAGCATTCCAAACAAGTCTTTATTTTCCTGTATGGAAAACGCTATCAGGCAGGGGAAGAAGTGACTATTTACTTTTACTTAGAGATGCTTTTTTTTGCCTGCTCAGATGCTCTTGTAAGAGTGAAAAAGAAATAAATGGTCAGCCTTCCAAACAAGTTGTGCATTCCTTGACCCTACAAGCAAACACGGACAGCAATGGAAATGCTGACTTAACATGTAAATCCCATCACTGGGACAGTGGTTGGAGGGTAGATTGATCTGCCTATTGATGCAATTGGCCACTCACCATTTTCCTAGCCATGGGCTGAGTCGTTTCAATAGCGCTTTCTCAAAGTCAAAGGATGAAAATGTTGCATAAAGTTCTAACCCCGGGGAGCGGTGGTTTTATATTTCACCAGTCAACTTCAGACACGGCCCACTAAGGTGCTTTTTTAATTCAGAAACCCGGCTGTGCACACATCTCAGCTGCAAATATTAACGTCTGCCAGAACCTGGCAAATCCCTGGTGTGGATTAGCCCTATGGAATCTATTCAGATGTCTCACATTATAAGAGATCAGGACCTCAGAAAGCTATGCTGAAATTATAGCCTGATGATGGAACAGCACGAGACAGCCAGAAACATACCTCATTCTCATATCCTTACTTTGGACATCTCACAAAAAAATATAAATCATTGAAAGCCCAAATGAGCTCCTTACCAGACTACACTTTAATTACCTGGGAGGCTGCCTCTCCCTGCACAATTCCCAGCCAGCCTAGACAGCAGTGGGACCAGTACTACCTGGATTTGTGTTATGAGGCTGGGAACATTCTGAGAACATTGCACTGAGAACTTCTGTATCTGATTATAGTACCTGTTGGAGGAGGAAAACAGGTTTGGTAACCAGCGCAAAATGGATTTGTGGGTGTCAAGGCTGTGTGGCAACTCCAAAGCCTGGACAGCAAAGGCAAATGGAGCAACTACTCAGTCACACAATTGCATTAGAGGCTGGCTGTATTTTCATAGTTACATCTGTCAATTAAAGGATGTGAATGTTAACCCAGAGAGGTGGGAATAGTAAGAATCCTCTGCTTTGGGTTGTTTCCAAAGTTAATTCACTGCGGAAGCATCCTAACAAATAGTGCCAAGCACACCGTTTTAAGTGTCACTCAGGAGCCAAGGCGGGGCAGAGGGGCCCAACTATCACTCAAACACAGCAGAGCAAAATGAAAGCGAGAAAGTGTCTGCAGACAGCACCAGGCCAAGCGTTTCCATATGCAAACTAAGCCCCAGTTTCATCTTTCTGTGATATGAGCATTTCAAATCTGGCTCGAGTTAAAGATATTCCCATCCTGATGCATTCCAACAGATTGTACCACTCCAGCATGTTCAGTCTGTCTGTATCTTTATTTTGTACTTTACAGGCCATGTGATGTGTTTTGCAGCTTAATGACTATTTTAATCCTCTTCATCAGTGAAGAGCATCATCCTGGGCGTGCTGGAGATACAGACTGTGGGAGAGAGGGATGCTGCTCAGAGATCTATCTGAAGAGCCACTCCAAAGCACAGAAGTCATTCCAAGGCAAATATTACAAAACAAAAAGAAATCTCTGCTTTCCTTGATCTGGTGTATTTAAAGCTTGCTGTTATAAACAGTAAAAATCAGCCCTCTTTTATGGCCTGAGAAGCAGCTTAGAGCAGGTCAGCAGCATCCTCTTAAAAAAAAGAAATGAAGGACTCTTAGTGGCAGTGCATCTCCAAGTCAACATGAGGGGAAGAGCTGCTGAAAGTTTAGCACATTAAACCCATCTTAGTTAATGCTGTTGCCAGCTGTGGCTAAATGTTTGTTACGTCCCCAGTTACAAGATCAAAACAAATGTAAGAATCACGGCCTATTAAATAAAATAACAGAAAATTATGAGTAAAGCTATAAGCCACTTACATAATGGGGAATAATGATTCAAATTTTTGCAAAAATCTTTAAAGACAGTGACATGAAGCTTGAAAAGCCAAATTGAAACGAACGACAGCAAAGCAAATGAAGTAAAGTCATCTCAGCTTTTGCCTGGAGCAAAAGGCCATTTAGGGTCTTGGAAAGCAGTGCTCCTCATGTCTCTTCTACAGCACAGATGAAACTTGCAGCCCAAAATTGTCCTGGGTGTCTCCATAATATTCTTTCTTGGAGCACCCAGTTTAGCAGTTTGCACACACACCAGTAAAAGTATGACAGTGGCCATTTCAGAACAGCAATTCTCCCGAAATCCATCAGCATCTATTACAAAAGGACTACAATGCTGCACTCTACTCAGGGCCCTGCAGTGAAAGAGGGAATTAACATGCTGTAGATGCTGTGTGGAAAGCCTCCCATACAGTTATACTTTGAAAAGTATTCTCCTCATCATACTAATTCCCATGTGAAGCAAGTTGCAAAAGCTTGCTCAGTATAATTGAGTGCAACAAATCCACCCAAACCCAGGAATTTCAGCCTCGACTTCAAAATGCCTTTTGTCTGTACTGTGGATTTTCCGTTTAAGCAAATTCGAAAGAAGATTTCCTGCCATTTAACAGCCCTGCTACGGGAGGAATCCAGCTCTTCTAGTTCATCTTCCTGGGAGCCAGGTTGCAAAGGGAAGGACCTGGTGTGCAGGGAGAGGAGGCAAAAGGATCTTGAGATGATCAGCCGGTTTATCTTTATTTCTTCGTCTCTTAACCTGAGAAACGAAGATATACTCTGAAGCAAGATGCAAGGATATAAAACGAAGGATTAACTAAAAACACTATGTATAAAATACAGCACTATGGATTCAAACCCAGGTAATAGATTTCAGGTCTTGTGATTAGTGCAAGTTCTTATTCACAAACTCAAACGTGCATACCATGAAAAAAAAGACAAAAAGTGCATAAGCACATAGGCAGAAGGAGAGGGACCAAAGAGGTGACAAGCTGTGATCCAGCCCACAAAGCCATCTGTGGACAAGGCAGGGATACAGCAGTGCAAACCCTTCCACCGCATCCAGCCTGTGCTCTGGCAGGTCATTCATCTCTGCCTCTGTTATAGGGAAATTGCTTCCGAGAAAGTGGCTGTGCCCTAAACAGAACATCCACATACTGACTGGCTTTGTTGCAGGGCAAGTATTGATGCAATTTGAACAAGACAGCATTTATCAGGAGTGACGGGGGCAGGAACATGCTTTTTTCCCCTCGTTTCCCTAGTGAAGGTCTCTTGCTGTGACACAATGCTCTGTCCCAAGCCCAAGCTTCACACATGCATAGGAGAACCACAACTTCATTCTGTGACCCCATCAAGAACTCCCTCAGCCCCTCCTGGGATCTGGCTCCTGCCCAGGTAAGCCACAGCATCCTGTCCATGGGTGTGCAAAGGCCGAGCTCTAATACACCAATACACTGCAAACACAAAATCTCCATTTTTTTGGCTGGTTACCAAGGGAAAACCTTCTCCACCAACCATTTCCAGCGCTGAGGCTGAGGCTCTACTTAAAGCCTCTGGAAATGAAGCGGTTATTGAAACCCTGCAACTCAAACTACTTAGAGGCACTTAAACCTTATCCCAAGTCCAAATGGGAGCTGCGAGCATCCTGCTCCATTCAAGAGTAATAACCGGTTTCCACGATAACACGCACCCTCAATCCCTCAGCCTCTTCTTTTCCTGGCAGGCAGCACACTCCAGGCCATGC
Organism: Ptilonorhynchus violaceus; assembly: GCA_013397565.1. Classification (NCBI taxonomy): domain Eukaryota; kingdom Metazoa; phylum Chordata; class Aves; order Passeriformes; family Ptilonorhynchidae; genus Ptilonorhynchus; species Ptilonorhynchus violaceus. The sequence continues at coordinate 132,780 of VZRJ01009091.1, read as the reverse complement.
ACGAGCACTGCCGGACCCCGCATCTCAGGATCCATCTTCCACCGAGCCTGCCAAGGCGGGCTCCGCGCTCCGCCTGGATCCCGACACCATTTCATTCTTTGGGGTTTCTAAATGTGTTTGTGATCTTGCGGCGCAAAACGAAACAGCCATCGAAGTCAATCTCTTCAGGGAGGGCTTTGATAAATTATGCAGGGAAAGACTCACGTTCAAACACCGATACGCTCCCCGGGAACGCCAACCACAGGTTCGAATCAACATTTTGCATTTAATCTTTTGAGAGAAATACTTAGCAGATTAAAGCAAATCTGCCCCTCTCTATTTCAGGCCACAATTACTGTAAGACGACCGGCGTAAGAAGTCAACCAATGGCTGGTATTAGTGAATTATCCTAATTCATGCAGATTCCTCTAGGACCATTTCTGGCAAGTTACTAGGCCTGATATGAATGAGAGAAGATTAAACACCGATAAAAAAACACAACTAAACTTAGACCTGGCAATGTGTCATGTCAAATCCAAAACCATATAGAGAATTTGGTGATTAAAAGCTTTATGCTAGAGGGTACCATACGTCTAAGTAGAGACCAGCTTCTGTTGTGAATATGCAATCCAAATCCGCTTGGAATCTAACAGGAGTGCACAATATTTATTGTAACAGCTGGTATGGGTAAGACTTTTCTTTTTGTTGCTGTCATTTCACACTATGCAATGACATCATAACTACTGGGATTCACCAACACAAAGTCCAAAAGGAAAGAAACAAAGCTTTTGGCAGGGAGCTGGAGCTAAAAATAACGTAAGAGACTTTAAAGAAAAGCCCAAAGATTAAAAATGCAAATGTTTGGCTTTTGATTTAAGCATCTCAGTACTGAAGTTAGCATAGGGCAACTCCTGGAAAATACCAAGTAATTTCTAAACCTCTGTTTCATCTCTGCAACATGATCATCAGATGAAGATTTCTCAGTTCTCCACTGACTGCATTTAGAGCTTTGAGGTGACAGGTTAAAGAACCCCAGCACAACATCTTCATGAGAAAATGCAAGCCCTCCTATAGCAGACAGTTAACAGAATAATAAAACTCTCACTAATGCAAGAATTGAAAGAAACCAACCCCCTGACCCACACCTCAGAATATCTCAGATATTTGAAAATATAACCTAACCAGGAAATGTTTCTTGGAGGAAAAGAGACCTAAATGAGAACAGGAACTTTCAAGGTTAAACACTGCTTTTGTTTAAACATGAAGTCATCTTTAGCTACTCTCAAATGGAAACTTCGCTGAGTATCAGCCTGCCGTGAGAGCCAAGCGAAGCACGGCCCCAGCCAGCTCGGTGCACCCACGCATGTCTGCCTGTCCCCGTCCTTGACCTGGATCAAAATACACTTTGCACTGCTGTAATTTTGTTAGAGAGAAGCTTACTGTATGAAATTACCTAAATGCATCCCTGTCACGGAGCCAGAGCCTAGGATCTGAGTGCTGAGGCATGTTCATCATCCGCTGCACCTCGGCACGACACCACAGGCCGGTGCCACTGCCAACAGCTGGAGCGCACCGATGAGTCTGTGCCTCACCCCGGAGCCTCTCCAGCACAACTGGGAACCAAGGTGCAGCTCCCACCTCCTGTGGTTTTCCTTGGGTTTTTTTCAGGCTGCATCTAAATTATGCTGGCAATTTTAATGCCCTTCATACCTGGTGGCTTGAAAAACTTGAGCTCAGAGTCATCATTGGATAATGATTTTCCGTTAATCTCGAAGCACAGTGAAGCCATCCAAGCCAAACAATTATTGATTTGTCTCCTCCATAAGCTTCTCTGAAGCTCACACACTGCATGGAATAACAACTTCAGACCCTGCTTCATCAACTGAAGGCCTTGTCTAGCCAGAGCATCCTGCCCCACGGCTCACCTCTGCAGGAAATCCTGGCACTAGAAGTTACTGGTGAGACTTTTGAAGGTCCAGAGGAGGAATCCCCCAGTAAAGCACTGGCAAAGAAGATTAGACTAAACTCTGTAGGCCACCACTGATTGGCAGCTTGAAAGCTAAGAATTGCCCTAAACCACTGCTAACAGATGTTACTGTTGAGAAACATCATCAGGAAAAAAACAGCTCAGGTAAAGCCACTGTCCTTGCAGTGAGCACGCCAACATCAGGACAGCCCAGCTGCACCAGTCCTCACACACTACTGGGCCAGTCTCGCCAGGAGAGATCTCTAAATCAGATGAATACATACATATGTACATGGTCAGGAACCAGGTCTGCCTGTAGAAGAGAACAAAAGGCTTTCTGGACCATACCTCATCCAGCAGTTCTCTCCCTCAGGAAACAGAGGCCCAACATGTGATCTGACTTCCCATTGTCACCAGTGAAAATGGAAAGTCAAAACACCAAATGCCTGGAGAGCAGTAACATTTGACTCTGCACTCTAGTTAAGAGTGACTAGGAGGCCACTGAAGATATAAATCAAAATGAAGGTCTGCAATACATTCATTTGTACAAGAGCATTATCACAGCAAGAAGCACTACAACAAGTAGTTAGAACTCAACTTAATACACATACAGGTTGATCTTTCAAGAATAAGAAGTGCATCCCTTTCCCCAATGGTTGTATACAAAACATCCCTGTAATACCTCCAAATGAAGAGCTGGTAAGCAGCTTAGCCATGTGCTCCTGATCAGGTGGACACCTGATTACATAAAGCCAAGCAGGCTGGCTTTGGCTACTAGAGAGATTAGTTTAACACCATTTGCACAACATTGGTGTTTTGATTATTTATCTCAGGTAGGAACTTAAAAACTCCTACAAATGCACATAAAGACAAAATTTGGCATTTTAAACATCAATCCTTCAGAGCAAGCATTAGAAATTATGGATGTTTAAAAGCCATGCAAGAAGGTGGATTTCACTTCTGTCTTCTTTGGTATGTGCGTTTTCCATGTTCTCACATAAGGCAGCATAGCTTAGAGAACACTCAGTCACAAATATATATTTAACTCCAACTGAGAAGGCAGATGGAGGTGAAAGCAGTAAATCTAGTGCTGAACAAGTTAAAAAAAAAAGTGTCATGCACAAGTTAGATCTCCATGTGAAATATGTTTGTACATATATCTCCCCACTTACAGTTGCAGGAATTCATAAATTAAAATAAGTCAAATCTAAAGTTAAGAAATTACTCTTTAAAAAAACCCCAGCCAAATTATGTCTCCCAAAATGCACTTTCCCCTGTGCACTGCTCCTCAGGAGTGAGACGCATTTTTTAATGCCCCTACAGCACCAAACCCGAGTTACTACTTGCCCTATATAAGTAACAGTTTTAACCAGCTAAAGTTACTTCTCTCCTATTGTATCTGAGGAGGAGCCATCAGCCCTCCCAAACCAGAAAAAAAATGTAATTTTGATTAATCCACAAGAAGGAGAAACCTGGCAATTTATTCCACTCACATCTTCCTTCTTACTGCTTTGTAACTCACACCAGTAAGCATACAGTAAGTATCTATCTATCTATTTACAGAAAAGTTATAAGAGTTTCCACAAGGTTGTCAACCCATTTCTCCTCAGAAATCTGAGACTTACTGGCACCTACAGCAAAAAGCTGAAAAGGAAAACATCCAAAAGCAAATTACAGAATTAATATAGTTAATCTATAGTCACAGATCCTTAAGTACTCCATTTAAGATAAGCAGCAGGTAAAACCTGGGGTAGGAGATGCCATTTCACTGTGACAAACTCGCTGCAGATAGAGAAAGCAGAACACGTCCATTATGGGTGCAGACAACACTTTTGGGAAAAAAAAAAGGGGGGGCAATATTGCAAGTTCAAGTACAGTTCTGAATTAGCCTCATCAGAAGGGTTTCTAGGCCATTGTGAGTATTTGAAGCCTTCCAATTAAGAGCAAGCATCATCTTAAATTAACACCATGTTTCAGAGGTGCTGACTGCCTGAACTTAAAATCAATGACACCAAGTTTTACTGCACAGAAGAAGCATGAGAGCAAGAGTCTAAGGGATTGCATCAATTTAGAAAGTCTGAGGAGTTAATGAGCAGAGTGGGAAATGCCCAAGTGTAGAAACAGAGGGAAACGCTTTGTGTTCTAACAAGAAATAGTTGGGGATGGTGTATTTCTCTTCTATTTTCAGCTGAGGAACAAGGCTTTGGTTTAAGTACACGTGCAGAAGCAGATGCTGCAGTCAAAGTGACTTATGTTTCCAAGATTGAGTCCATACGCCTCCAAAAGACACACACACACAGAAAAGCAAAGGCAGAAGTTTTACAAGGCACATCTAGAGAGAAGCACAACTGGAACAGAGCACAGGGAACTGCACCAATCCTTCCCTGTGCTCCCAGGTGCTGGAGGAGCAGCACTGTGCAATTATAATACAGCTACAGCCACCTACGGAACAGCTTTTGAATAACTTGCAGGTGATGCAACCACCACATTAACAAAAAAGTCATTCAATCCCCGATAGAGCTATTAATGTTGAAATAACATTTAAGAGAAGTGATAATTATTTCACAGGTGAAAAAAGGAGAGCTAAAGGCCTCCTCCAAAGAGCAGAGCTTACCTTCATGTGCCATCCTACAACGCAGCAGAAATTCCAGAGCCCCTCTGCAGTATCAGATTTGCTTTATTTCCATATCTTTCCTCAGAGAAGCTTTTGTTGAAGCTTAGAAGAGGCACTGCATATAATCATCTTCATAGGAAGGTGTATTTCCTAACACTGAGAAGCGAAGTTTTAGGAACTGAGAGCAAACTAAAGGCCACAAGCTCAAGACTGGAATTTTCCTGAGCTGTTTCTGCTCAGGACTCGAACACCGAAGTGGAAATTTCCCTAGGTGGAGTTCTTTGTTCGATGCAGCAGGCAATTAGAAGTCCCCAAGGTCTGCAGAAATGGCACAAGGCTGATATTTTTGTCAGGGAGAATTTAAGCAATACAAGACAAAAATAATAACATGAAATTCTGCTGCAAAACACACCCTTGTTTTTTGCTTCCCCCAAATCCTGGTGATTTCAAGCAGGCAGGTAACAGATGTAAGCATTGGACAGAGCTTTGGAAAAAGACCAAACGTGATTTAAAAAAAGCCATATCGAGTCTGCATTGCCTCAGATTTGATTACACAAAAAGGTCAAGTGATAAAAAAGAAACTTTGCATCTTTAAAGGCCTTGAGAAGTAGTTTATCATCGGAACACAGATCAAATTAGCATAGATTTATTTTCTTTTTCCAGTTGGCATCAGTGTCCTATTTGAGGTTCTTGGGGATTTCACAAGCAAAACAAGCAAAATTCAGACACATATTGATATGGAAAGAAAAACATTAATTGCTGGGATCCATGATTTCTCTAAACTCTTCTATTCATATTCATTTGGAAGAGAGACTGTCAGAGCTTATCTGCCATCCCCACGTTAGGATCTGAAAGGGAGACCAACTGTCACCAGCACCAACCCTTGGGAACGCCCTAGTCAAGGGTTCAGATACCAACAATTTCAAAGAAAAAAATAAACTGCCACTCCCCTTGCTCTGTGCAGGACAGAAAGAAAAACAGCTTGTAGTTGATAAGAAGATTACCGGGTGTTCCAGGGACTGGGAGCTAAGATAATCAAGAGACAGCAAATCTACCTAATGGGACCGTGCCAATCCAACTGAACTAATAACTGCAGGCATTGCTATGCATTTTCCATAACTTTCAAATGTCATCTTGATTATAGAAAAAAATCAATTCCTTGCATATTTCTCATCACATTATCTGATAAAATGCAGTAACGACCACAGTATAAGACCCAGAACAGTAACCATTCACTTCCTAAGCTCTGCATCGAGAGATATTCTTGAGCAAATCTGGCAGCAATAAAGACGTGAGAGCTGCAGTCCCCCACCGACAAGACAATGGGAGAGGATGCAGCAAAAATAAGGATCAAAATGCCACAGTTGACATCTTGTGCCAGCAGATGAAGGTGGCTATCCTGCCTTCAGAGGACGCAAATTGAATTGCAGGAACGTTTTCATTTTAATCCTTTTCAAAAAAGTCAATGTCCCCTTCTGCGGGTTGCTGGCCCCTCCTGGGGTGCCAGGGTGTGACTCTGCTGCTCTCCCTCTACGCCAATCCTCGGACTGGCAAAACCCGGGATCGGCTTCATCACACGGACACCAGGCTTCGGAACAAAATGACAGCTAAATTTGTTTGCCGAGCTGGTTTTTCACAGCACATGTCCCTAAGCAGCGGATTCCAGAAGGGATGTGCATAGCAGCCGAATTTGTCTCGGATGTACGAGAGGAAGTGACCTACAGCTGGAGCAGTCTCCGAACAGGTGCAGAGATCGGATGTAGCCCCAGCAGCCAGAACAGTCCCCTGCCCCCAAGGCAATGCCAAGGAACCCGAGCCGGGCATCAGTTCCACGCCCTCGGAGCAGCTCCACCAGCCTTCCTGAAAGGCAACCTCCTCGCAAGTTCCTCCACAGTTATCGCCATGTTCCACGGATTTACAGAAATTTAACAGAAGGATTGGTACAAGGTAGGTGGAATACTATTCCTCAATGGCAATCAAACAAGCAGGAATCATGACTAGACCAGTTCCATACAACACTTATCAAAAATATCCAAGAACCACGTTTACTGCCAGTTAGGAATTACCATCAGCTTAGAGCTTTGGATTTTTGCCTCACACTGAGGTTCTGCTTAACCAAGCTTGCTAAAATTTACTGTAAACTCTCAAATCAAGCCATTCACAAGCAGCCACAAGCCTGTTCTTTATCCATTCCTAAACAACCCAGAACCTTCACAAGACGGATGCAGCTGTTTTGCATTTCCAAACAACATTCAGGCATAGATTATTAAACTCTATTTACATGCCATGTCTGAAGCTCAGCACGTACTTTGCTCCTTGTTTTGTTGCTTCCCTTTAATAAGACAGGTTACAGTGTCAAGTGTTTAAATCCACAACATTTTCTCCTACTCATTTTCTTGTTTGGAAAGCTAGATTACACCAAGCTTTTGGATTTAGGATAAAGCTGGAATTTCCTCCATCCAATTACTTTCATATATGCAAATCCAATACGTATTTTGTATATACAAAAATTATATATATTCGTATATGGGTATGAAAATATATATACACACACACACACACACCCCCCGTGAGCATCTAAGCCATTTCTATCTGAAATGCACACCCTTTACACTCGGCTGAAGCATCTTCCCGAAAACCAAGGTACCAGATTCAACCCAAAGATTTATTTGGGATCCATCAGCAACCAAATGGCTCCGTCTGATCCAGGTTTTTCTCTACGGAACTGCCCCCTAACACGCTTCTAAGCTTCTGGACCCATCTGAAGCTCGTCGCTCCTGCTCCCGTGCCAAGAATGCCGAGGTCACTTCCCCAAAAAACCAGCCCCACGCATCCCGGTGAGACGGAGCTCCCGGCCAGGTGAGAGGCCTGAGGGATGGGGCTTTCCAGAAAACACGGGTAAAACAGGAACTCACCACCCCGGGAAGGTCTCGGAGAGGCTGGACAAGCTCCAGGTGGTTCCACACCAGCTGAGACACTCCGAACTCCGCTTATCTCCCGCCTGCGCATCGGATACCCCCGGGAGAGCCCCCGCCGCCCGCCCCC
>VZRJ01009091.1:108060-125031 GCA_013397565.1 Ptilonorhynchus violaceus | reverse complement strand
CGCCGCTCCTTGTCACCCCTGTCAGCTCTGCCGCCCGGGCTGCTGCAGAAATTAGCCCCCGGGTAGAACTCCGCACAGCGGGACCCGAAAAGGCCGTGGGCTGTATGGCCGTCTGTGGGCTAAACGCTTCTGGCCACCACTGCGGTGAGCAGGAGAGCTCTGGGGTAATAAAAGCCAAATGAGACGTTTTTCTCATCTAAAAATAAAACAATGATGTTTCTTACTCAAAAACCATCTCTACGTCTATCCCTGGTTTCTCAAAGCCCTTGACCCATGTGCGAGCAGCACGTTCCCAGCCCTTCCAGGTTTCTCAATAAAACTCAACACAGTTGTGCATTTTTATTTTTAATTTTTTTTTCTCAAAATACAGCTACTGGATGATAATTATTGATGGCTTCATCCTGCTGCCAACACCGGGTGTTCACCAGGCACTACCTGGGAGAGAAGACATCACACGTGCTGCCAACCTCTCTAAACACAGCACAGCTGTCCATAAACTTTAAACAACGTGCATGTATTTAATTAAATATTTAATTAAGCAACAGACACATCACCACCTCCAGTTTGTGTTTCTTTTCAACCAGAATATGGCAGTGGTTCGTCCCAGTGCAGATGTTCTGCCACTGCTGGTGCCACTATTTTAGGATACATTTCTGGCTTCAAAACCAGGTTTTTGTGCCAAATTTGCATTGAGGGTGTTTTAATTTCAGCACATTACTTATAAATAGAAATTTAAAACACTTATAAACAGAAATTTAAAATAATCAAACCCTTCAGCCACAAAGCAGAGCTACCAATGCAGTTGCTGATACCACAGTCCTTCCACATCTGTGCAGAGCATTTGTTAGCCCTTTTTTTTTTTGGACTTTCCTTGGTTTTCCCAAAGGAAATGTACATCAGCCAGTTCAGGGATGACAAACGCCCACCTTAAAGATGCAACCACTAAAGATCCCACTGGTTTCAGGAACAAGAGACCTTTAAAAATACCAATATATTTTAGACTTCTGGGATTTTCTCAGCCCTAACATGCAGTAAGGCTGTTATAATTAAGTTAGAAAAGCGGTATCATGGAATTACAGAATGTAATGGTTTGGGTTGGAAAAGCTCATCTCGTTCCACAGCCCTGCCATGGGCAAGGGACACCTTTCACCAGACAAGGATAGAATATCCTATAGATTCCATGTATTTGCTTTCATTTTTGTGTGAAGATATGCGAGGTGCTTAACTGGGATGGAAAAAGATGTTAGTAAAAAATGTCACAGTTATAAAACATTTCCATTCTAAACTTTCATATTCTTTCGTGGCTCTTACAAGTGCTATTTTGTGAAATAGGAATATTGCTGAAATGTTGCAGATGGGGTAAATCTGTACGATAGATCAATAGGCAGCCCACTTTTAATTAAAACTGCTGACTGGTCCACTGGTCACTTATTATAGGCTCTTTCTTACACTATTTGAAAACACTTAAATCTCTTTTACTGCAGTCCTCTGGCATATATAATTTTCTTTTCAGCTTGGCCAAATTCAATTGAAAAATAGAGTAACAAGTTGCTTTTGAAAACTGACATATTTTAATATAAATATTTTATTGTGCAGTATGAATACATGAGTAAATAACAAGACATTCTGAGTTAGGCTTTTCGCTTTGCTTAAAAAGGAGGGATTTTACTTCCTCCCCAGTCCGAAATGTACAAGTTCTTTATAAATCTTTGGGCAGGGGCTTTCATTCGAGGTTGAATTTATATAGTATTTAAAGTGCTATATAAATTAATTTACTTTTAATATTTACGTAGTGCTTGGTGAGTATTAATTCATGTTCACAGCCCTGACTCCAACAGTGTTATTCCTGGTTTTTTGAACAACTCTCAGTTTGGTGACCCTTGGGAAAGTCTGTCAGGTAAGCACGAGGTACAACCTCAGCTGCGTTCCCACCTGCTCCTAGTCCTGCACCGCAGATACACCAGGCTGTGAGAGCTGAAGTCCTGCACCGAGGCTGCAACACAGGATATTCCTCTTCAAGAGCAAGGGGATCAGTGCTCAGTTCGCCACCTAAAAAGCAAGTGAGAAATCAAAGCTTGAAGAATAACACATTTCCCTTTACACAGAGATCAGTCCTCCCAGGACAAAAAGTCCCCAGAAAAAAGGGTTTAAGCCCCCAGGTCTTGGTCATTCCTTGGCAATGATCAGGAGCTCTACATGCAACTAAACTCATATGACTGCAGGGAGGCAGGGAGGGAGACTGAGACAAGAGTCTCCAGCAAGACACAAATGGAATTCCAGGCTTGGAAAAAATCCAAAGGCTTTCAGCATGGAAAGACTTTGGAGATAACTGTTCTCAGGTGCCTACTGTTCACACAGGAGCAGCAGGCCACTGCAGGCACAGTGACACTCATGATCTGTGGTTAATTCAGTGTACAGGTCTATTCCAGCTGCACACTGGTACTTGTCTGTTGCCTGTGACAACAGCACCAGTTTGAATCAATGCTGCAAGGCTGCAGCATTCCCTAGGACACCTCTCCTGCTGGTAACCCTGTTATGTTTACTTCCAAAAACCCCTTTTTACCCAAGTTCTGGGGCTTTCAGTGCCCTCTTCCAGGACGCGAGCTAACGAAGCACTGAGAATCTCATCCTCACCTTTGGCTGCCATCGTTTGTTCTGTAAGAAATGGTTCAGGTGAACATCTCTGCCCATTATCACTTGCAAAACCACGACTGTGTGAAAAGAAAGAGCATATTTATGATTGCAAAAATGTGCTCTGAAAGGGTAATGTTAAATCCTAGAAAAAAGGAGCAAACAGAAGGCATCAAGGAATGCATCTGGTACCACTAAAGTCTCTGGGAGCAGCAGCTTTAGCAAACTGATGCATGGAGATCCTGCCAGTACTTGGAGAATGAGTTCAGAGAAGTGAGGAAATCTTTGAATATTCCCACCATTCTCTTATACTCCTGAAATTAAAGCATAAAATTAGTCTAGCCAGTGAATTGTAATGCTATACAGCTTTTTTTAATTTAAAAATTTGATTGAAGATTGAAATGGGGGATCACATCATTTGTACTAGTTCTGTGTGACAGGTATATGCAAGGTAGAGCTTGCAGAGGTAGAGTTGAGTCAATCTGGGTTTCAGGAGGCAGAATGCAAACTGAAGTTACAAACAATTATAGAATGTGGTGGATTTAAATAAAGAACTCCCTATTGCTTATTATTGGAGTATTATAATCATACTCCAATATTATTACTGCTGAACACAAGTCAGCAATATAAGAAATACTATACAGCACTTCTAGGAAAAATACAGTGCACAGCTTTCACAAATGATACCCAATTAACTGCCCCAACTTCTCTGGAGCCATCCTGCCCTTCAGACAAGACCTCTACCTGTCACCAAGGCTGTGTGAGGGGCAGAAAGCAATGCAAAACTGTTATTAGCTAACTCAAACCTGATCCAACATCCAGCTATGTAAGTGCCTGTGGGAAATAATATTTCTCCAGACCCATAAATAACATCAGAAGGTTGCCAACCTGCTCTGGAATTGGACATCTATATTTGGCTGCAGCAGTTCTGTGTGGAAGTCCAGGGTTCCTGCAGCTTTGCAGCTCAGCCTTCTATCTGTGACTCAAAAGGACAACACACTGGGGACAAGATGTAGGAAGTCCAGCAGCAGTGAGATGAAGGAAACTGCTGGAGAAACTGGGCTTAAGATATACAGAGAGAATGAAGATGCTCCATAGAAAGAGGGTAACAAAAGATGCAGAAGCCTTGAGAGAGAACACAAGGCAGACAAGAGCTTAAAATCAAAAAGATGATTTCTGTGGGAATACAGTGAAGCTTAGAAGAGTGAAAGGACAGAGAATAACTAAGAACAGATGCATTGCAAGTGGAGTCATACCATAAAAACAGGGATAAAATGAATAACTGCAGACATGAAGCAGCATGGGAATCTGTGAAAAGCAAGTGACACAGTAAAGTGGTGGATAACAGGCCTTTCTGGTTCTGCTCAGAGACATCTTTAAAAGGGCTTGGCAGGGAAGGGAGAAAATCTACCCTTCATTGTACCAATGAACCCTTAACTCTTGATGGCCATTTTCCCACTGCTCTAGTCCATGCCTGAAACACTGCCATTCATCTGACTTCCACTGAGGGGTTTGAAGTGGGCAGATCCGCACAGCAGTTTGTGCTGTGTTCCTCTCAAACAGCACAATCCTTGCTTACAGCATGTAACATCCTGCTAAGGAAACAATCCTGGCATTAATACTCCTGTAACTGAAAACTTCAAAATAACCCTTCTGTTAGGTTTGGAGATGTTACTGCTTTGCTGAAGCACCAGCACAGAAAGGTGCAATTGCATTGGAAAATGAAAAATGCATCCATCCACGATGCTTAAGGGCAGCACAAGAGAGTGGCTGCTCAAGGAAGCTGCTGCTCCTTCAACACTCTGCATATGAAGCTCACCACCCAGAAAATGTGCTAAGTCTATGATCTCCTCTCATTTCTAGATGGGGGGCAAACCCAATGGTGAACTTGACTGGACGACTTGTTGTTCTGAAGACTAGCCAAGGCAAAAGCAGTGTCTGAGAGACACAAGGAATCCATTTTGGAATAGAGTTGCACATCCATAGGATTCACTACCCAGGAAAGGGAATTACTTCTGATATATAATTCAATAGAGTAATGAGCCCACACTCAGACTGGGGATCCCACATGCAGAAATAGCAGAGCCTAACCACCTTTTCAGCTAATACACAAACTGGGAATTTATGCTGCTCATTTTCTCTCACCAGATGGATCCGAGGCTTTGAGCACTGGCAGGATCTCAAGGCAGAGCAATGCCTGATGCTTCTCCAAGAACTGAACACAAACATTGAACCTGACACAGGGAACACAAGAGACTGAGGGTCTAGAGGTCTACAAGTAAAGGCATAGTGAAGACACTGTGGGGAGAGAGAAAGGAGGGGCTGCTTTGCAGAAAATATTTAGTGAACTCTCACCTTCTTGCTCAGTAGTATCTTCCTGCAATGGCATCCTGTCTCCTTTATCTCTTCTAGTCCACTTGTGAAGACTGAAGCAATGTTTAATCTCTGAAGATGGCAGGATCAGTTGCTCATGTGTGAAGCCAACCAAACCATTCCAATTTAAATCATCTGAGCCCCGCAGTTATGGTAGGAAAGCCATCTGAAAGCTTAAAGAGAAAAAGCCCACAATTAAAAAGAATCCACCAACAACTGATATTGGTGCATTATGGTGCTGATTTCTGCTGTTGTCCTTGGATGTTTCTTCCCTCTCCCCTCATCTGCTTGCCTGTCTCAGTCTATTTCAGCAGTGTGAAAGGTTGTTCATTTTATAGAAGTCTTCTATAAAAGATGAAAATTCAAATATGTTATAATTAGCTGCAGTTCCACATAAGTCAGTATTATTGAAGCTTTTATATTAGATCCTAATTTGTCCCACAAATGCATGTGTCAAATATTACAGTAGAATGATGAATGACATCAGACATAATGGAAGGATTAAGCATTGATGCAGGAGAGTTGCTCGAGAGGAACAATTTTAACTTCTTTTCACTCATAATTTATTTTTGTCCTCTACTGTAAAAGAAACCTGAAATTGAAAATAAAAATTGCTTGTGTTACTGGCAAGCAAAAGAACAGATCTGATTCATGATTGAATTCTTCATTCAGTATTCATTGGTAGATTAAAAGCCAAATCATCTTAACAAATGGCACAGCAATGAACAACACAGAATATAAAAACCTCAGGACTTGTCCTGCTGAATAAATGTGGAAACATTTGCAGCAGCTTTGAAGGTAAGTGTAAATCAACAGCAAAAAATTGACCCCTCCCTCTGCAATCAGGTCTGATTCAGCACCTGTTCCATGAGGCATCATGGAGTTGCCTGTGCTAACAAGCTCTTTCATGGCACACCAAAGTGACCTTTTATTTCACCCCCATCACTTGTTTGAGCAGTTACTCAGTTTGCAAGAACAGGGTGTATGAGGAAGGAACTTATGACACAGGAACAGGTAATAAGGAATTTAAAATGTCTAGGAGACACATCACGTCTGATAATGCAAATTACTGAGAACTGTAGTTTTCCATCAGCTGCATGGTACCTTTAAGTGCTTATTTTTCTGTTGCACTTAAAAGCAGAATAACTCCCCAAATCCCCTCCTTACTTGAATTTGGTATCAGCACAGAAGGCTGCAGTTTGCCTCATTCTATTTAAACAAATATTAAGACATTTCCTGTTACAATCATCACTGGGGCCTCACAGCTCCCAAACACCCAGCCATCCTTCTTAGTTCAACACAGGAGTATTTACTTTAGGTGCTGGAAATGCATACCTGGAGCCACAGGGCCTGCAGCTTTGCCCTCCTGTGCTGTCACCAGACCCCACTTTAGGAAGGAGCTGAGGGGTCTTGTCTGAGTGGCAGTCTGGTCTTCAACCGAGAGTTGGGGGAAGATCAGTGAGATAGTGGAATTCCAAGACACAGGAATTGATATTTGCAGACCTAGCTCTACAAGTTTTTTATTTCAATGCCCCAAATACAGCCAGGGCTCTCCAGCACTATTGACTTACAAACTCATTCAAGAGAGAAGCTTTGTCTTGTGCTTCGGGGTTTTTATAACCTTTGAAACGGAGTTCTTTGGAAGCCACAAGGAAGTGAGACATAGCAGTGCTTTGGCAGCTTTGAAACTCCTAAGGCAGCAAGGAGTTTGGATATAGGTTCTCCTGGCAATAAGAAATACATGTATTTGAAGTCAGTGGCAGCTGAATAAAGGCAAGGAGCAGGACACAGCTGAAAGGAACTGGGACATGTGAGGAGAAGCTGAATCCCAGTGTCTCCAAGGGAAGGAGAGGACCGCCTACAACTTTTACCCCAAACCCATGGCCTGAGGGGGAGAACAGCCTTTTCCTGAATCGCATTTCCTCAGAAGATGAGTCAGCTCCTGAGAGATCTTTAACAAAATCCCCGTCCTCTAACTTTCCCATAGTCTTTTCCCATGTTTTGCAAAGGGCTGAATTTGAAGTTGCTCCTTTTATTTTACCATGATTTTTCCTCACAGGAAGAGAGAACAGCCTGTGTCTTTTGCCATTCCAGCTTGCCAAGGCTTGAAGATCCCTTTTGCTCCACAATAACAAAAACCACCATTTTGCAGGAAAGCTTCACCCTGATATCAGCGTATTCAGCATTTTTGGAAGCAAATTACAAGCCTTCCTCCAACTGTAGGCTTTCCTGCCTTGTCCCACTCACTTGGTTGACTCCCCAAGGTCTCCACCAAGATGTAGCTCATTGGCTAAGTTATATAAAAGGAGTCTTAAGTAGAGCACTCTATTGAGGTTTGAGTTTTCCCTTTAAAATGCAAATGGCTGGTAGTTAATTCCCTTTTGGGATTTAAGAGCTGAATTTAAAATGGGAAATGATGATACAAAAATATACTTCAGAAAGCATTGCAGTGTGAGTAATGAATCCTTCACCACATGAATGCAGATTCTTGGGGTCAGACATCTTCATTTATCTCCATTTTAATAGTGTCCCTCAAAACTGCTTTCGGCTAAATTTTTCCTCAACATATTACCTGGTACAGTCTCAGTGGACAGCAACAAGGGCAAAATTTGTCCAGGTTTTCTATTTTTTAAAATCTCATAGATCAGCATATTTAAATACATCAATATTCTACTGGGTATGATAAATAACACCCTCGTTTCTGTTAAGAAGTCTAACTAGACCTTTTCCATACTTCCTGAAAATACAGCTGGATGACAGACCCGTTTGCCAGCTCCTTGTTGACTGGGAAGGCTAAAAAGCAATCCAAAAAAAGTAGCTGCTTAGCAAAGATGTTAAATCAATATTCATTTACCAATTGCAAAAGGACTGTCTTCCATCTCCCTTTCTTTTTCATAATTACCAGTTTACTTCGAAGGGGGGGGGGAAGTTAACATATCTGATTATGTCCTTAGATCAATTTCTGCTTAAACACGTACACACACAGACACACCCCTGCAACCTTACAGGGACCTGGGGATGCAAGTGCTCTAATCTGCATTTAAAATTCAGAGTGCTCCTCTCCTTGCATGATCAGGCCTAAAGTAACTCAACTGGATTCCTTCTATTTGTTCTCTCTTCTGGAAAATATATCTTTACATAATCCTTCAAAAGAATCACTTCTCTGCACATGGACACTGGCACAAACACACACACAGTTTTCATAAACCTTGTCCCAGCAAAGGATGGAACTCCATCAGCATGAGCTGAAAACTACAGATCACAACAGGGAACTGCAAAGTTCCTGGTCTACGTTTAGAAGGGCCTAAACCTGGGATCTAAACGTGGGTGCAGAGCTGTGCCAGGGAGCACACATGGCAGGTGGAAGGGGAGCAGCCCCCCAGCCAGGTGTGCTCCTGGCCAGCACCACGTGCTGATCCGGCATCAACTGGATCATCCAGCACAAGCACGTGGGCAGACCTCTTGGCAGGGTCAGTAATTAAATACCTATACCACCTCAAAACCTGAAAAGCAATGACTTACACAAGCCTTATTTCAAGCTTTCCCTCTGTCTGTACAAGAATATATCAAATAGTCAAACTTTTCATTTTTGCCCTTCTTTTGTTTCCATGTTTTTCTGCACATTGCAAACTGTCCAAGTTCTCCAGGCTCTGTTCTCTTTTTTTTTTGTTAAGACTGACTTCAAACCCTAGACCTAAAAGTCCCCAAACAACCAACAAAGAATGTATTTCAGTGTGTTAAATTTGAGAAGTCACAAACAGGGCTGTGGTATGATACTGTGATATCACTCACAGAGGACTGTTACTTCATTGTGAATGGAAACAGCATCTGGCACAGGGCAGGAAATAATTTACAAAAGGAGCATCCAAGAAGTACAGCAATGAAAAATAAGATTCAAACAAGTTTATGGCTATGTAAGTTGTTGTCTTCATTGGGAAGACGTTTCGTTAAAGTCAGGAAAGGAAAAATATTGCAATCATTAGGTTTTTTCCACCTTCAACTCCAGTGTTTGCCAATAGCTTTTCAACAATTGCATGATTCACTATTGAGCATTCCATGGTGAGAGAAGCCAGCATTCTGTACAGCACAGGGCCCTTTCATTCCTTTTTATTTCATATTTCTGTTATCAACCAACATGTCAGCTGTGAAATAAAATCTGGCAAAATACTTTGAAAGGAGATAAATTCCCAGCAGGTGTCACAGAAATACTGAATTGACTTTTAGTCTTAATTACACCTTCAGTGTGGTTTTGCTGTGTTGCAGTTGCTCTATACTATTTCATTTAGTATTCTTTTAAAATATTTTTTTCTACAGTTTCTGCAACCACTAAAGAGAAAGTGAACAGGTCAAAATAAAACTAGGTAAGTGACAGAAAAAAAAAGAAAACAGTCATCACCAGCATAGTTCCTAAACGTTCTGCAGGGAAATTAATGAGGAAAGGGCAGAGTAGAGAAGCCAGGATGTGGGCTTCAGTGCAAAGATGAATACAGGAAATCACAGAACCCCAGAATGGTTCGGATTGGAAGGGACCTCAAAGCCTATCTCATTCCACCCCCTGCCATGGGCAGGGACACCTTCCACTAGCCCAGGTTGCTCCAAGCCCCGTCCAACCTGGCCATGAACACTTCCAGGGATGGGGCAGCCACAGCTTCTCTGGGCATTTACAGCCTTTTGAGGTTGAGGAGAACCACAAGAATGTGAAGCAGCTCATTCAACTTTTAGGGTGTTCTTGTGTGAAACAGAACTCACCAAGGAGAAGAATTCAGCCCTTATCAAGCTGATCCAAGGAGTGAAAAATGACCTTGTCATCTTAGGCCTATTCCTGTCCTTTGCCGTCCTAAATACCTCAGCAACTCTAAGAATAACTTTCAAGACAATCTTACCAGTGGCACAGACATTCCAGTGTAAAAATCAGCTACTGAGGGGCTGGGCCTGCAGCTGGCAAGTCTCTTGATTAAAATGATGCCAAATTGGCCTTGAGGAATGCCATTGTTATCACCATGCTCCTCTATTATTCAGGCATATTCACTAAGCAGCAGATTTTGGAAATCAAGGATCAAAATCCAGGATCTTTTGATAAAAGAGTCCAGATCCTACCTGAGCTTCCACTGGGGTGAACTGGCTTTAAAGACAGCCTTCCAAAGCAAACAGATTTTAGAGCCCTGAAAAATACCAATTCCAGTCTAAGAGCAAAACTCTGGAAGCAAATCTTCAGAGGGATCCCTGCAAAATGGAGGCAGAGCAAACCTGACATGATGCAGGACACACAAGCACTTTCAACAGGAACTGCAGCAAACCTTTCATTGTGAACTGAAGCCTCATGCTCAGGCAAGCAAATTCAGAATTTTTCCACTGTGTGCAGGCTGGGGTTACAGGAGTTCAAAGCAACAGTTGAACAATTCCATAATAAGAGAGAAATGCAAAGTGCTGTCATAACTCTACCATGTAAATCTACTGCTTTGAAGAAAACACCTTTGTTTTGGGTCAGGCTGGCTGGGTGCCTGGGCACACCTGGAATACATAACATTTGGGTGCACCTGGATAACATCACATGAGCTTTGACAATGAGGATTATTTCCTGCAAAGAAAAAAAAAAAAAAAAAGGACTGACTCAATTAGGCTATGTTCTGCTCACTAAAAGATTTTGGGGGAGCATATTGATGTGTTATTTCTTCCGAGGCTACAGTATCCACATCCTTCCTCCGGTATCCTTTCCCTGAAACACAGCAGAAGCCCTGCCAGCAATCCCTGCTCTGGGCAGCCCCGTGCTTTTCCCCTGAGCAGCACATTTTTATATTTTTCCTCTCTGTGTGGCAGCAGGAGTTTCTTATTTGTAGCCATTTGCACCAGGGCAGAGGCTGCAGCCTTAATCTTAATGGCTGTCTTCGATGATATCATTTGGTTTTTATCAGCTTCAGAGATAAGGCACCATTAACTCCCTGACAAATCCTGGTTCTTGCTCCCTTTGATTCCTCCTGTTCTCCTAAACCAGTTGTTTTCAAAGGCATTCGGGTATCTGTCTAGAGCGTGGGTTGAATATCCCTTCCAACTCAGTAAAGTTGGAAAACATTCCCTCCTTTAAACTAATCACTCGCTAAACAAATATTTCTCTTTTACCCAAACAACTACCCTCTTGAAGGAAAAATACTTGGAATACAGTCCAAAATGACATCTAAATCACTCCAGTGGCAGGGTCTGCTCACACAAGAGAACCCAGTCCCCGAGGTGGTGACAGCAACAGAGCCCCACCTACGTGCCAGAGGGAGAGGGGGTTTCTTCCACTTAAAATCCCAGAATGCTATAGCAACATTTCAGCAGTGTTTTTCTTTTCAAATACCTAATTTTTAATGTGTTATGATAGAAAATTAAGAAAGGACTTGAAACCATGGTAAGTAAAGGCTTAAAACCAAGAAAAAAAATTCCCAACCACAATTGTAAATTTTTTTTACCAGTCCTATAAACTGTTAATAAATAATACTACAAATATTAAATTTAAGACAGATTTAAATTATAACTGTATGGAAAAATAAGCCAAACCAACTTCTCCAAGAACCCAAGGCTAAGTACCTACAGCACCCGAGCAGCAGCACAGCACCAAGGTAGGTCTCTGAGGCCACCAATAAATCCTACTGATGCTGAGCAGCTTCACCTGGGACCACCACCTACAGGCCCAGGACCCCTATTTAAACCAAGCTCAGGGCCCCTCACTTTTTGTCTCAGTAATTCTACAGGAGTGTTGGGTTTCAGCTTTGTATCAGTTGTATTTGGCTCTGGGTCTTGAATCTGTGTTATTGTTCTGGACTGGGTTAAGTTACTACTGAATTTTATTTAATTTTTGTCACCAGCCTGTATCACGCCACACAGATTTAATTCGGTCTGCCTTGTTCTCTTGAACTTGCCTGCTGAGCTGGATTTTTGACTGCTCCCTGGATACCATCTTTAGATGAACCTTAGTCATCTTCTACAGGTACTGAAGGACATAATAGGACCTGCTGAGTATTTCCACAAGCTTGGCAATCCAGACTTTTGGATAAGAGCTGGAGATATCCCAGGGAATGTTTTTTACCCTTAAAAATCAATCAGAGTTTCTAAAACTGCATCATCTGTGATGAAACATTCTCTGTAAAAGCCCTATTGCCCCACTAGAACAGAGGGGCTGGGCAGACAGCTGGGAATGAGGAATGTGTTGGACAGGAGGAGATGAAAGAAATATGGCTTGTGTAGTCTGACAAAACAAACTTCAGGGGAGGATGTGACTGCTGTCTATAAATACATCAGGAGAGTAAACACTGGGCAAGGATAAAGACCCTATTTAAACTGCGTGAAAATGTTGGCACAAGAACAAATAAGTAGAAACAGGCTTTGGAAAAAAGAACCAACTTGTCTTCAGTGATGTTTTTAGTCTCTTGTTCAAGGCTGCAAGAATAAAAGTCTCCATTTCTCCTCAGGGAAAGCCTGCTCGGGTCATACACTGAGGTGTCTGTGATGGAGGGGACTCGGTAGCCTGGAAACCCTCGCCAACTCCTACATCCATGAGAAGGTCAGACTTCTAATTTCTAACTTCTGGAGAAGGAGGAAGACTGCCTATCTGACAGATAAGTATTTTTATCCTTATACATACTGGAAAAGGATACAGAGTTTTCCCAGCGAGGAGATTTACTTCTAGCTGTTCTATAAAAAGCCAAGATAAACAAAGTATAGAGTTAGTACATGTACTAAATTAGATCTCAAAATATGACTCTTTTTTAAGAAAATGTGGCTGCTGTCTAAACATCTACCATAAGCTATTACTGAACATGTTTCTATGTTGCCTCTTTTATTTATCTACCAAATGTATGCAGAAGCAGGAAGAGTATTTCTGAATATCCCCCTTCTTTCGCAACAGAGGTGGGGGAAGGCTGACTCTGTCATCTCATCACCATGTTTTGAAAAACACTGTCAAAGGGATGTGTATCAAGTCGTTTCCCAGTGCTGGAGACAAACCTTCTAGAAAAATTAGAAATCTTTTTAAATCCCATAAATATGCCAAATTTTTTTAAGACTTCAGTATAATGCACTATAGGAATAATTTTAATAGAGAATATTCAAGCTTTATTTAACTCTCTAGTGAACTCAGAAATATCCCAATGCATGGGGAGTTTCCTGAGTCATACCAGCCTGCTTAATGGAGAGGAAACCCAAACAGCCTCTGTTTATTTTGCAGTTGATGCAATGCTTCCACACAACCAGGGCTGGGCCGTGGAGACACCTGAACTCCAGCGGGAGATCAGCCGGTAGAATTGGGTGCTGGCAGGATCACGGTGGCTGAGCTCCTTCCTAGGGAGGAAATGTGTGCACTAAATCAACAGTAATCCCAGCTGAAGAAGTAGCTGACCTGGATTTGAAGTTGAACTACATCTGTCCAGTGCAGATTTCTGGGAAATGCTCCAAGAATGAACGAGTCTGGCACTGCAGAGAAGAACTGGGCTGCACTGGAGCTCCTGTGCTTGCCTGAACTGGGCTGACTGGGACCACAACCTGCTGCCTGCAGAAGGGCAGGGGCTCCACAGGAGCAGCTGAGCAGAAGGAAAAATCCCTTTCTCAGCCTGCAGAATTTCACAAAGAGAAAAGTTTGCAGCAAAAGCTACAAAATGCTGAACTCCCAGTTGATTTCTGTCTTCTTTAACACTCAGATCTCGGGGCACCATCAGGAGCAGCAGCCACCTTCATAAATATTGTTCTAATGGAGTCAGGGAGATACTGGTGTGTGAGTGGCAAAATATTTTCCCTGCAGCCATTTTGGCATCAGGACTCACTTTTCTCATCCCTACACCCCAGCAAGGCTTTGCTAAATAGATTTTCCGTGAACTGAAAAGCTGCCTTTTCCTAAAACTTGCTGCATCTTTTACCAAATGCCCAGTGAAGACTGGGGGGTGACATGAGTTGTTTCCTGGCTTATTTCTGTGCCCCCTCATTATTAAATATGGGGGGATAAATGCCACTTGGTTGTGGACAAAACGGGCAAAACGAGAGCCAATAGTGAATGTATGAGGTGAAATGTTTTAGCTAATGGTATATTTTTCATTTAAAATAAAACCAAAAATCTTAAGTTGATGTAGGTGCTGTAGCACCTTCAAACTTGTTTTAGTCAAATCTTTTCTTGCAGTTAAAGGGATTAATTCAGCATGTTTAAAAAAATAAAACACACTAATTTTGGGGGGAGGAATGACCCTGAGAACCAAAATAACTTTATTGTATGTGTATGTGTTTTACATGAGGCCACTTTAATTATATTTATTGTGGCTTGCTCTAAACTAGTGAGTTCATGTTTTGTATTCTCTGTGCAGGACGAAAAGTAATTACATTTCAGTTGCATTACAATTTAGCAGGTTCTAACAGACACAGGGGCAGAGCTGAAGTTTTTCCATCTTCTAGATTGGAGTTTTAAATCACAGCCAGCTGCTGACTCGCATGAGGGGCAGGAGGTGGCTGCCACGATGCATAGCCCAATTCTCTGTGCAGTTTAATTTGGGAATCTAGGCCTAAGTACCTACTTGTCATGCACAGAATGAGGCTGGGAGGTCACCAGGGCCAGGGAGGCATTGGCTGCTGCTATAACTCAAATGAGTTTACAGCACTTGAGCATTTTTCTTTGTCATGTTTTAATCTATGTGCTCCTCAAAATGGGATTATGTCATGGAGAAAAATCCAATAACCCCAACAAAACCCAAAACATCCATATAGATGGGGCAAACCCAGAAAATATTTCTAGAAGGTCTGAGAGAGGGTTGGGGAGCAGCTGTAGGGAGTGTGGTCCAGGTGTGGGAGGCGTTTTTTTAAGGCAGAGATGTAAGAGTGTTTTTTCTGGGTGAAAAGAAGGGGTGAGGAGGTCCAAGGGAAAGAGGGGAAAAAGGTACTCATGAGTGAACTAAATGGAGTGGAGTTACAATGTGCTTTTCCACCAGGAATCTGAAAGGGGGAGAAGACAGTTCCATGTGGGAACCAGGGGAAAAATGAGCCTTGGAGTGGCCAGAGGGAAGAGACAGAAAAGGCAAGATGGGTGGAGGTGCTGCAGCAGCAGCATCC
This sequence comes from Ptilonorhynchus violaceus, assembly GCA_013397565.1. Lineage (NCBI taxonomy): Eukaryota > Metazoa > Chordata > Aves > Passeriformes > Ptilonorhynchidae > Ptilonorhynchus > Ptilonorhynchus violaceus. The sequence continues at coordinate 109,962 of VZRJ01009091.1, read as the reverse complement.
AAACGAGATGATGCAGGGATGGGGGCGTGGATCTGATGAGGCAGGAAAGGAGGATTTTCAGGAGGGTTACAGCACATTCCAGACTGGAGGTGAATGGGGGTGTTGCATGGAGTTCACTTGAACTATGCAGATTAGAAATAAATAAACTAACTTCATGTGAAGGCTCCTCTCTCTGCCAGCACAAGGCTGTGGGGGAAACAAAGCCTGTGCTGGAGCACCAGAAACAACACATGAAATGCAGGAATTACAATAGGCATTACATCAGATGCCAGATACTGCAGGGGATGAATCAGACCAGCATCTGGCAGCTCAGTGCATCCACGGGGAACTTGCACTGATTTGACTACAAGGGGAAAAAAAATAACCTGTAGAACAACTTTCAGTGTGAGCCCTGGTCCAGGACAGGGCACTGTGCTGCATTCCATTGTGGAGCTACATCTCTTACGGCAGAGCCAGCAAGCCTTCAAAATGCTAGGGAGAGTCTTGGAAATCCCAAATAAAAATACATTTCCATTTTTAAAAAAGTAATACATGGAGCTGCTAAAATTTATGAGAAAAAAAGCAGTTTTGTTTGCTCTTATATATTTCCTTGTACTACTTGTTCTCCTAAAGTTTCAGCATGGTATAATGAAATTGAAACTGGTTTTATAGGACAGAGGAATAAATTGGCTCAATAATTCCCATAATTTAAGAGAACTGCCCAGAGGCATAAAAAAGTATAGTGAGGGGGGAAAAAACCCAACAAATTTAAATGAAACTAATTCTGCTCACTTGAGGTTTAAAACCCATATCTAATATTTTAAGATCAAGTTCATGGGCAGAAGTTAGAAAATTTGTATCTCTGTGGGCTGTTTTTGAAATTTTGATTGCTCACAGAAGGGGCTGGGTCAGTCAACAGGGGATGATTTCAATTCACAACAGCAGCTCTTCATTTAAAAGACTAGTCCAGGCTTTAAAAGGAGAGACCTAATGGAGAAATACACTTAATTGCACCAAGATCTGACCCTCTTGCTGTTCTCTCAGGGCAGAGGCCTAGCAGAACCAGTTCTGTAAATGCAATGATTCATTTTTAACCCGAATTTCCCCTTCCTGTCCTCCTGGGCTTTGGTCAGTTGGCCACAATGGCCCATTGCAGGATCTGTAGCTGCCCACACTGCAGTGAACGGTGGTTTACACACAGTCCATGAAGCCATTTCGAATAAACCTAAAAGGTCCTAAACACACGGCTTGTCTGGTTTTACAAATATCCACAGACCTACTGGATTAAAGAGCTTCCTGAGCACGTGCTAATGGCAAATGAGGGATAAGAAAGGGATGTTTTTCCTTGCCACCATGATACAAATATATAAACACTCAACACAAGTATGGCAGTAATCCCACTGGAATGACCAACTAGTTAAATTTTTGAACAATAGTAATTATTATCCTTCTTTGAGCAGACATTTAGGACTCAGACACATGAAAAAAAATTAAATTACAGTGCTATTTGGGGTCCTTTCAGGCAGAAGAAGCCCTTTTGTGGGCATTTTCTCATGGGTTGACCCTTGACAGATAGTTCACGTCTCAGCTTTGAGTTTATCAGCTTTAAGTAAAATTCTGGTGGATTCTGCTGGTTTTGACACAATTTTAGGTAATTATGCTCCAAGAGGCTGCAGATGTCCCTGAAGGGGCTGCAGAGCATTGTGCTGGGAAACCAGAAGTTTGGGAATCACCTCCTTACCCAGGAGGGAGCGGGGGGTGGGGCCGGCTCTCCCTGGCCTGGAAAATTTGGGGTGGGGGATGTGAGAGGGGTCGTCCCCCCGTCCCTTCCCGCCGCCAGGGGGCGCCCGCGCTTCCACCGCCCCCCCAGCAGGGGGCGCTGCCCGTGGCGCCGCACTGCCGCCCCCAGCGGGGGGGCGGGGC
>VZRJ01009091.1:62090-107077 GCA_013397565.1 Ptilonorhynchus violaceus | reverse complement strand
GTGCGGGTGGGGCTCGGCAGGCTCGCCTGTGAGGGTCAGTGGGGAGAGTGAGTGAGGCCTTCATCGGTCTCGCCCTCATCAGGTTCTGGCCCACGGGATACCGGGGGGCCTCTTGGGCACCGGTGTGGCCCCAGCAGGGCAAGGCTTGGTGTGGAGGGAAGTTAGCCCGTTCCCCACCGCCCTGAGGTGGTTCCATCCCTGAGGGTCCCGGTGTGAGTAGCAGCAGCTGCTGCAGGGGGGTTCACTGCTCTCCTGACACTGGTCTTCGTGCCGAAAACTCTGTTCTTGTGATCTCCTGGGTGTGGTTGTAGCACGTGGCCGCTTGATCCTGTGGATCTCTTGCTCGCTGGGTTTTGGTGTTGAGTTGTCCCCTTTCCCTTTCTGTGCCCTGGTTTCATTGAAAGTGAGTTAATGTGAGTTCGTTAAATGGTTGAGTTGGAATGGAAGAATGAGGTTCTGGTGCTGTGCCTTTCAGAATGACTCATCCTAAAGGAACGACTCATGTTTTTGGGGTTAGTTGCCTGTACAAGTCATTGCAAGCTATGTGTCACCTCTTACCTTTCAGCTGATCATTGCAGAACTTCAGGAGGGCTCTTACAGGGTCCCTAAATTAGAATTTAAACTTGGTTTAAGCTACTGAGAGTAGTCACAGTCCTGACAGTGAAATGAAGGGTCAGTATTTGCGATGCACTTTCTGGTACCTAAGCATCAACCTGTCTAGTATCTCACTGTACATATATTTATAGTTCTTACATGCCTTTAAGGAATGATTAAGTGCAAAACTGGGTGTGTAAAATGCCTATCAATGTTTCTGTGTGAGTTTCAATGGGAAGAGAGACCATACTGAACTTTTACTTTCTTCTGTTACATTTTTAATACTTCAGTTTGTTTTTCTTTTTAGTTCAGTTAGAAGATGAGATGCTAATGAATCATCAACTGATTTTACAAGAAGATTCTTCGCATCTTTTGTGGACACAATAAAATAATGGGCAGTCTTGAGCCTTCTAATGCCTTCATTTCTAGGAAAAATAATACAAGAGCGAGTATTGCTCTAAGTCTTTCCTTTTATGGAAAACTTAGCTCCTAAATTGTACTGGTTTTTGGCACTTTGCTACATGGATGCTTCTCTTGCGTAAAACAAGACAGCTTTATTACCTTGTTTATAAGATGAGATATCAGTGTCATTGTTATTAATATTATCTGATAGAATAATTGACAGCTTGATTTTAGAGAGAAACAGGTCTGTGGTGTTGCCTGCTCTGCTCTGGCACTCTTAGTCCTACCCTGAACGGAAGATCCCTGGATGAGCTTGCCTGGGGTAAATTGCTCTGCAGTGAGCAGCCACTTCCAGTGTGTTCCTGACCTCCTGCAGCTGCTGGCACCGGTGTACGCTGAATTCTAATGGACTTCTAAAGTGTAGCTAATTAAGGGGGCTGGTTGGTGAATTTTGTTTGGACTTAAATACGAGATCAGGCCTATTTGCCACTTTTATCTCCTGCTAGTAAAACAGGCAGTTGTTGTACTGTAGCCCTTAAATGGCTCTGTATGTCAGTCCCCACGTGTTTGAAGGTGCAGATAGTCCATTTGTTCTCTGGGGTAGTTCTGGGCAGCAGCTATTCTGAGGGAGCCAGCTTAGGTGTGTGTTTTAACTTGCGGAAACAAGGTAGTTTTATTTTTGGAACTTTAAGAGAGGTGATTTAATTCAGAGGAGAGGTGCAGGGGGTGGGAGAGGGAGGGAGGAAGCAGCACCATCCTCTTGTAGGAAGGGGAAGAACCCCCTCCAACCGACAGTTCTTTGGGGAAGAGTTTACTGGGGGAGGAGAAGGGATGGGAGACAAAAAAGTGGCAGGAGGAAGCTGGAGTGGAACAGTTTGTTTTCTTTCAGTAAACCCTAACAGTGCCTTCTTGAAGGTTGTGTGGGCAGAACTATAGCACACCCTGATACAGACATTTATTTTCCTTTTTTTATGTTGTGCTGTACTTTAAATACGTGTTTTCCCTGCTTCCTCGCTTTATCAGACTTCTCCCTCTGTGATCTATAAACCAAATCCTTTAGGAAGGCAGGGCCACTGCCTCGAGCAGCTGGAGCCTGAGAACTGCAGGGTGTGATTCAGCAGCCCATGATATCACAGGGACCTCAGAGGATGAAACATTGGGAAGAACATGAAGAACGTGGTCCTGGATGTAGAAAGCTGAGGGTGGGAGGAAGAAGGCAGTTGCTGGAGTGAGTATGTAGATGTTGAGCATATGGGAAGAGAAGTGACTAAAGAAGAGGTTTACATATGCAGAAAGTAATGAAGGTGACTCTGCCCACTGAGAGGGAGATAGTATGAGAGATTATATTCATTATACAAGAATTAGGACTCAATAGAGATGTCCTTGAAGCATCTCTGAGTAGGTGTCTAAACCCAGCCCAGATAGTCCCCAGAAGGATGTTAACCTGTCCTGGGGCTGGATTATCTCCTGTATTCTGTGGTAGACATGGAATTTCAGCTACTTACCTGATAAGTTGTGAGAGTGTGGTTACATCAGACTGTTGTGCTGTCACCTTCAGTGCCTGGGCACTGTCCCTTTAGGAAAAGGACTGTGATACGTGATGGGCACAGCAGCAGGGGACTGGCCTTGGAGGTCTAAGAGATCTATTCCAGCTCATTGTTGCTTTGATGATGGATGTGCCATAGGGATATGGATATAGGTAGATTCATTATGCACAATTGGAGTAAAGAGTGAGTTGGTGTTTGGCTGAGCTCTTCTATTTATTATATGACGAAATAAATTGAAGCCATTGTTCCTTTTGTGGAAATAAATAATCCTTGCTGTCCCAGCCCTAGTATGATTTCCATTTTTAACTCACCAGTAAAACATAAATATTGTGGTTATACATTACCTGATTGTTAACATTGAGGCAAAATGCGCCAGAGTTCCTTGAAACAATATGTGCCTGTGATGGATGGGAATGCAGAGGAGGGTAACAGCAGTCCTGCCTCAGTCCTCAATGAGGTCAGAAACCTTCATGCTGCAGTGAGAGCATGTTCCTTCCAGAGCATCTCAGGAAATGCACTGGTGCTGCCTTCTAGGCAAACTGGGGTAATTAACTTAAGTGTGGGATAAAGCTTTTTGCAGACACATGTGATGTTCCTTTTGAGCATAATAAATCATTTTCTTATTAAAAGCTGGAGGAAGACTCAGAGTCGTAAAACCCCTTTTGTACCAATCTTGCTGCCCTTGCACGTGGCTGGGGTGACACGGAGTGGTCAGTGAGCTCAGTGGTGGGAAGATTAAGCCAATAGTCCCTGCTGTTATTGCTGCAGGGAACCTCAGGCTATGGCAAGGCTCTTTTACACCGGGGAGTAAATCACATTAGCTGGTTTATGTACCATTATTGTAAAGTGGGTTCTCATTTGAGATACTGCAGTGGCTTTATGGCTCCGTGAGCAAGGGAGGTGGACTTTTCCCCTTGCTCAGCTTTAATATTCCCCCATTCTTATTCCGGAGAAGGGACAAAAATGAGTATTTGGCAGCCACAGGCCCAGGTTTTTCAGCAGAATGCCCTTAGTGAGCTTCGCAGAGGTTGCTGCGGATGAAGTCCCCAGAGATTTTGTCTCTGTATCTTCTTGTGCAGTCACAGCATTGAAAGAAATTGTCATTCCTTAATAGCAGGTTTACCAAGAAAATAAGGTAATTGTTGATTTTTTTTTCTTTTTTTGGTGGTGCTTTTCTCTGAATTTCAGAGCTTTCCTTTGAAGCCCTAGGTGACTTCAGTGGGTTTAACTTGTGTTGAAAACACTTAGACCCCAAACATAAACCAGCAGTGACTTTGCTGTTCGTGGTTTTCTCTTACAGCACCGTTCACTCCTGAGTGTTTGTGGGGTCATCGTTGCACCCATTGTGTCCCATGTGTCCCATATGAGGGCTGTCTAACGCTGAGGCAGCAGGGCTAACAAGGACAGTGCTGTTGGATAGGGCATGAGGTGCTTTGCTCCTCTGAGCAGTGCTTTCCCATCCTCTGGAGCTGAATGCAGTGCACAGGGAAGCTGCTGATTTAATAACACAGCTCCAGAGAAAACACTATCCCAGCGGAACGGGTGGGAGGGGTGGGAGAGCATCGCGGAGGTCAAAAGGAGTTTTTAAGCGAGATTTCCAAAAAGATAAAGAACTGTCAGACAATGACACCAAGGTGCTTTTCAGGCATCAGGAGCAGCAGAGGAGAAGTTTTGTCATTAATGGCATTTTCTGGATTGGGTGTAAAATGCAAAAACTGAAGAGAAAGGGCTGTAGGTCTGTGACAGCAGCAGGTCCCAGAGGGTGTTGAGAAAAGGAAGGTAAATGTGAATGGTGTTCTGAGACAAATCTGTGTTGTCCTGAACAGGTGGTTGATTCACTTGCTGAGCTCAGAATGAGCTAATCTTGCCCTGCAGGAGATACTTCACAGTCACAGGAGCTGTGCTGGTTCTTGGATCACGCTGTGTTGCGATTCACACGATATATAATGGCACACAGGACTGTCACTGCCTCACCACTGCCATGCTGGAGTGGGACTGGGCTGTGTTTGTACTATTTAGTTATACCTATTACCATTTCAGCTTGTGTCATCACCCAGCATGGACAGGGTGAGGCATGCCTGTTATTTGGGGAGGAAAATGCTGTCTTTGCAGTTATTGTAAGTGCTTTAACATCTCACATTGACATTGCTTCTTGCTGTGTGTGATGCTCTTTGGGTTGTGTATCCTACCACAACTCCTTTTATCTTTAATTACCTTTTTTCTTTTAGGGTTTCTGCAATTGAGTTTCAATTTCTGTTACACAGATTCATACTGTAATCTCTTGGACAAAGCAGAGCTTCCCACTGAGGTGCTTGCCTCGGTGTTTATTTAGCTTCTCTGAAAATGTCTGATGTGTTCAATATGGTGAGAAAAATCAACAATTGCAGAGGATAATCCATGGGCAAGCAGCGTGGAGAGCAAGCAGAGAGTGCTCCCTGCATGCCAGCAGTTTGGCAATGCTTATGTCCAAGGTTTCACATTTATTTCTGCTAAGAAATGGCCAAAGCTGAGCAAAGATCACAGGGAAATGGTTAAAATCTCGAGGCGCTGTGCCTGTCAGTGTCAGAGCTGTAATGGGTATTGAGAGCAGGATCTGGGGAATGAAATAAAATTGTGCAGAATTAACGAGGGGGAGCATCCTATGGAGGACCAGTGAGCAAAGTTAGTTTGGTCTTTTTGTCATCGGTGTTGGAAAACTCACTCAGGTGTTTGTGTTTCCTGGCAGTTTTGTTGTCAGTGACTTTGGATCAGATCATGTTTTCCAGCTCCTGGCCTTGACTGCAGGGCCTGTTTCACAGCTGAATTTCAACACTTGCTCCTGCCTCCTGCCCTCTTTATTGCCCATCCTTGGGATGTCTCTGGGACACAGCCTGTCTCCTCCTGCACTGTCTTCCTTCTCAGCACATCCGTGTTTCCAGGGAAATGTGCTTTTACATGTAGTTTCATGATTACAGAGATACTGAGGGAATTCATGGAGATCCAGACTTTGGTATGCATACCAGAGGCAGATCCTAGGATGAATTTGGAAGTACAGAAGTTGAAAGCATCAGCAAATCCTGCAGCTCCTGCTATTGTCCCTTATTGCTGCACAATTGGCTGGGCTGAGCTGTTTATTATTTTCATTTCTGTCAAGAACAGCAATAACAGGACTGTTTATAGAATCTGCAGCTCTGGACCACTGAATTTGGCTCAGCCTTGCTTTTTTTCCCCAAGATTTGACATTAGTGCTAACTTTCAGAGCAGTGAAATGGCTGTCTTCTGCTTTCCTTTCCAACTTTTTGGTACTATTTTTTTTTCAGAGATGAATCTTAATGCTCAGTTTTGTCTGTTAAAGACCCTGCCTGAACCCTTTGGTCTCCTTTGTACTCAAGTTGTAAGTTACTTGTGCCAAAATGACTCTGCAGGAGTGAGTCAGCATCTTCCTTTAGACCTTCAGTGTCTGCTGGTGGGGAAGGGCAGCCAAAAATTCTGCTACTTGTTGCACTATGTGGAATTAGCCAGAACTGTGCCTTTCCCTCAATTCAATTAGCAGTTAATTTAATTGCAGTCTTTTTAACATGGTAATGATATTTTTTTTTAAATCAAACCACACAAAATTGAAACCTTTAGCGTTTATTTTTATTTTTCTAAGCAGTTAGGTAATCGATTAAACTACTGGCTATTGTTAGTGCAATTACCTGAATTGTCTCCCGATTAATACTGGCAGTCTAGGAAAAGAGCTGCTGGGGATAAACCAGCCAAAGAATTATCACCAGGATAGGTGTTAAGTTTTGCAAAGAAGTTGTTCAGCGTGTTACTGACATAAATGCTGTCATGTTTCACACAGGGAGAGGTGGTCATATACCTGATATAAGTCTATATGTATATATTCATATAGTGGTGATGATGTACCTGATAAAATGAGTGAAGGAGGTCAGTGAATGAGGTAGGATTAGGTATGAGAAAATCTCTGATTTAATCCTTGGTAACATAACGAGTAGCTAGGTGAAAGGTTCTGTGTAGGTATGGATGATAAGTTATTTGTAGATCAGAGGTTGTGTGCACTGAGATGTATATAAATAAATAATATTTACCTGTAAATTGCCCTGGCTTTCCACACTCAGAGAGCAAGGCTGGTGTTTGTCATGGCTAAATGTTTGCTGCAGTTAATTTGTTCGTGCTAAGGAGATCTGAGCTCAAGCTGAACACAAGTACGTGGATTTAATTTTTAATTTTTCTCCTCAGTGCTTTTTGGTGATGTTTTGTATCAAGCCATATTAATGGAGATGAGATTTCTGTCTCTATATTCCTGTAACTGAAGGTGTTGGGATCTAAGAGGAAGCCAGAACAGCTCCTCAGTGTCTGGTTTTGTGGGGCCCACGTCTGTTGGGTTGCTCAGCGTGAGACAGCAAATGTTAACTCCAGTCACCAGTAACGGCATGACTTGGTGTCTAGCAAAGCCCGGAAATATCTTTCCCACTGTTTTTCTTTGTATATATGTAAGTAATATGATTTTTTTTCTCCATCATGCAGTTCAGTGACGTTAGCCTGAGACTTCCCTGCCCTGGTGATTTATCTGTGCTGGCCAGGCCCGGTGGAACAGTCAGTGCTTGGGTCTGCATAGCTTAGTCCTTGCTGGCAAAATTAGGAGGAGGCAGAAAGTGCCTGCTGCTTTTTTTACCTCTCCTTATCTATTTTTCAGATTGTCAATGACAAGCCAAATGCTAGCATTTATAGGGATAAATTATGACTAAAATAATTTGCATTTAAAATGCAAATGAATGAAAGCATCAGCAAGGAGCCTTCTGCTTCCTTCCCGGTGCACAGACGGGTACTGGCATTGGATCAGCCCAGCGAGGTACTGGATATAAAATAAAGTTAATTGGAGTAGCTGAGAAATTAAATGGGCTCAGCCTCATGCTAATTCCTGGCCTGTGATTTAATATGACATTAGAGACGAAGGATTGGGAAGGTGCTGAACTACCGACTAAACTAATCACCAGAGCTGTAAATTACCCTTCTGGGATCCCAACAGCAGATTGAGAGGCTGCAATAAAATTGCAAGAGGTGAATAAAACCAAGCTTGGAAACAGTTTGTCAGGATCTTTGAGAGTTTAAGTTTCATTGTTCCTTTTTAGTAGTTGGCTGTTGTAACACTGCCTTGTACGACCTGGGTCTGGGGTTTTGTCCAAGGTCAAATTTGCCTGTACACAGAAAACCAGCTGGTGCTCAAACAAAACAGTTCAGGCAAACTGAGGAACTGGTGATGGATCTCTGAACGTAGTGTTTTCTTGTTGGAAGCCTTACATCCGTTTTTTGCATCATTTATTGATTTCTAGGCCTGTAGGTGCCAGAAGGACAGTGAGGAAGAGGTTGTGTGGACGGCCTGTGGCCGAGGAAAGACGTGCAGGAAGAATTCAGTGTAATCTTCCAGTGCAGTTGGTGCAATGGTTGACTTGTTTCCCTCTTAGTGGGATATGGAAAGTGTTGTGCAGCAGGACTTGACCATGCTCAGTGATAAGATTTCTGCTCCTTAATTCCCATGACTTAAGGTGTTTGGGTCTTATAGGAAGTGTTTGTAAAGCCAAACCTGCTTTACTCTGTGTTACTGAAGTGTGGTAGCTGATGATAAATCCCTCATAGCTCTGTGCCATGTGTCACACAGGTTTTAATGTCTCTGTCCTCTGGTTTTTTACAGCGATGTTGCTGAAGATCACCTCTTCTTCTGGAAGCAAAAACACAGTGAACAGATGAATCCCTTCAGCCAGACATTCGTCCAGTAGATCTCTCTCCTCATGGAGCACCCAGGCAGGGAGGAGATGGACTTGAAAGAGGAAAGTTCTCAGGTGTGGGCTGAGTCTGCAGCACAGGAACAGAACACTGCTCAGGTGATTGGTGTCTTCCAGAGCTCTGCCTCTGCTCAGGCTGGACTGGGATCGGTGAGGAGGGTTAGTCCCATTCGGCCCTCACTTAGAATCTGGAAGCTCAGCTTTCATTTGAGGGGAAGTACAAACATTTCTGTGGTGATTTTGGGTTAAAGCTTCAGAAACTGAGCTGTACAAACCACAGCAGTGAAGACGCAGAGCTCTGAAACGAGCTGAACAAAACCAGCCAGTGGCTGTAGAAGTTTCAGTGTCCAAATATATTTATAACCCTGTGGGAGAGTGAAAGGGTGTTCAGAGTAATGAACATGAACAAAATCTGTGCTCTGTGGCAGCCCCTTTTGATGGCATCATTCGAATCAGTTGGAACTGTGGGTGGACCTTGGGGAAAGTAACATGATTAATGGTTTCCAGCCAGACATCTGGGTAGTGAGGAAGGGAGAAATGTTAATTGTAAGTGACTAATGCAGTCAGGTTCTGCTGTATGCAGCTTGTCCCTCTACCTCTGAGACAACGCAGCTGGGAATTTCTAGAATTCTGTAAATTTATTTATTATTTTAACGATGTTAGGAAGAGGGTGCTGCATGGTGTTTGACCCACAAGCTGAGAAATTCTGCCTCTCCTCGTAATTTCCAGCTTTAAAATTTGCCAAGAAAGGCAGTTTTCAATGACCTGTGTTCCATTCTCTGCAGCGGGATAACCGTGCTGCTGTTCGCACATGGCAGTTTTAAGGCTTAATTAGTATTTGCAGAGTGCTCTCCAAATGTGTAACTGTAGTGTTTGTAGGAGGTTTTATTGTACAGAATCAGCACTGAGCATCCATGGGGGAGTACCATGGATCTGGTAAGCTAAAAAGTGAAACAAAATAAGCAAAATATGTAACTGCAGCATCATTTTATGTGAAAGAATTTTATGTGAATATGAATACTTGTACTCGGACTAGGTTTCCTGTTAAATGTCCTGTTTTTCCCATACACTGAAAACGGTTTTCAGCATGTAAAGGATGGCAAGAGCTTAACGTGTTTCTATTTCCACTGGAATTCTAGCTCATTTAATGTAGGCCACTGATCATCAGTTATGATCATAGTGTTCTGGTAAAATCAACTTTACATTTAAAGTGCTGCCCTAGACATAACTTGTTGCAGTAGTCCTTGGAATCATTGCTTAATGCTTTCAGTTATATGTTTGCCTGTTTAAATAGTTAAATTTTCCACTGGTGATGCACATACATACTACAGAGAAGCAATCTAACATGCCCTACTGCTGCTTCTGAGAGATGCAATAGTATAACTTGAGGAGTATCAGAGTTAATAAGTTCTGTTAGCCTCTCAGCTCTGTTAGACAGCAAAAATTACCTCCACCTACAGAACTATCTGAATGAAGTCATTATCATAAATCCTGAAAGGAATATGAGCATAAAGGGAAACAATATCTCCATAAATGTAATAGGTACATCAGTTCAAATATGAACTTGTTCTCTTAGAAATTTTCAAAGCATCATCCAAGAACTAAGTATGAGTGGGTGCCCTTTGCAGCAGTTATGTCTTGAGTTGCAATGCAGAGTAAAACCAGAAACTGATGGGAGTTGTCCAGATTTCTCTTGGTAGGATAACTCAGTGAGATTTGAAACGTGTGCTTTTCCCTGTGTTCAGATGAGTGGGGACAAGTTTTCTCTGCTTTCCGAGGCACCCGTGGCTCGGGTGTCGTGTCCTGCTGGCTGTGTTGGTGCGAGCCCAGGGTGTGTTTGTTTGGGTGCCGTGTCCCACTGGCTGTGTTGGTGCGAGCCCAGGATGTGTTTGTTCGGGTGCTGTGTCCCACTGGCTGTGTTGGTGCGAGCCCAGGGTGTGTTTGTTTGGGTGCCGTGTCCCACTGGCTGTGTTGGTGTGAGCCCAGGATGTGTTTGTTCGGGTGCTGTGTCCCGCTGGCTGTGTTGGTGCGAGCCCAGGGTGTGTTTGTGCGGGTGCCGTGTCCCGCTGGCTGTGCTGGTGCGAGCCCAGGATGTGTTTGTTCCCCAGGTGCACTTTGTCCCCGAGGGGGGGGCGGTGGCGCAGATCGTGTACAGCGACGAGCAGGAGCGCGGCCCGGCGCAGCAGGTGGTGTACGCGGCCGACGGCACCTCCTACACCTCCGTGGACACCTCGGAGCACACCCTCGTTTACATCCACCCCGTGGAAGCTACACAGGCACGTGCAGTTCTGAGCCCCCCGTGGTTTTGGCACCTAGAAAACACAACAGTCTTACTTGGGACGAAAGCCAGTTACCAGCCGAGTGGCATGACTGGAAAATAGCAGGCAGTTGCTCCCAACAGTTCTCTCTGCCCGCTGCTGAGCGGGGACTTCGTGCTGTTCATTTGTCTGATGTGCAAATGTGCTCTTCAAAGGATGGCGAGGTTATGAATTATGAAATGCTGGTTATTTCACTGAAGGTGGATGAGATTATAATTAACTCAAAGATGTTTTCCAAAACAAGTATATTCTCATCAGAAATTCTGCCTCTTATATCCAGTAAAAAGCTAAGAGCCACCTGTGTTCTTTTTGGAAGAGTCCTTGTTTTGTGTAGTACGGTTGTTGTAGTTGATAGTTACACAAACAGTTGTGTCTTTTTGCAGAGCATCTGTTTATTCAACCTAATTTTGTAGTCTCTGCAGAGTTGTTGATTTTATAGACCTTTTATATTCTTTTTTCTTCTGCATAATCATATCAGTTAGCCTTTATTCCCTTGCAGCACATGTTTGTATGGGGTTAATATGCTATGCATCTGTGCTTCTGTGTGGACAGATTAAAAAGGAACAGGCTCGCTTTGTCGAGAGTGTTTTATAATGTCTTTGCTGACAGGGCAGATTAGCTGTGCTGCAAAGTGCACGTACCTGACACCCCCAGCCACGCTGGCAGGGCCTCATGTGGCACAGTCTGTCTTGTGCGGCTCTCAGCTGTCTCAGAAAACCAGCTCGTATGCAGAGGGATGTCCTGAGCAGGTATTTTGACAGGATATCCCCCAGGAAGTTTACTGGCCAGCTAATTCCAAAACTCTGAACACTGTCATTGTGTCAAAAGATGTGTAGTATTATGACACTCTACTGCATCTGAGATGAAATTATCACAGTGCTAAAGGAATTTGTATTATGCCATGCTTTATTTTGTTGGAGCCAGGCTGCTACAAGCTCAGATATTTCAAGTTTTGGCTAAGTAAGCAAGGCTGGCCTCAGTCAATCCTTAGTCTTGCTTTTCCTAGGCTCCTATCAGGGCTGTTCGTGCAGAATATTGGAATTGGCGTGGCTTCTATGAAGTTAAACAGCATCCTGGCCATATCAAAGTCCCATGTAGGATGTGCCTGATAGTTCCTCAAAAGAAAGCATGCAGAAGTCTTGTGAATTTTAAGGAAGAAAAAACTCAAGTGTTACCTTCTATCCTGCCCTTAAGTGTTAGGTAGTTTTGTTCTTGTAGATTCTATCAAATCAACATCCTGTAGATTCTATCAAATCAACAATTGACAACGTGATTTTGGTAGCTAAAAAAAACAAACCCCGTGAAGCACTTTAGCTGTACAGATGCAAAGTGCCCAATGAATGTGATATTAACTCTTTATGGAGCACTGCCTAATTTTAGTTTAATTTCTATGTGTGTAAGTCCACTTGGGTAAGTTGAAGTAATTTGCTGTGATAGTATGCAGGTTAGAAGCTGACAAAGGCTCAAATGTGGGTTGTTTCATGCTGACAGGGTAATTTTTGTGTGAGTTGGGAGTAAAAAACCCCAGGGCTGGTTTGATAAGCCTTTTTCACTTTGTCTAGACTCTGTTTACAGATCCGTCCCAAGTGGCTTACGTCCAGCAGGATGCCACCACCCAGCAGGTAAGGAAGAGATAAATAATATCTTGGGCCTAAAACTGTGAGGGAACAGGTAGGGAAGGTAAAGGGACATTGTTGTGGTGTGAGAGGGTAATGAGCTGTCTCTGAAGTTGTCCAGTGACAGTCTTCAGTCCTGTGCTGTCACCCTGATCAAGACCAAAAAGCCACTATTACCATGGCCAACTTGGGCATGAATGACAAGAAAAGTTAAGATTGAGTTTGGGTTTATTCTCTTTAATTAATATTCAACAATAATTCTAATTTACTGCCCCAGATAGCATGAAAAATCTTTCAACAGTGTCCCTGCAGCAGATGTGGCTGACTTTATTTGAATGTGCCATTTTGGAAAGGCTGGGTTTGCAGTTGTCCTCATACAGGTTCTGCTCCAAATGCCTTTGAGTCCACAAAAGGCTCTCAAGGGATAGAAAAATTGGATCAAATTCTAGGTTTACTAGTAACCTCACAGGAAATCAAGTGCAAAACCTGAAGAAGTTCAGTGACTGGCTCCCTTAGCAGATGTGCTGGGCTTGCCAGTGTGAGGTGAACTGGGAAGAGAATAAAACTGCAGCCTGTGTTTATAAAGTTACAATGATTTTTCCTTTTTCTTTTTACATCCATCATGGAAGGGGAAGTCGTCTTGTTTACTCTTACTGGTATCTTTGGGGACTGCCCTGTGGTAATCAGGTGCTTTCAGATCTCTCTAGCTGGAATTCTCTGCTTGTCATAGACTTAAAATCGTTACTGCTTGGCTAGTCTTTAATGACACGTGTGAATGGGTGTGTTAGATCTGAATCATCACCAAAGCCATCATTAAAATGTGTGTTTATTGACAGTCTAGGGTCAGAGTGAGGGGTTGAATGTGTGCTGAAAACAAATTTTCTTGCTAAAAGACCTTCTAAACTGTTGAGGCACAAATGGGAAGCAATGACTGACACAATAAAGGTGTTACTTGTCTTCTAGTTCTCTGGAGTGTTGTTCTGGAATTTTTTACAACATCAATTTCCCCGCATTAAGAAGCCAAAAATTCCTATATAATTGTCTTAAAGCTCATTTAACAAACATATGATTACTTAAAAAGAGAAATTACTTACATGCAGATGACAGTGACAACAGAGGTGATCTGCTGTTACTATCCTAGAAGCACTTGTTTTTGTGTCCTCAGCCTGTCCTCCCTTCCAGCACTCTCTGACAGCAGTCCTAGCACATACATTAATTTTTTGGTGAATGGTTAATCCCTCATTGTGGCAGCTCCTGCCTTTGCAGGTGTTTTTACATCAGCATTTCATGTGGGACATCCCTGAACTGACAACTAATGATAAAATAATAATGAAAGCTCCTCTTGTCTTTCAAAAAGAACTTTATTGTAGAAAGAAAGTGAGAGGTTTATAAAAATAGTGCCTATAATCCATGCAGTGCCTGACATGGAAATGGAAGTAAGGGTATGTTTGGTGTGATTAGTAGTAGGCAATGCTAATAGTAGGTACAAATAGACCCAAACCTGTGTGACCCTCTCCTTGCTGGCACACTGGAGGTGTGCCATGGAGTAGTGATGCATTTTCTGTTGCCAGTTGGAATCAGAAATGTCAATACCAGACTGTCATGGTGGTTTCCTCCTCACCTCACACCATTCCCTGAAGTCTTTTTGCTGTAGTTTTTAAGGAGTTTCATAAATGACTCTTAATACCTCTTTAAACAAAGCAACTAGACTTGGAGTTTTAAGACCGAGTGCTTATGTTATGGATTTTGTTGTCTGCTCCCTCACTGCTGGCACAATTCACTGTTCTCTAGTTTTATCTGATATTTATTAAGCACTCTGCAGAGAGGCAAGAGCTTGGATTTTAGCATAAAAGCTGCTTAACAGTCAGAGGCACAAACTAGAAGCCACATGATGTCAACTGTAGAGAAGGATGAAAAATCATGCTGGATAATGGTGCAAATTCCTGTCTAGATAAGCAGGAAACAAAAGACAGGAAAGGTCATGGATGAGAACAGTGTGGTAATATGCATTAATTTGGTTGTTATTGCCAAAAAAATTGAGTATGTAAACAAAAATACATAGTGTGACCAAATATAGAGGAAAATAATTGTTGGAATCCTTTTGTTTGAGAGCTTGATCTTCCAATGAGGTCAATACACCATGCTGGTTTTTTAATGGATCCTGGATCATAGAATCACCGGATGATTTGGATTGGAAGGGACCATAAAGCTCATCTAGTTCAACCCCTCAGACATGGGCAGGGTTTGCTTGAGAAAAAGAAAGATAGGTGAAAAAAGAGGAGGTGTTTCTTACTCCTTCTTTACCTTTTCCCTTAAAAACAAATGTAAATTTGGGCATAGACCAAAACCCAAATCACTGGTTTTACCAAGAGCTAAAGAGCTCCTCACGTCTGTTTTTAGTGCAGTTTGAACCCAGGCCGGCTAGGACCTTAATTTAAAGCCTCAATTTAAACATGTGCGATAGGTAATTCAGAATTTGCAAAGTCTAGAGCTTTTAAGCCTTTCCCTTTGTGCCAGCAGCTGTAGGTTCTGTCCAAGCCCATCATCCCTCGTTAACCCCCCGAAGCCCGGGAGCGCTGCGGTTTGTGGGCGAGTGCAGGGCTCTGGGGCGCTGCGCGTGCCGGGCCCTGCCGCGCGAGTGACCGATGCGAGTGCCGCAGTGCTAAAACGAGTGCCTGTGATTTTAGGTAACGGTGCTCTTGCCTGCTGCTGCTCAGAGCATGAACCCCACCAACCTCTCCGTGCTCGGCAGCGTTGCCGACCCCCCCCAGCCAGTGGCTCTGGAGCAGGGGCCGCAAGCAGATAGAGTAAGTTGCCAGGCACCCTTTCCTTTTCCATGTACGAGTGCGCTGATTCCATTGCTCCATCGTCTCCGGGGATGAAACGTGTCTGAGTGATCTGGGAGAAGATGTGAGAAAGCTGTAGTGCAGATCTGTACTGTCTTCCATAGTCTCACCATGGAATGTGTGGGGGTTTAGGAGAGATTGTGTGTTTAATATACAGAGAAACCTGTTTTACGGATAGCTCTGTCTTGAGTAGCCACCTGAAAATTCTCCTCTCAGTGCTGAAAAGCACAGAAGGTGTAGGACTGTCACTGCCACATCCAGTGGGTCTCCTTGCCAGTGTTTTCAGGCAGCTCTGCTGGGTGTAATATTTCTTGTTCTCCTCCTGAGAAACCTGTGTGGGTGATGAAATATGCACCACACTTCAATTGTTGCTGGTTTTTTAGGGGAAGAAAGGGCTAAACTTGAAAATTAGTGGAAGAATGCAATGCCCTCAACTGCCCTTCATGTCTCATAGTTTATATCCAGTCTCCATGTTACCTTGTCCCTTACTGACCTCTGCCTGTGTGCTCTGGGGATTGGTTTTCTCGGATTGTAAAGGAAAGATCATATGCCAAAGCGCAGGATTCTCTCACTTGTACAAAAGAAGTTAAAATACAGCTTTAGGCTCTAGATAGTATTCACAGAGCCTGGACTTTGTTTCAAACCTTCTGCGAGGGTCCAGAACTTCCTCTGATTTCAGTTCCTTCTCCTGAGAGCAGAGTCCTTGGCAGAGTGGAGCCAGGGAGTGACACAGGTGTCCTGAGTGAGGCTGTCAGCAGCAGCGAGCGATGCCAAACATCCCTTGGCAATCTTTTATCACCTTCCCTTGTCCTCCTCTCCATCACCAGAGGCAGCAGGAAGGGTAGACTAGCAAGGACCTTCATTGCTCGTCTTGTGGTTTTCTTCATGAATCAGCTTGAATTGTTTGTGCATTCTCTCCTCAGGCATCATTACCGGTGCATAACCAGGTGTTACCTCCTATGGAGGCAGTGGATGGTTCTGACCCTTTAGCACCTCTGCAGAATCAAATGGAAAGGATAGAAACAAAAGAAGAAGATGATGAGGATGAAGATGAGGATGAAGATGGGGAAGACACTGACATGGATGAATGGGATCCAGATCCACCTCAACCCTTTGATCCCAATGATTTGTGTAAGCATGCACAGTAATATGTAGTGTATTACCTGCCCTGCCCTTTTTTCTTCCCTCAGCATCAGCCCTTTAGTGAAGAGAGGCAAAAACCATTCAGATTTTAGCAGTAATGAGTAAACCCCTTTTTTCCCAGAAATGTGGACTCAAATTGGGCTGCTTTACTGAAAAGACAAAATTTTGTCTCAGGTAAAGTCTCTGAGCTGCTTTGTCCTTATTTTGCAGGAGGCTGCCCTCTCTCATATTTTAAAATGTAGAGAGACTATTGGCATAAGTGTTCCCACAGCTGAGCCAAAAACATTTAGAGAGAGATAAGGCTGTCTCTGAGCTGGTGGTGTGTGAGTGTCTGCCCTAAGGTCACGTCCCCTCTGCCTTTGTGTTGCAGGGTGTGAAGAGTGCAATAACGCACATCCCTCGGTGTGTCCGAAGCACGGCCCTTTGCACCCCATCCCAAACCGGCCTGTGCTGACCCGGGCGAGGGCCAGCCTCCCCCTGGTGCTCTATATAGACAGGTTTTTGGGAGGTGTGTTCTCCAAAAGGCGCATTCCAAAGCGTACACAGTTCGGGCCTGTGGAAGGACCCCTGGTCAGACAAACTGAGCTCAAAGACTGTTATATCCATTTGAAGGTAAGGGGGAGAAAAAGGGGGATCAATTTGTGCCTAAGCTTTGATTTTTCATGACTTTGTCACTCTACCTTAATCAATTCACTAGAGATGTTTTGTTACCTCCATCTCTGAATGTAACTAAAAAATACCCAGATTGCTTTGGCTTCAAATCTGCTCTGTTATTCAGGGAGACACACTAATCCTGGTGAATGTTCTGGCATTATGGTGTTAGGATATATAAGGTGCATAACGTGGAAGGCTGTGAATCATTCTCACATGAGCTGAAGCAGCATCTGGACATAAAAATAGCAGCCCCATCTGAGGATGTTCTGAAACCATTCTTTTGTGTCATGTTGTAACCTGAGTTCAAAATATTTTTCTTACCTTTCTGTTCAGAAGAAGTAGGGGAGAGGAGATATTTTTATCCCCTTCCTCATGCCAAGTAATTGGCATGGAATAAAATGGATATGACTGACTTTTATCCATTTATGTACTGGTTTCACTATAAAAATGGGTCCTTTATTTGTTGGAGTCTTAAGACGGCTCTGATGGTCAGTGTCTGACAAGCAAGTTGTGACCATAGGCAGATTCAGCAACCCAAGAGAAGCTGAGCTAAAGAAGTGCTGCTTCCTGCTTGAGGCTGCTTCATGAGTCAAGAAATGAAAGGAAAAGTGGGTCTGGCAGTTAGAAACTTCTGACTGATGTTTCTGTAGCCTACTAAAGCTACAACTACTTGTGTGTCATTTATAGCCACATGTACATACTGTGCCTGACTCTTTTAATGAATGATTCTTGTCCCTGAAAACCTTAGAAGGATCCATTGTGTCTCCCTAGTTAAATATCTACCTGTTTTTAAATATTTTTCTGCGTGTTTCTGGATCCTTGTTAGTAAAGAGAGAAAATTAGCTATGCCTTCCTTGCTCCCCTAATGTAACTGTTGCAGGGGCACAGTAGTTTTTTCAGTAATTCAAATTCTTCTGAATGTGCTGCCAGGCAGTTACAGTCACATGTAATTGGATTTTGCTACAGGTTTCTCTTGATAATGGTGACAGAAAAGACAGAGACTTGCAAGAGGACCTGTGGTTTGAGCTTTCCAGCGAGGCTTTGTGTAACTGGATGATGTTTGTGCGTCCAGCTCAAAACCATCTGGAGCAGAACCTGGTGGCCTATCAGTACGGCCACCACATTTATTACACCACCATCAAAAACGTGGAGCCCAAGCAGGAACTTAAGGTATGGCCTTGCTCGTGTGTCAGGACTTTTCTTTCTACTGATTAAATTGTACTTTGAGTTGCTGCCTACTAAGTGCCAGAAACTACTGCTGTAAATAGTTGTAGGGTTTTTTCCTCTGATGGCCTGAATTAAATGTCACTGAAGTCAGTAAGTAGTTAGTCATCAACTTAGGGATTTTAATGAGCTTTGGCTCATGAGGAAGTTTAAAATAAAACTATGTAAATTATTTGTCTCTCCGTGTCATGCTTTACATGGCGTATATTTGCTGATACAATCTAATTTTTATTGCAGCAGTCTTATTTTTTTAACTCTGGATGCCTTTTCTGTTAGTCCTGTATGTTCCTGACTTGTTTTCTGCTGCCTTAAGTGAATATGGTCTCTCCCTTTACCTGACTTTCCTGGAACTTTTGAAACTTTGCATGTGAAAAATGATAAAGTATATTGTGACTTCGCTGTGGGTTGCTTTTTGTTCCCTCAAAATTTATTGATTACGTTGAGCTCAAAGCAGCGTGGCTGGCTGAGATGGCCTTAATTTTCAACATTTTTTGGGGCGGTGGGGGGGACGAAAGAATTTCGATATCAGAAAGTCTCGTTGTTCTTCAAATCTCTTCTCGCATGTCGATTTCAACAATTTGTCTGGAAAAACAATTGTTTAGTAAGCACACTTACAAAATCAGAGCAAAAGCTTGCTTATACCCTTTAAGAGTAGGACTCTCTGAAATCAGTCCTTGACTTTTCTAAGCTGAATTATTAGAAATTTTATTAATCCATTTTAAGTGTATTCGAACATCATTTTCTCAACAGTTTTTAAAACAATTTGAAATCAGACTTTAAATCTGTATAGACCTCCCTGTGGAAGCATCATTTTTCTTACTTTATGTGTTAGTAGTGTCTTTTGGGGTAAAATGGTTTGCTAATTGAAAGGCTTGGTAACATGATTTCCTCCCCAAGTGGATGTAGGGCATTCATGCAAATTTTGTCCAGAGATTGAACTAAGTGGATCAGGGAGTTGAAGCTGGGAAGTTCTGGTTTGCCTGCCAGGCAGTAGTCCAGGAGCTCCAGGCTTTCCTCTGTCCAGCTGGTGAGAATCCTGCAGAGTGACACACCTGCTAGAGAGTCCTTGAAATCCCACTCACCACTGCCTGTGGCCCACTGCAAGTTCAAACTTGTCTGAATTTTTCATGTTGAAAATCTGTTCATGCCTTCTTTGAGAAATCTCTTCTAAAATCCATTCTTTTTCATCAAACAGATGAAATGATGGAAGAATTCTTAGCTAAATGTGAGCATCTGCTGTTAGGCTTTATTAAACTTTGTCTTCCTGCCTCCTGTGGTTGTCTTTGCTGAAGGCTTGAATCCCTTGTATGTATGACAGAAGTGGGTCCATCATGCTGCAGCCTGGCAGATCTTTGTTTTGGGAAGCAGGACCATATTGCTCCAATCCTTCGGAAGATCAGAAACATTTTAAATTAGTCTCTGTGGATGGTGCTGCCTATTGTCTATGTAAGGAGAGCAGGAAAGAAATGGGAAATCCTCTGAGTAAAAAACTTTTCCATTCCTCTTGGTACAAGTATTAGTACTCTGCTGACATCCTTCTTTTACAGTCATGCTGTTGGCTCTGAAGAAATTAATCTTATTTCCTTTAGAGCTACTGATAGCCATGTGCAAGATTAACATTCATATTAGGAGGCTAGACCTGAAAATTAAATGGATATGCTTCCTGAGCAAAGCTCTTTCATTCCTCAGTGGGGGCACATTGATCTCACCAGGCTTTATTGTTGAGGATGAAAGGAGCAGTAAGAGTTAGCGGTTGAGGCAAGTGGAGTAAATGTATTGCTTAAAATCCATTTTCAAATGAATTCCCTGTAGTTGTGGCTCCACCCAAGTGTCCTGTTCCCTTGTGCTCCTGCTGCAGGTGTGGTACGCTGCCTCCTACGCCGAGTTTGTGAACCAGAAGATCCATGACATAACTGAGGAGGAAAGGAAGGGTAACTTGGGATCTTCCTCTTTCAGTATGGTGATGGTTGGGGGTTGCACTTCTTACTTTCAAGTATATGGCTTGTCTAGTGCTCCCAAATTTCTCCTAGGCTGGGAAAAGTAAAACCAGATCTAGATTGTGTTACTGGGGCTTATTTCCAATCACTCTTCTCATGTGAATATTATGTTAATTTACCCTTTGCCTCAGTTTCTGGGAAGCATTAGGTTGCTGCTGGAAGAGGTATATTTCTGTACTTAGTGTCTACTGTGTGTCATAAACTGAGGTGTGGCTGCTTTAGATTCAGAAATTTTCCTTGGTCTCCCTTAACTTATGCCAGAGGCACAATCCTGTAGGTGCTCTTCCATACAAGGGTGAATTTCAGAATCCCCCAGAATTTCCAACAGTGTTGATAGTCCATGGGAATTGTCCCCCATGATCTTTCTGTGTCTCTGTGTGATGAGCTATTGTCATGGCACAGTGCAGAGGGGATAAAAGCAAAGCCCAGTGGAGCAGGGCTGAGTATTCTGCAGCCAGTCTAACCTTCAGGAGAGAAATATGGCCCAGAGAGGACAGAGAAGCTGGGGGGAAAAAAAAATGAGGTGTTTAATTGATGGTGACTGAAATGGCGTTATTGACATTTCCACCAGTGCTCAGGGAGCAGGAGAAGAACTGGCCGTGTTACGAGTGCAATCGTCGGTTCATGAGCTCAGAGCAGCTCCAGCAGCACCTCAACTCCCACGATGAGAAGCTGGACTTCTTCAGCAGGTACTGACAGCCTTAGCTTTGTCTGGATCACTGTGGTGCTTCCTCAAATGTGCAGAAAGGAGGGGCTTTATCCTACAAATCTTAGCGAGCACCTCAGGAGAGATCAGCTCAGCACCAGAAGGAAAAATGATGGCAGCAGGAGGCTGGCTGGTGTAAGAGACTCTGTGAAAGAAGTAGCTTGAGAGAAGTAAATACACTCTTGAAACTGGTGAGGTTTATTTTTTTTGCCAATGACTTAAAAAACTTGTAATGTTTCAGTATCACAGTATTGAAATTCTGATGTTTCTCAGATCAAGTACAGAGCTTGGAGAGCAAGGCTTCTAGTGTCTCATTGGCCTGGCAAGATAGTTTATTCTGACCTATTAAAAACTGACTCTACAAACATCTGTCAGAGCAGAAGACACTGGTGCCTCCTTTCTCCTGAAATGTAGCAAGTGACTCTGTTTCATTTTGCTTTTTTGACACAAAATTGTTCCCTTCTGTTTAGTGCCTGACATCAGTGGCTGAGCACTTTTTGGAGAGGGATGTTATGGCTTCAGATTTTAAATGGGTTTCCTTGTGCACTTGTTCCATCATGCTGAAAATACTTCCAACACACCGTACACCGGGGTGTTGGAAGTGGGAGGTTTGCCATGGCAGAGGGCTGGATGGAAGCCAGTAGTTCTCTTGGTCCCATGATTACTGATAGAAATGTTAATGTGTTTTGGACTTTGGTTTCTCATAAAACACAAAATAAATAGATACCAGCCAGAAAACCATTGTTTTTGCTGCTAGAATTTCTTTAGGTTTTATTATTTACTGCAGGCCATTGTTGCTGAGTTGAATGGGTGAGTAGTGATGCTGAGAAAGAAAGCATAAAATCAGTGAAGAGTCCAAATCCATCTTTTTTTTGTCTCTAACCCGGAGCACTCTGTATTCTGCAGAGCCAGAGGCCGAGGTCGTGGGCGAGGAAAGAGGAGGTTTGGACCAGGCAGACGCCCCGGGCGCCCTCCCAAATTCATGCGCATGGAAGTAACCAGTGAAAATGGGGAAAAGTGTGAAGAAGGGACACAGGTATATTTTTGGAGATGGAGAAGAGGAAAAAATATCACATGGAATGTAAATTCTTGACTAAAAGAATTTGGGGCGTCAGTGCAAACTGAGGGTGTGCTTTGGACTTATACCTGAGTAATTCTTGGTTTCTAGCTGGAATTCTCTGCCAGGAGAGCACACGACTTCCCTTCTATAAAACCTGTAAAATCACTTGCATTTCTGCAGCAAGTTTCACCCCAAAGTACTTAGCAGTGAAGTGGGTTATTGCGGCAGTTTAGCAGCATCACAGAAGTAATTTAGACAGTAAAACTGTAATGGAATTCAGATTCCTATTTGTCCTTTCTGGAATGTGAGGTCAGCCTGCTCTTATAACTGTTGCTGGTGGAATTAAATCAGTTTGAGATATGATTCTCTGTGATGTTTTAATATTAACAGAAGGGCCTCCTGTAGGCAGGTTTATTGCAAAATGTTCTTTTTCTTGTGGCTGTTGGTTATATTCTGTAGGGACCTAATATGGTGCATTTAAGTAAAAAGCTAAATTCTCTGATGCTGACCATGCTTAGGTTACCACTAAGTCCTTTTATGAGCGGTGTCAGAAGGGATCAGTGCTCTGTTTTATGACTTAGCTGAAAGCTGATATCTGGAGTGGTAATTTTCCTCTGGCACCTCACTGGGTCGTGACTCCATGCTGACTCAGAAGGAGGAATGTATGCTCTGCCTGTGAATTCCTGCTGCAATGCTCTAAGTGCTGCATTAGGTGCAGGCAGTTGTGAGCTCACCCTCTCTGCAGGCTGACATGACACATGCCAGCCCCATTTAGTCAAATAAACATAATGCTGCTCCCAAACCCTTAACTCTGAGGAGATGAGGCTTGCTGGATGCAGTCCAGTGTGTGAGTGGCCGCTGGACTGGAGGTGGCTTGTGTCCTGCCAGCTTGGAGCATGGCCCACGTGTGTCTGTGCAGTGGGGCAGAGTGATGTCCCGAGCCTTTGGAGCTCTGCCCGCCTCGCTAAAGGCTGGGCACGAGTTCTGCCTGGGAACTGGAGAGTCAGGATGCTGAGAGCACAGCTGAGTGTTCAGCAAGGTGGACACTTGCCACCCAGACCTGGGCTGGACACTGGGCTGGTGTATTGTTTACTGAGGGCCTCTCTCTGGTAAGTACTCACGGTCTGTAAGGGCCTCATTCCTGGGTTTTCTTCTCCCACACCCACTTCTGTGCTCTGATAGCACCAGCTTTCAGCTGACGTAATTTAAGATTAATTCTGGTGCTCTGTTCCTAGCTTGTGCTTTTAAATTTCTTCAGTTGCATTAAGTGGTGTCAAATAAGGATCTGGTGTGTGTTTTTTCATGTAATACGAGATGATTCCATCCCAGAGGAGTTATTGGAACTTACAGGGAAAGAATGTAGACTTCTGGCATGTGCTTCCTGCTTGCAACACTCTCCCTTTTATGTTAATGCAAAAGAGGAGGAAAACCAGCTTTGTGTGATGTATGGAAGTGATGTGTACAGAGCTGGAAACTGGATTAAAAAACCACACAGTGCAGAGCATGATCACATCGTTTGTCACTCTCCAGTTCAGCACCACAGATAGTTTGTTAGAAAGGAGAAGACACTGCTAAATGACACAGGATAACGTTTCAAAGTGACAACAGTTTTCATGAGACAGAAATTCTCTCCTTTCCCAAGACTGCACTAGTCACTTTGGTCAGCCTTCATCCCCTGTGGTTAAAGCAGAAATAGTCCTGAGTGCAGAATAGCCTTCTTGGCCATTAACAGCTGGATAATGCTGATTGTCTGTGGCCGATCAAACAAAAGGATGGCCCATGGAGAGTCACCCACCTGCAGCACTGCCTCCCTCATGCTCTGGGTGATGCTGCTGTGGGTGAAGATGATGTGCCAAAAGCAGCAGTGGACACAGTAGGAGAACTGTAGGAGTTAGTGTAGACACGTTTCGTTTATAGCTTGTGATTAAATATGTAGAAATCTTGTTGTCTGCTGAGTATTATCAAAGTGTTTTTCAGTGGGTGGGGGGAATAATCACCGGTTGTATGATTTGCGATTTCAGGACTTGCTGCATTTTTCCAGCAAGGGGCAGTTTGATGAGGCTGGACAAGCCGCGCTGAACGGGCTGGAGGAGCCGGAGCAGACTCCGGTGCCGCCGGAGCCGCAGGCGGCCCTGGAGCAGCAGAAGAACCACACGCTCCACGCGCAGCCGCAGCACGAGGGCAGCGCGGGGCCCCCGCAGAGCACCATGACGGCAGACGACATGCGGCGGGCCAAGCGCATCAGGGTGAGCACGGGCTGGGGCAGCACATCCGCTGGGAGCCGGGGCACGCCACACCTGCCTGCTGGGACCGGCTGGGCCTCCTCTTGCTCTCGTATCCGTTTCCAAATCCCGAATAAAGCGTCTCCTTCCTAGCGGTTTTCTTTGCGCTGAGAGGAAGACAATCTCACACAGAGGACCGATATCTCATAGATGTTAGTGAGAACTGGTCAGGAATTGGAGCTGATTGAATTCCATCACAGTAATTCTTTCATGGAAACGCAGTCCATCCAAGCTGGCAAGCGGGGGTGCTTCAAACAGCTGGCAGAATCGTGGTACTGTGGCACAGACTGATGACTTGCTCACAGCACCATCTGTGTCTGTCAGAACTCTCTTGCAAATAGTTGCCAAAGAGGAACCACAACCTCAGTTTAGATCCACTTTGATGATGATGATATTTAGTGGCAAAATCCTTTTTTGGGGTAGAAAAACCTGCCTTTCAGAGCAAAACCTGTGCTAAGAGCTTTGTGTACTGACAGCAAACACTCTGAGCCTGAGCTCTATGTCAATTGGGTGAGCTGTTTTTTCTCTACTATGTGTGGGAGGGAAATGATTCAAGCAAATAATCCTTGAAGCTTTGTAACTGGGAGATTGGTTTATTTAGCTTAAAATCTTTTCCTTTTTCTTCCATGTGTAAAATTTGGATTAAGGAAAGAAACAGCTGCAATGGGAGTAAGGGTTCAATTTTAGGGGATGAGGAAGGATTAGAAAAGAGTTGAGTAACTGTTCTGTATAGGAAGATGTTGAGCCAAATTTTGCTTGCAGTTTATATGTGAGATAGATATATAGATATATATATATGCAAGACCAGTGGTGGTGTTACCCCAAAAATGCAGTGGGATGTCTTGAAGAAGAATTTGTCTTGGGCATCTTAAGATTGCGCAGCTTTTAACCATACGAAATTCTTGCAGTCTCTGAATGACAAGTTTCTTCCAGTGGTTTCATTTTCATATGTTAAAAACTTGGGGAATTTTTACTGAATATGTTGAAGGGTGGATAATAGAGTACAGAGACAGATGCCGAAGTTTTGACAGAGCATAGGGATGTACTGCTTACACTGTGCTGCAGCTTCCTCAGTAAGAAGAGGTGGTGTTGGCCATTCCCCTCAGCTTTTGAACCAAGATGTGAACTGAGGATCCTCTGAAATAATGAATGTAGGAAGAAAGGGACGGAAATTCTGAAGTTACTTCTTTGTCTTGTGACTTAGCTTTTGTTCTCTGTAAATTCATCAGAAATGGATGACAGCTTAGAGGAGTGCAGTGGTGGTTTAGTGATGTGTTTGTATCTCAAGTCTTCCTAACTTCCCCTGTATCTGGCAACTCGTGTTCAGCAGAGTCCTGGAGATGTTTCAAGCCAGGAGCACTGGCAGAATGGCAGATGGATAGTTGCACAGACCTTTCTGTATTGCATCAGACTGTGAGCAATGAGCACTTGAGATAAGACTAAACCAGCAAGCATCATTTTTTAAGCACAGAAAAATCACCCTCTGAACACTGGCTCAGCTCAGCTATTCACAGCACCTGCTTACAATAAATTGCATTTCATAATATAAGCAATCAAACATTTGGTTTTTAGATGTGTAGTGCATTATTCACTTCCAAAGAATAGGTAGAAGGTCCTGACTCCTGGTTATGATTCTGAAACCTGTGTAGCTCTAATTCTTCCTTATTACTCAGATAGGATTTAATTTTCGAAACCAATCATTCTTTGTGAAGTGCTTCAGTTTTTCTAAGGTTTAAGGCACTTTCTAAGGTTTAAGTGATGCACTGAGACTGTTTTCATTCTAGGTGGAAGCACTGATCTGTGGTGCCCCAGGGTTCAAGTACTGATAGGATTCATTTTTCAGCCTCTGCTTTAGAGCCTGTGGGGTTTCCTTGGAGATCAGGCCTTAACTATGGCAGTTGTGTTCCTAGTATTGAAAAGAGCTACACCCACCCTTCAAGAACTCTTGTAACAAATTAGAGGAACATTGTGGTCCACAGCCAAAATGAATATCTGTTTTTAGTTCAGTTCTGGGCAGTATGTAGGGTGTCTGTGTGCTGATGCCAGGAACTGGAGGGATAGGAATATGGTTTGGAAAGCACAGTCACTTCCTTCATGGTGAAAGAAATACAACTGGTTGTGTAACAAGGAGTACAGCCAGTAAAATGAAGTTAGAAAAAGTCCCTTCTCCTTAACTTTTTCACTCTTCTAATCACTACCCTGTTGTCATCCTGCCCTAATTATTCCCTACTGCTGAAAGCATTCCATTCTCACTGTGGCTCTGCAGTGCACATTGCATCCTTGTTAATCAGCCCTGGGAAAACAGGAAAGGTCACAAAACACCCTCAAGATTATCTGTGATTTTTATCTTTGCCCTTTAACTCCCCTTGGGCAGTTACTAACTACAGGGTAAACCTTGAAGATCTGTTTGGTGTTTCCTGAGGCAAAAACCTCAAAGGAGTAAACTCAAGTTGGAAGAGCCCTTGTAGTGACAGGCAGAAGTTGAGGCTTCTGTTTTCAAGTCCATTGCATAACATAAGTATTTTTCTCTCCCTCAATGCTGCCTGCTCAGCTGGAGCTGCAGGTAGGTTTGGGTTTTTGTTTCACTGGGTTTTGCTGTATCTAATCCAATGGTACGTATCAACATTGCCTTCCATGTTGTTTTGTCCAGCTCCTGTTCAGTGCTTCCTGATTGACCCTGCACCATAAATTGTCACATTTGTTCTCCTTTAGGTAACCAATGGCCAGAACTAAGTGTTACCTGAATTACAGTTTGCATTCTTCTAGTTCTTTTCATACCAGTTCATTGTAAATTTAAGGTGGATTTTATAGGAGTAAACTGCTTGGATGAAGAGCTGTAAAGTCCATCTTAAAGTTCTGGAGGATTTGTTTGCACAATTGTTTGTGCTGGATCAATGTTACAAGTTAATGAGACAACACTTAGTTCTTTTGTTCTGTTTTTATAGTTGATAGATTATCTAAGCAAAGAGCAGTAAAAGATTTCACCCTTCTGTAGCCCTTGAGATAACAACAGAGCTGTGTTGAGTCTGGCTTGCTGTATTAGCAGTCAGCTCCCTGCTAAGGTACCAGTGATCAAAACCCAAATTAATAGTGCAGTTCAGGACTTGAAGTACATCTCTTCACCTATGTTTTATTAGCATATCCCTGTGGTTAAGGGGGAAATTATATCCTTTGGACTCTAAGCAGCACATCTGTTTTTACACAGCATGTGGCCGTCTTTCCAATTCCCAGGGTGAGTTACAGCAGATCCTTGTGTTTCCCATCGTCTCCACTTGTAAAATGGAGAATGGAGATGATGACAGCTCCTGGGAAGCCCCATTTGGAGCTCCTGTATTAAACTGTTAAGCTTTTTTTCTTGTTTTGTAGCAAAACATTTGCTCTCCTGTTCCTTTCCTGGAATGAAAGTCTAGGTTTCCCTCTGCAGTTCAAATGGTGAAAAGGATCTTTCGGGTTCACAAATTTACTCCTGAGCACAGCATTTCATAGTATTCCCAAGCTGTTCCCTCATTCCAGCAGAAGAGCTCCTAACTTTACTTATTCAGTGTCAGCTGCTGGCACGCACTTAAGGGACACAGCAAATGTCAGCTGTGTCAGCTGCCACATTTCCACAAGAAAAGGAGACAGGAATCCAGGGAAATCTGTTTGCAGAAGTCTTGAATGTGTCTCATGGAGAAGTGGGTCATATGGAACACGTGTGAGCAGAAGTGTCAGCAATGTTCTAGTGCTTTTTAGAATCTCTGAGTGGTTTGGGTTGGGAGTGACTTTAAAACTCATCCAGTTCCATCCCCTGCCATGGGCAGGGACACCTTCCACTAACCCAGGTTGCTCCAAGTGCCGTCCAACCTGGCCTTGAACACTTCAGGGATGGGGCAGCCACAGCTTCTCTGGGCACCCTGTGCCAGGGCCTCCCCCCCTCACAGCCAAGAATTTCTTGCTAATATTCAACCTAAACTTACACTCTTCCACATTATTTCTCTGACTATCATGATGCAGATTCTGCGTGTAACATGTGAAAAGAGAAGACATCAATAAATAATGGTTTATAGAAGTATTTGGGAGAAGAGTGGATATTGCTTAGGTTTCTTGCAGAGGAGTGGAGCGTTGCAGTGTACTTGGAGTGCAGCATGGGTGACAGTGTGCTGTGGGATTTCGTAGGACTCAATTCCAGCTTTGCAACTATCCAACATGAAAGTTCTCATCCAATATTGAAATGCAGGTGCAGGACACGCTTCCCTCTTTCTACAGGCAGTGCATCCAGCAGCATCTGTTCCTCCAGCAGACGGTGCTGGGTCAGGACTGGGATGGCTCTATAACATTTATCTGAAGGGAAAGGGGAGAAAGGGAAGAGAGAACAACCATGAAATGTTACAGAAAAGGTAGAGGGAAGGAAAACACATCAAAATGAAATAGGGGCTGAGAAGAGACATTGTGCACAGTAGGAGTGGAGAATTGCTCACAAGTTCTTACCTGCTGCTCATAAACCTGCCATTCTGCCCCTGCTGTCATATTTTGAAATTCTGTTCTTCTTTTTGGCAATAGTAAAAAAGTTTAGACCAGCATCTCTTGAATTTATGTTCCACTAGAAGTTTATCAGGCAATGCTAAACCACTGCTGCATGTCTCTGTGGTGATCTTTGGTGCAGAAGGTGATCTTTTAAAGGGCTGTGGAATTTCATAAGCCCTGCTCCTGGGCGAAACACAGGGTGCTGGCTCACCATTCCTCTGTATGGTGGCTGAACTTGTGATCTGATCTCCAATAATCAGCTGGAATTGCAGCTTTTCTCAGGCCCAGGTCTGTACTTCAGAGAGGATTTAGTTCTATTTTACAGAAAAATGCCATGCTAAAGACAAGTCAGCTAAATCAGAGGAAATCGGGGATGGAGAGGAAACTCCTGCACTGTGTTCTGCTAACTCAGGGTGCAGCTGCACATGTGTCCCCAGACTTCTGCCTGTCACAGCCGCCCCTGCTGTAAATTGGGGGCAGCATATGATGCAAAGTAATTTTTTTGAAGTGTGGGTTCATCGATCATCCGGTATATTTAATCCTGAACATGCCTGGATGTGGAATCTGTGCTTGGCAACGAAAGCCAATGGTGTCTGGGACGTTTCTTTCAGAACGCAGCGCTGCAGCACCTGTTCATCCGGAAATCCTTCCGCCCGTTCAAGTGCCTGCAGTGCGGGAAGGCCTTCCGGGAGAAGGACAAGCTGGACCAGCACCTGCGCTTCCACGGGCGGGAAGGGAACTGCCCTTTGACCTGTGACATCTGCAACAAGGGCTTCATCAACAGCGGCGCCCTCGAGAGCCACATGAAGTTCCACATGGACCAGAAGACGTATTCCTGCATTTTCTGCCCCGAGTCCTTTGACCGCTTGGATCTGCTTAAGGATCACGTGGCCATCCATGTCAATGATGGCTATTTCACCTGCCCCACCTGCAAGAAACGCTTCCCAGATTTTATCCAGGTGAGATGCTGTACTGAGTTGAAGCCCTGCCTTACGGGTCTCTCTCAAGGCTGTGGATTTCTCAGTGCTCTCCCTGTGTGAGTGCACAGCAGTTCATTCTCACAAGGTGCAGGGGGCCACCTCAGTCAGAAATTGAAAAGGAAGAGTGACCAAGCACTGCTAGACATTGTCTTATGACACTGAAGTGCTCAGTCCACTAAATCATCAGATGTGGTGCTTCAGTCTGGCATTAGAAGGCACTGTACTGCAGGAGGGTGGGTCTCTTATTTCCAAAAAAGGCCTGAAGCAGAGGTCCTGTCTACTACATCTCTGTGGCACAAAAAGGAATTGTCTTTTGCTGTACTCAGCTTGTACTTGAACACACCTTGCCCTTTGTCATTAAAACTCTGAACAAAAAAAGAGTGGTTTTACATCTTTAATCCCTAGCCTGTTTTTTGTCAGGGTAATTCATTTGAACAGCTTGCAGAAATGCCAGAACAGATCAGGATACTCTGCTTCCTGACTTGCCCCCTGGGCTTCAGCTGGGCACTTTATTCTCCTTCTCTGCACACTGCACTGGAGCAGTGAGTAATGCAGCTACTCTGCACTGTGTTGAGCACTTGGACAAGGTCGTTAGTAGAATTTAAAGATTCTATTTCCATGTCCAGTAAGAAAAAACAGAAATGGACCATGCACATACTCATTATCCTTCCTAGGGACAAAACAATTGATGTGTCTACTGAGCTGCCTGACTGAAATTGAAATGTAGAATCCAGTTTAGATCAGTAAAAGGAACTGATAGACTATCCACTAGGCTAAAGAGGAAAGGATGGGAGGAAGTGATTTACTAATATAATTCCACCCTGGCAGAAGCCCTTTATCTTCTGTAAATGTTCAACAAGGAAAAATGTTGGATGATTCAGAAATGCTGAACTGCAACCTAATTCCCTGTAAACTTTCCCATGCAAATGATCGAAGGTCCATGGCTTTTTTCCAGCTATTCAGTTCTATTTTTGAAATTTAGTGATTTTTGTCTCTTCTTGCTATGCGAATAATTAAGTCTAGCCACTGCTGCCTACTTAAATACTTCTGTGTGGGACAGATAGAGATACCAAGCTGTTCCATGTATGATCAGTATTAGAAGATGGCTAGGATTTAATTAGAGATCCATTTCTTGAGTAGTGCTTGCATTTCAAATGTCAAACCTCATTAGTTCCTTTATTGGGGGGGAGTTAAAAAACCCCTCTAGATGTTTGAAGAGGTCAAGGCTAGTCCCAGAGTATGGAGAAGTAATTGCCATTCAGTAATGGTGTGCAAATGCTTTTCTGATTGGTTTTTTTTTTTTGCCAATTGTATTGCAATGTCATTGTGTCTGATTGAAAGGAATTAGTCCCCGTGTTTTGGTTTCTTACAAATGAAGGGAAGATGATGAACCTCAGATGAATGTGTTAAGTCGAGGGTGATTCTGTGCAAATGGTACATTGTGGACTTTTGCTGCCCATTAAGTGCAACTGTGCAATGGCTAATGCCTTCAAGAATCAGTCTTGAGGAAGTCAAATCATCCATCCAGATGAGTAACAAAGATGTTATGGCTTTATAGAAAATATTGTTGAGGTATAGACTGTTCTGATCAAATACTTTTAAAACCAAAGGAGATTAGACAACTTCAAAACCTTTTTTCTTTCTTTTGTATTGCAAAGAGTTTCCTAGACTGTTTTACCACTCACTTCTCTCTTGAATAAACTTCATTTTTCTATGATCTGCCATTTTAGGTCAAGAAACACGTGCGCAGTTTTCATTCTGAGAAGATTTACCAGTGCACAGAGTGTGACAAGGCTTTCTGCCGCCCCGACAAGCTGCGCCTCCACATGCTGCGGCACTCGGACCGCAAAGACTTCCTGTGCTCTACCTGTGGCAAGCAGTTCAAGGTGAGGTGGCTCTTGACTGGATCATTCCTGGTAAAAAATCACCATTCCTTGCCCTCCTTCAAGGAGATAAGATCATATTCTCAAAGGTGAAAGAAAATAACGTGTGAACATGCTAGACTTGCCTGTGAGTTGCGTGAGCTGCTTGGTGTCCTGTGTGAGCTGTGACATCCATTTCTGCAGGACAAGGGGCAGGGTCACCCTAGCATCTTATTTCAAATAAATCTTACTCCTAATAATTTAATAGCAAAGGAACTTTCTATCTGCTCATTAGGAACTGGGATATCATACAGCTCTGTTGCCAGGTGTTTGGGTTGCGTTGCTTATATCAGTTCAGTTAAGAAACTTCTTGCTGATGCCAGTGGATTAATAAGATTCCTGGCCAAGATGCCTGTGTCCATGGCATCCATCTTGTCACCACATGTCATCCAGATGCCTTTCCAAATCCCACCAGAACAGATGGCGCAGACTGTGAGCCAGGTAAATTCTGGTGGCAGCAGCCTGCTCCCTGTCACTGAGTTTGTGATGGGACACTGAGGGACTGGATACTTCTGGGTGAAGGAACACATTTTTCTGAGAGGAGATGCTGGAGAGGGATCCCTGAACACCTCACACTGTGGCTCTTCCTCATAACAGGTAGTAAGGCAGTTCCTGTGTGTTGCTGACATTTTT
The DNA here is from genome assembly GCA_013397565.1 of Ptilonorhynchus violaceus. Taxonomy (NCBI): domain Eukaryota; kingdom Metazoa; phylum Chordata; class Aves; order Passeriformes; family Ptilonorhynchidae; genus Ptilonorhynchus; species Ptilonorhynchus violaceus. Next base: position 74,882 of record VZRJ01009091.1, on the reverse strand, counting down.
CTCCCCAATTGCTCCTTCCCAGAGGAAGGACAAGCTGCGAGAACACATGCAGAGGATGCACAACCCAGAGAGGGAGGCCAAGAAGGCTGATCGGATCAGCCGCTCCAAAACCTTCAAGCCGCGGATCGCGTCCACCGACTACGAGAGCTTCATGTTCAAGTGCCGCCTGTGCATGATGGGCTTCCGCCGCAGGGGCATGCTGGTGAGTGCCCACGTGCTCTTACAGCCTCGGTACTCTCTTCTGATGAATAGGTAAGGAATAAAGATGGAATTCCAACGTTGGACCACAGGCATCATAAAAAGGTTTGGGCTGCAAGGGACCTTAAAGCTCATCTTGTTCCACCCCCCTGCCATGGACAGGGACATCTTCCACTAGACCAGGTTGCTCCAAGCACCATCTAGTCTGGTCTTATCCAGCCAGGACGCTGTGAAACAGGGCAAATTCTGTAGCTGAGAGGAGGTGATACATCTTTTTTTAAACCTGCGTGTCTTATCTCTTCAGCAAATGTGTGTCTTTGCACATTTCACTGTCTGCGCTGTCTGGTTGTCAGTACCATATTTCAACACTAAGTAATGCTGACTGATGTGTACTGTATTTAACAGGACATGAGATGAAAATACTGCCTCAGTTTTCCTGACTGTCTTTCCTGGTTTTTTTCCTCCCCCTTCTCGAGGGTCTCTCCTGGCCATGCCTTGTCACTGCCTCTGGGTAAAGGCTGTTCTGCAGCAAGAGATTGTTTGCGAAGGTTTCATGGGTGTTGTGATCTGGGCAGAGGCCCTTTACACTACCTCGCTCTCAGATACCAGCTGCAAGATAGTTCTGGCAAACTAATTTACCCCTTCTATCTAATTTTGGCTAGAGAAACTGTAAATGAGATCTAGCAAGACCACGTTTACTTTCAGCAGTTAAATGTGAGCGTACAATAACCCTTGCAGCAGCAAATGCTTCCACTGCTGCTGGCTTGTATTGTTCAGTTTTGGTTTGGCTGTTATCCACGTCTGGGAGAAGCACCAATTGTTTGGCTTCCAGCTGTAATATGTTCTTCTTCTCTGTGTTTCTTTCTCCTAAGGTGAATCATCTATCAAAGAGACATCCAGACATGAAAATAGAAGAGGTGCCAGAGCTCACGTTGCCCATCATCAAACCCAACAGAGATTACTTCTGTCAATACTGTGATAAGGTGTGTGGGAAGTCACCCCTTGGAGGATAGCTCAGTCGCAGTCTTGGATGCAACCAATTTGTCTCTGCATAGAACTCTCTATGGCAGGGTTTGTAGCTTTTCTGAGGTGCTTGCCAGCAACATTCCTACAGTACTGTCCAAAAAAAATGAAGACAAAATGGACTCAGGCCAAGGCAGTGGAATGCTAATTGAAAACTGCAGTTCTCCTTTTCTCCTGTGTTTGGCATTGGAAAACTTGAGTACTGTGATCCAGCAGACAGTCACTGACCCTTAGTCCTGTGTTAGCCCAGGACTAAGTATCCTGTGTGTGTATAATTCCTGGCCACTAAGATCTTTTGGTTTCCAAAAGTTAGTCTCTGACCCCTTTTATTGTAAGCTGCTTACTTAGTCAGGTGCCAGTAATTCCCAGTGTTCAGTGGAGCCTGAAGCTGCTTCTGCAGTGCCTTTGGGTTCTTGCTCTTATTCCTTGGCCTTTGCTTTTTATGCATGGGGGCCTCTATTTACCAGGGAGTGTATTTCAACTGTCCTTATCCTCAGCATGTCTTTCTGTGATGCCTCCTTCCTTTTGTTTGAAGGGAGAAAAAATAGTTTCAATTATTAGATAGTATTTGCTTGTTGATGTGTCTAAAAAGATTGATCACTGAACTAAAACAGTTTGATGCTTTGTGTCAAGTAGAAACATCAACCTTCATGACAAATTAACATTGGGTATTTGATCTTCAAATATGGCAGAAAGGGTTTTCCTCTTATCTCCTTGTCGTGTTTTGGTGTTTGGTTGTGGCATACAGTATGTCCTCAAAAGGCTTCTCTGTGCTACACAAGGAGTCAGTTGCTTTTACAGGTTGATGAAACACTGCAAGGTGTTTGTGCCTTTTGTTGTTACTGTTTGAGGATTGAATTAAACCTGTTGTCTAAAGCAACATGCAGACCTTCCAGGTCCAAGATAACTGGTGGCTGTTTCCTGTGCAGATACGAGGATTGCACCATTTTAATTCCAAATCTTTGCCCTGCAGGTGTACAAGAGTGCCAGCAAACGCAAAGCACACATCCTGAAGAACCATCCTGGTGCTGAGCTACCTCCAAGCATCCGGAAACTGCGTCCTGCAGGCCCGGGAGAGCCGGATCCCATGCTGAGCACCCACACCCAGCTGACAGGCACCATCGCCACCCCTCCTGTGTGCTGCCCTCACTGCTCCAAGCAGTACAGCAGTAAGGTATGGGGGTTCTGGCCTCAGACAGCCACTCCCTCGGGATGCTCTTTCACCACGGCCTCTGTCACCCATCCATCCACAAGCAGAGCTCTCTCCTTCTGAGTCAGAGTGCTGGTTCCGTGCTGTGTGCTGACAGTGCAGGCACAGCCTGCTTGTTTTAGGGCTAAAAGGTTCCCTGAATAGAGGGCTTACGCTGGAAAGAAGGAATGGAAAAGTTATCAGAGTGTGATCATGAATGGAAAGGCTTGGAAACTGCTCCCTGATAGTTACAGGGGAGATGAGCGGGGAAACAAAACACAGAAAAGATGATCTTTGGAAAAAGTCATAAAACACTTGGCGATGTTGGGGTAAAAAGCTGTTGAGGACAAATACTTCAGTGTCAGTTCTAATCAGCAGCAGCTTTGTGATCCTTGTTTCATCTTGCTGACCAGAGGATCTCATAGGGGGAATCTTGATTCTGCCATACTGAGGGAAACCTAAAAGCTGCATGTGGCCCCAAGCAGAGTTACTGACCATCCTTCCAACGTCCCTTTGCTTCTCTGCAGACCAAGATGGTGCAGCACATCCGCAAGAAGCACCCGGAGTTTGCCCAGCTCTCCAACGCAATCCACGCCCCGCTGGCGACAGCCGTCATCAGCTCCACGCCGGCTGTTCTCACCACCGACAGCACCACCGGGGAGACTGTGGTGGTAAGGGCTGAACACACACCAGGCCACTGCAGGGAAACACACAGGGCAGGAGCCTTCTGGTATTAGTAACACTGGTTTATTTGGCAGACATAACTTTAAAGACTGTGTTAGGACGTTATTTGAGATCGCTTCTGGGTTTGGGTCTGTGTGGTCCAGTTTTGCTCTGCCAGGAGCTGCTCATTTCTTTCTGGAGCTTTAAGGATTTGTCCTAAAGCTCAACTCCGTTCCCTTCTTTCATTCAGACCTACTGACTCCACATACACAATGAACTCAGGGATACACATCTCATGGCTTTTCTCTGGGACTGTTTCCCCAAAGTGCTTGCAGTTCCTGGCATCAAGAGGGCATGTTTAACAGTGACTGGGGACTGGATCAAACTGTGTTCAGGGAGTCAAGGTCTCTCTGTAATCCTCTGGACAGCACAGCACTGAGCAATATGAATCTCCAGTGGCTGATCTCTCTACTGTTAGTACATCAGCTGCCACAGAAGTGAAAGCTGAGACCCAAAAACTTGTCCTTCAGTGTGCTGGGATGCTGTGTAGTTTTAAAAAGCCTGTTGATTGCAGTTTAAAACTTCCTATCTAGAGACTAACTGGATAAAAGACTGTTTTGCTTGAAAATGGAGAGGTTCAATCAGGATGCTGTTGGCTTCATAAACCTGATTAAGTTATATACTAAGTGTCTTTACACATGTTAGAAATACAGCTGTCACTCTGGCAGGGGAGGAAGAAAGGTGGAATACGTCAATGAACCGCTTTTTGACTTGGAAACCCAGTCAACTCTGCACAAATAAAGGACTTCTGTTGTTTAATAGAATACTGTTATATGTCACAAGATGAAAATATTTTTTTTTTTATTATATGTTAAGTTAGCCCTTAATGGTTCTGACTAGGATTTAGACAGAAGAGAGCAATTCTAGTGGATGATCGCTGGTGATTACCTATGAGCCCAACCTCTGTACACATTAAGCTCTCATAAATGAATGACCAGGCCCGATGTAAGTGTAGATAAAAGAACTACAGCCCTGCAGAAGTACATCAATATGATAATGATCTGTATCTCTCTCTCTCCCTGCTCAGACAACGGATTTACTGACCCAGGCCATGACAGAGATATCCCAGACCCTCACCACAGACTACCGGACTGCCCAGGGAGATTACCAGCGCATCCAGTACATCCCTGTGTCTCAGTCCACAACTGGCTTGCAGCAGCCTCAGCACATACAGCTACAGGTTGTTCAAGTGGCTCAGGTGAGGAACCTGGTGGGGGTCTTGCTGTGCTTTTGACCCCTTCCATACCAAGCTTGTGTGTTCTTGGGACTGGAGCGCTCAGAAGCGTGGTAAGGAGTAGTTACAAAAAGTGCAGCTGTTACTTTTTGCAGATAAATCAACTGATGAGGCATAGGGTTTCCTTCATAAGCACTTGTACTGGGCATAAACAGTCCAGCCAGCCTTGGTCAGCTTGCTGGATACACATCAACACAGTCCTGACTTAATTCTACCCATCTGGGCACCCTTGCTTGAGTCTACTCTAGGAATGTTTTCCAGCAACTGGAAAAGTGGGTCAGTGGGTGACCCATTTTCTGCAGTTCAAGACTAATTTGTACTTCCTTGTCCTCAGTGAACCAGAGCCAAAATTTGGGAGTACAGAGAGTGCTTGCTTGTTCCCTCCATATCATCTATTAGAATATTCATTCTCTTGATGCTCAGTGCCTCCTAAAAATAAAACCAGAGTGAAACTAGAGTAGCTGGGCTGAGGAAAATATCTCAGGCAGCTGTAAGATATCACTGTAGCCTTCAAATCTGTTACCCACTGGAAGAAGCTGAAATCCTTGTGTTTGGATTTGAATCTGAAATTCCGTGTTCTCTCTCATCTCTCATTACAAATCAGGTTATGAATTTGGTTAATAGAGGCCTAAACAATGGCCCCAGTTAATAGTGACTGTGGTGTTGAAACAAGAGCATGAACACTGATTCCTGCAAGTAATATCAGCAAGATCTTAGTTTTATAAATATCCAAGACTTGAAATTAAATTACTGCAATTGATATTAGCAAGTGTTGCTCAAGAAAGCCTTTAAAAGCCTCTGAGCACTTGTCTTGATGCAGAGCTGTGTCAAACTACAGAATTGGATATGCAGATCTTGAGTGTGTCTGCATTGTACAGAAAGATGCTTACAGAGAAGTGGTCAATATTAATCCTGGTTTTTGAACACTTTGGTTTAGTCCAGTCACTGCCACAAACAGCTTGTATGATGTTAGGCAAGTCCTTTCCATTGGTATCACTGAGCTATAACTATCTCTGTGCCATTACATCTGTTAAATGTACTTTATCTCCCAGAGGTGCAAAGAAACTCAACAAGGTTGAACAGGAGTGCTCCAGTAGGGCTCCCACCTCATTATTTCAGACCTTGTGTCCCAGAAGAGGGTTACATGGCTGCTTTTGTAAAGAATTTGAGGTATAGACCTCTGCTAAATTTTTTTGCCCAGGCTACCTCACCTCACCAGTCCCAGCACTCCACAGTGGACGTTGGGCAGCTCCATGACCCCCAGACATACACCCAACATGCCATCCAGGTGCAGCATATCCAGGTCACGGAGCCATCACCAGCAACTCAGTCATCATCACAGGTATTTCCCTCTTCTCTCCAGGAAATGCTTTCCCTAACAGCCTGCTCAGCTGGCATATTGCATGTGCTGATGTAGGGGATAGTGTTTTCTTTGTCATTTAAAGGACCACAGGTGAAATGACTCTCACATTGAGATCACCAAGCAGTGTCCAGATGTCTCAGGGTGTTATGGGTATTTGTTGTGTGGGTTTTTTGCTGTGAGGTTTTTTTTCTGCAAACAGTGTGTACAAGGGAGAGAGAAATCATTTGGAACAGACAAATTTGCAGCTTAAATGAAGTTTGTCAGTTGAAAGATGTAAACAGAAACTGGCATTCTTCAAATATTTGAAGTGCAGCTCTTCATGCTGTTGGGTAGAATTTAGCCTCTAATCTCAGGTCTCTGACACAGACTCACTTTGGCAAGCAACATCTCTATTTCAGTTTCCTGGTCTGTGCTTATTGACCATAGAGTGAAGCAAGTTGGAGGAGAGGGAGGAGAGTTTTGCAGTTCTTGTGCTTGATATGCTCTGGAACCTGCCCTGTGTTTTCCCTTAATGAGAAGGTTGTGTTTGTAACAGCACAGAGCTGTGCAATCCTTGCTACGCCAAGAACACGTAGACCTTTTTTTTTCACTAGGTTGGGGGTCAGCCTTTGAGTCCCTCCTCTCAACCACCTCAGCAGGAGCTCAGCCCCTCACAGATGCAGGCAACTACATCGACACCAAACCAAGCCCTCCAGCAGCAGCAAGGCTCCTCAGTCCAGCACACGTATCTCCCCAGCAACTGGAACTCATTTCGGAGCTACTGTAAGTGTCAGCAGTGGCTCTCACTACTTGTCCGGCAAGTGTGTGTGACTAATATGTGCCCCATGTCTCCAGCTCCCAAATGGGACAGTGTTTTCAGAGCTCATTCAGCTTTGTGGTTAATATTCATAGATATCAAGAAGGTAAAGTTTCAAACAAATGCAAATGGTTGTACCGGTTCTGCTGCTGTAGGTCCATACGGATCCAATACATGGTTTGGGCAGGCACACTGGGCTCCTTGACTTCAAGGAACTTGTATTCAGCAAGAATCCGCGTGTTTGATAGCTACTTGTTCAGATTTGGATGGGTGCTTGAAAGAATTGCATGGAAGAGGAGGGTGACATGAGATGATTTCTCATGTCCATGCAGCTCTGGATGGTAATTCTGTGATGATTTGGGTGAGAACAGGATGTGTTCTCTCTGCATGAATTGCCAAATCTCCAGCTGGTGTTAACTGGCATAATTCTGCTGGGGCCTGCAGGGTTCTACAAGGCTTCACAGCACCTGAATTTCTATTCAATACCCACCATTTCAGACTTTAAATCTTATTGACATAAGACATGATCTTTGAAAGTTGTCTTTGAGTTTGACTGGAGGTCTTGATTCTCCAATTTGCATTTTTAGCATCAGAGATTCAGATGATGACCATCCCCCAAGGGCAGTACGTGATAACAGAGACTGCTGTGGGCACCCCAGTCACCACTGTCAACACAGGGCAAGTGAAAGCAGTTACTCAGGTAAGAAAAATCCTTGTGGCCTTTTTTTTCACCCAGAATATTATCAGGCATAAAGCTCTTCAGCTTTAAGGTTTAAGGAACGCCAAAATGATGACTGGCGCACAGAGTGGAGGTACCTAAAGAGGTCCAGACTGCACAGCATAGTCTGCATGTAACCATTTACAAGGCCCATGCTGTCTGGCCCTTGTATGTATGACTCCTTCCAGCTTAAAGTCTTCATTTAATCACATCTGCAAGACAAAGTATTATCTGTTATCTGGAAGATTTGAAAATAAGAAGAGTTCCTGCTATTCCTTGTAAGCAATCCAGCATAAGGAGGCTGGTCATTGGACTGTGTTGGTATTGGACACTGTGAGCGCGACTTCTGCTAGCACATGGGGAATACAGGAAAAAAACCTTTCAGAATAGTTGAATTAAAAATTGCTGTCTTAATCTCTAGTGATGGTCTAATTGTGTAATGAGTTTAACCATTCATAGATTAACCAAATGCCAAGTGAGTCCAATGTCCTTCAAATCAAAGGACAAGTGTTATGTTGCTCTCAAATACATATTAATGAAATAGAGCTTAGTTTAAAAGTTCCTTGTTCACACCAAAATGTCTGTCAGCAGACTATTAAAACAGAGAAGCTACAGAAGATAAAGTGATTATTGTTTATTGTCTATATTCCCCATTGCAGACTCACTATGTGATATCTGAAGGTCAGCCCGATCTGGATGGCAAACAAAACTCTTCGCTCTCCAGCGAGGTTCAGGTGGGCGTTTCCCAGCCCGCAGCCCACACGGATCCCTTGGAATCCCAGCCAAGCAGCCAGCAGCAAACCACGCAGTACATCATCACCACCACCACCAACGGCAGCGGCGAGAGAGAAGTGCACATCTCCAAACCCAGGACTTTCTCAGCAGAGCATGAATGAAGGAGCCTCCTGGTGCCATTTGCTTGTCCTTGTCACCTCCCCAACAGCCCAGATGTGGAGGTACCCTGGGGCTCTGTATGTTTTAATGTATATGCTCACTTACCTTCCACTAAAATCTTGGAGCTCTTGTTAATGCTTTAAGAGGGTTTAAGTCCCCAGTGACCATGAAGTACCCTCAAAATCCTTCTGGGATGCTTTTTATGCAGCTTTTAACAAAAAGGACAAGAGAAGTGAAACCTCTGCTTGCCCTGGACTTTATTTTTGGCATGTCTTCTGACCCTTTTTTTTCCTTTTTGGAAGTGTCTCCAGCAAACAACTTTATTTCAATTGTATGGGAAAAAGCTTGCCTAACTGAAGGCTTCCTGGAAGACTGGCGTATGTATATTTTTAACAGGAGCCGTTAAACAGGAGGACATCGTGTAAATTGCCAGAATATGGCAGAACTGTTTCCTGTGGCTTCCAGCAGCCAAGGTGAAAGGGAATATCCCAGCTCCATGTGAGCAGACTGCCTGGAGAAAGGAGCAGCAGCAGCCAAGTGGTGGCTCCTGGTGTCCCTGTGTGGGGATGGATCAAACAATGAAGCTGTGAAGATGTGCCGAAGCAGTCCATTAAATTATTATTTTTCCAGCCCTCCAGAACTGTTTACATGCTGTCTGCCCTGCCCCGTTTTACCCAGCAGTTCCAGAAAGCAGGAAAAGTGCAGTCTTAAACCCGTGTTGTTTGGAACAAACTGACTGAAATCATAGTAGCACCTAAGGGTAGTACAGAGCCACTGTTACCTCTTTTCCCTCCAGTGTTTGCGGGTAAAATTGCTTTTTTGCCTGTAGACAAAAAAAGGCTCAGCTAAACCTGCACAGCAGCTTGTGCTGTGACCTAAGATAGTTGTGCCAGGAGAAAGTGAGGATACAGAGCGCTCCTCTGAAGGGACAGCATTGCTATCTCTGTGGCCACCTCAAAGTAAACATATTTCTCCCCGTCAAGACTTGATGGTGTGTTGGTTACTCTGATTTTTTTCCAAATAACCTTGTTAACAATGCACTGTAATCCCTCTGGACAGTTCCGTAAAACAACCAGCCCCGGACTCAGGAAATCCACAAGAAACATGCTAGTGGACCACTATTTATGGGACACGGAAAGCCAGCCGTGAGGGTTGCCTGACGCAGGGGACCTGGTCTACGTGCAGAATTCATGTTGCATTTAGGGACCAGGAGAAAGGGAAAGAGAAGGTTTATCTTTTAAGGCAGTGTAATATGTTTTTCCTTACATAGTTCTCCATCACAGGTCTTGTTGGTTGGTTGTTTAATGCATTCTGGTAATTGCAAGAATATGACTAGAACTCCATTGACTCCTGATGGGATAAACCGTGTATGTCTGAACTTCCATTCACTGCTGGAAAACTCATCCCAGAACGTCTGTGCATAACAGGATACATTTATTTATAAAACAAAAGCAAAGAAGGGTGTTGTGTCTTAGAGGTCTTTGAGACAGAAGAACTTGAGACCTTTTTTTGATTTGTTTTCTCTTGTACTGCACTGAGTGTGAATGCGGGACTCTTCCATAGGTATTCCTGTGAATTCAGGTGGGGATTACTTGTGTGAGTAAACACTGCAGGTTGTGGTATCAGGTTTTATGGAGTCAAAGGTCTTAGACATGAGAGAATTCCACACTCAGGCTGCACAAGAGCAAATCTGGTTCCTTGTGGGCAAAGCCTTGTAGCAGGTATTGCTTTGGTAATTAACATATCTGTTAATGTGGCGTGGAAATAGATATGAGATAAATCAGTTGGCAAATACTGGCCAGCTCAGAACTGTTCCGAGGTAGCTTTGAAGTGACTTGCCAAAATGTGGATTAATTTGTTCCTGGGATTTCTCTTATCTTGCTGTACCACCATACTGGGGCATTAATGATCCGGGTAAAGTTAACGAGGACCAGAGCTCCCATTTGGTCCAGTGCAGTGATGAGTGACTTTAAATTCTGAGGATTTGGGAGCCCAGCCACTGTGGCAGCATGGCCAAGCAACCACAATGCCCAGTATGTAACTGGAATTCGTGTTGCTGAGGACTTTGGAATTACGATGTCGGGCTTTGCAATGTTGTTGGTGTGGGAACAGAGTAGGGAGAATTTTGTCTTGGCTTTCTTCAGGCTGCTGATTTAATAACGATCCAGAAATAGTATGAGTAGTAGGAAAATAGCAGACTTGAAAATGGGATACTCCAGACTGGGAATACTGGGATACTGCCCTGCAGGAGCAATTTTAAAAGTCTTAGAAGTTTGACAATAGATGAACATCAAACATGTTCTCATTAGTGATGTTGCAGACGTAGGGTTTAAAAACTATTTTGCTCTATTCAGTTTTGTTGGAACAGTTTATGAATGAGGACAGTTTTATCAGTTATTTAAAACTAAAAACTACAACAAAAAAACATTTTAAAACAGCCTTTTTGAGCTTGACTCTTCCTCATCAGAGTTTCTCTGCCCTGCAGCAGCAGCATGCTCGGGCCATCGGCCTGACTCCAGGTGAAGTGATTGCAAGTGTCCGAAGTTGAATGAATGCCTTGTAGTAGAAGCATCATCCCTGGAAATGGAAGTAGCACAGATTTTTCTTCCAAAGTAAGGAACTACAGTGATTGCCTAAATGGCAAAGATGGAATGGATTTTTCCCCCATTTCTGCAGTGCAGAAGGTATAGGATGTATTGTTATTATTTTTAAACCAGAGCAACCCAAAGATCTCTCTTAAGTCGTGTCCCACAGAAGCGTAAATCCAGAGTCCTCTCAGTTGCCTGCAATGTCCGTATTTTGTTTGGAGATGCTGTCCCTTGGGGACGTTTTGGGTCAGATTCTGTATTTTCCTGGAGGGAAAAGAAAACAACCCCAACCCACGCACCCTGACCTTGCACCTCTTGGACTGCTCGGGCCCCATCTCTTATTTAACTGTGTATGTTTATTGTACATTTGGTGACTGTTGTTGTGTTCAGAGTCTCGTGCAACCTGGCAGGTGTAAAAAAAAAAACCAAACATGAAAATAATAAATCTTTTTCTTTTTTTTTTTTTAATCACTTGCGATGACCAATCTGTTCATTGGGGTAAGATGTGTTCAGGGGAGGGTGAGTGAAGCAGGGTGTGGATAAATGGGAAGACAACAGTATAGAAGTTATAGGAAAAAATACATTTGCTACTTTCTGGATGGAACACAGAATTCCTGACCTCCCACAACACCATCCAATGGGGGGTAAATGGAGGGTGGAGTGGAGCGGAGCCCCTGTGGCTCTGTTGAAACCCTTACAGAGGAGGGAATTTTAAAAATTATTTTTAAATTTAAAAGGCAGTACTTTTTAGCTGATCAGCTGCACAGCAGCTGAAACCCAAGGGAGATAAAGGAAGATAAAAGAAGATGTTCTGTTGGATCAGCAACCATGGCAAAATCCCTCTCCTTGGAGTGATGCATGTCCCCATCCCAGGGTTATCTCAGGTACTGTCCTGAAATATCCACCCCCAAGGTATGACCATCACTAAGATGTGTCACTCAAGTCACTCAAGCTCCACCTAAAGAAATAGTATAAAAATGAGTTAAAAACAGGGAGAAGTTGGAGGAGAGTCCATCGTAACGTCTGGGATGAATTTGTCTCTCGCCCATTGGGTAAGACCTGCACTTTGTGATTATCGTGAGCCAGGTTTTGTCAGGGATTACAGCTTGTCTGAACATTGCTTTGAATACATTTTGCAGTCAGATACTGTGACCCGCAATCCTGAACCTTCATCTGTCACCGTTTTATTAAAGGATTGTTATTCTGTAAACTGTTAATGTGAGTGCTCGGAGGACGCTGGCAGTGAGTAAAGGCGTGGAGACCCAGGANCGGGCCGTGCGCGCAGGCGCGGCAGCGCCGCCGCTTTCCGCCGTCGGCCGGGCCGCGTGAGGGGTATGAAATAAACCTGTTTTCTGTGTTTTCTTCCCTGTCCCACCCGGTTATAAACATTTGTTTATTGCCCTGTTCTNACTGTCCTGAAATATCCACCCCCAAGGTATGACCATCACTAAGATGTGTCACTCAAGTCACTCAAGCTCCACCTAAAGAAATAGTATAAAAATGAGTTAAAAACAGGGAGAAGTTGGAGGAGAGTCCATCGTAACGTCTGGGATGAATTTGTCTCTCGCCCATTGGGTAAGACCTGCACTTTGTGATTATCGTGAGCCAGGTTTTGTCAGGGATTACAGCTTGTCTGAACATTGCTTTGAATACATTTTGCAGTCAGATACTGTGACCCGCAATCCTGAACCTTCATCTGTCACCGTTTTATTAAAGGATTGTTATTCTGTAAACTGTTAATGTGAGTGCTCGGAGGACGCTGGCAGTGAGTAAAGGCGTGGAGACCCAGGAGGAACCTCTGTTTGTTGTATGAAAATTTGCTGCATTAAAATTTAAAATACTCAGCCTTTCAACACTTAGCAGCACTATTAGCACAGCATATCAATGACTTATCCACTGAACAGAACTGCAGAGTCAAACCGCAGAACTCCACGACCGGTACGTGGCTTCAGCATTCCACAAATGCCGCATTTTTCGGGGAAGTTACAGAGCCGTCCCCCGCAGGCCGCCGCGCACTCGCGGCTGTGGCGAGGGGCTCTGTCCCGGCTCGCGGCCGCGCAGGCGCA
>VZRJ01009091.1:4792-62030 GCA_013397565.1 Ptilonorhynchus violaceus | reverse complement strand
TGTTGAAAACAGTTCCTGCAGGTGGGAAGCATAGTGAGATGGGTCAGCTGTACTTCCCAGCCTACCTGTCTGGAAAAGCATTTCTCCACTGGCATGGCCTGTGTTGTAATTGAAGAGTAAATTTTGCTATATATGTGTGTTTTATATATATATATATATATATATATATATATACACATGTGTGTGTGTGTGTGTTTGTGTATACATATGCATATACATATATGAATGTGTGTGTATATATATAAATAATTTTGCTATATAGGTGTATATACATATATATGCTGCAGCCCAATTCCATAGCTTGCATTTAAACAACCACCTATTAAAGGTGTCTTCTCCGTCACTCCTCACCTGGGGATGGATGTATCTGGGTTTGGGATTTTCGTTTGCTGAGGGTTTTGCTTTCCTTGTCCGGGAGCAGGAGGGGTGGAGAATGGATTCCCTGGATCACATGCTCACGGACCCCCTGGAGCTGGAGGGCAATGGCACACGGATCATGGAGGACTGCATGCTGGGCACCACCAGGGTCAGTCTGCCTGAGGACCTCTTGGAGGATGTGAGTAGTGCTGAGACACTTCACCTTATCATAATCTTGATAAACAACATGTTTAACTCCCTTTTTGGGGCTTACAGAGCAAACTGAAAAGGGAAGGTGTTTCTGACTGCCTTGGAAAAGGTGTCAGAAAGGTGTTTGATTAATCTCGGGACAGCATCTTTTAAATCAGTTCTGTTATGTTCTTCTTATTATTTTAAGATTGTCTTTAAGAAAATTGTTCCAAAGCTTTGAATTTATTTTCTTGTTGTTAGTAGTATGAATTTCCTCACCTTTTTATACTCTGTGGTTTCCTGTGTTTTGTGAGACACTGTCTCATGACTGGTGTTACTTGAAAAGCCTCAAGGGCTAGAAAATGGTCAAGGACATGGCTGCCTTTCCTTCACTGTTGCTTCCTGCTTTCTTTAGCCTGAGATCTTCTTTGAGGTTGTCAGCTTGTCGACATGGCAGGACGTCCTGACAGATGCGCAGCAAGAGCACCTAAAAAAATTTCTGCCTCACTTCCCTGAGAACAACCGAGAGCACCAGAACAAGCTCATCTCGGCACTGTTTGGTGGGGAGAACTTCCGGTTTGGGAACCCACTGCACATCGCCCAGAAACTCTTCCGGGGTCAGTGAGCCTCATGAGCTTCCCTGCGGGTCTGGGGCAAGTTCTCAGCCAGCAGCTGAAAACCCAGGTGTGTGCTGTGTGTTTGTTACAGACGGACACTTCAACCCCGAGGTGGTGAAGTACCGGCAGCTCTGTTACAAGTCGCAGTACAAGCGCTACCTGAGTGCCCAGCAGCAGTACTTCTACAGGCTGCTCAAGCAGATCCTCGCTTCCCGCAACGTGAGTGTGCGCTGGGATCAACAGCTTGTCTTTATAAAAAGTGTCTTGGTGCATTCACAGTTCTCTGAGATCTTTCCTTTAGTGGATTTAATGAGTAATGTTTTGGGTTTTCTAGTGGCCCAGAGAGAACACTAGAGCCATTGTAATATTTGCAGATTTCAGGTTGTGTAACTCTCATAGCTCTCGCTTGTGTGTACTGTCTTTTTTCCTTGTCCATCTTGTCACCACTTCCTGCATTTGCCCCTTTACAGCTTACTGTCTTGTTAACAACTCATTCTGCCTTTGTTTTTTTACCATTTGTGGAACAAGTACAGTTGCTGAATACATAGTTACAAAATATGTGGATCCAAACTTCTAACTCTCATGTCTGCAAATCCCTGATAAAGTCTTCCTCTGTGAATACTTCTGTGAGCTAATTGTTGCCAACTGAAATGTGTTTGTTGCTCACTTATCTTTCATTACACTTAGACGTTGAAACCTATGGGATGTAGGGATGAAGGAGAAAGCCTGTCTTTATAACAGGCCCTACAGTGTTATGGGAAATAGAGAATCCCAGAATGGTTTGGGTTGGAAGAAACCTTTAAACTCATCTCATTCCAATCCTCTGCCATGGGCTGGGACACATTCCACTAGACCAGGTTGCTCCTGGCCTTGAACACTTCAAGGGATGGGGCATCCACAACTTCACTGGGCAACAATATGGAATACATAGGAAGTTATTTCCTCTCTAGCCATGAGAGGTAAAATGTTTTCTTCAAAAGAGACTATATTCCATGTCTGTGTTACATATTTGCGTGGAAACTATATCTCACACCAATGATTTAAGTCCTTCTTGGCAGTCCACATAAAATGACAGATATTACTGTGTGTGCAGATGAAGGTGCAGAAATTTCACCTGTTTTCTTTTCTTCCCTTTAAGTGATGGTCTAAAATGCTGAGTTTAAAGTCTTGCGTGTGGCAAATACTGATCCTTCCTAAAGGTTCCCTTGTACGGATCAGAGGCACTGACAGCACCAGCTCCGCATGGTGACCTTGCTGGAAGTATCTGAGCTGGGCTTACCTGTCTTGGCTTACAGCACTGTAGCTGACATAGCTAATGTCACTTGAATCTCTTCTTCCAGCACTTGCTGGAATTAGCCAGGAAAGGAGGCCCTGACATGACCCTAAGGAGAAAGCACTTCCCACCAACGTATGACTCGGAAGAGCGAGACAGACGGACACACCGGCGCTATTTGAAGATCCTGAGGGAAGTGAAAGAGGAGTGTGGAGACACTACCTTGTCTTCTGATGAAGAAGGTAATGCCCTGGGCTGAAGACTCAAGGTGTAAAGGGAAGACAACACGTTTTTGATGTGAGGACAGAACCGCTGATAAAAGATTGGATTCTGGGCTCCACTTTCACTGGCTGGGATCTAATGATCACGGGGTAATAGTTACATGGGTTGGTGCTGGGTCTCGCAGAAGTAAATTTATGTCTCTGTTTTAGATCTAATCTGTTGGCCTCCAACTTCCCCAGCACGTTGTTCAAGTCCACCAGTTCCCTTGAGAGTGATCCCCACATTGTCAACCTTGGACATGAAGACAGCAGGTGAGAACCAAACGAGGGGTCAGTACAGATTTAGTGGGGAGAATTACGTTGAGACCCTGCAAAAAATCACCTTGAAAATCTGTTGCTTGATGGGAAATCTTGTAATGCTTCATTTTTCCAGTCTCTTCAACAGTTGGCTCTTTTTTTTTCCCAGTTTATTTAATCTTTTTTTTCTTGCAAGGTTAGTATTTGAACACAAGGGTCATACTTCGCGTGATACAACTGATTTCTCTGCTGTATTTTGCCTGTAATGGTTGAAGCATTAGCTTAGTCCAGTCCAAAATACTTAGGAATCCCTCCTAAAGTGACTGTAATCAAGTCTGCAAACCCTTCAGGCTGGTTCTGGCTTCTTTTCCCTTCCATGCTTGCGTCAGCAATGAAATCTGAAGACCCAAGGAAACAGTGAAATGAATGGATGAATGAATGCATGAATGAAATTCATATAAGGAGAAATTAGTTACTGAACTTTGGAGATTGGAAGTGGGAATGGATAGAAAATGGCATTCTAAGAAGCGTGGAAGGTAACAATAGTGGAAAACTCTGCAAATAACTTTTTTTGTTGCAGACAAGATAGAACTTGGGGAAAGCGATTTGAAGATGATGTTGAAGAAGCACCATGAGAAACGAAAACGTCAGCCTGTAAGATGTGAAAAGATCTTGGGGTGTGGGACTACATTTTGTCTTTGAGGTTTTTATCTCTTTGCCATAAAGATCAGGATACTTCTGGGTGACAAAATGATTGCTATTTTTTGTGTGCAGCCACCTGTCAGCCCTTTATTGTAAGCTGGGTTTAATTGTCAGTGTATAGATGCAGCTCCTGGCCATGTTTATCGGGTTAGAAGGATTTCGTAATTTTAGTTACATGTTTTGGGGAGACAGAATTTTGGATTTCAGGGTTAGAAAACTTCCCAACTTTTATCGCAGTAAATAACTTAATAAACTGATTCTGGCTGAGTTTGGGGTATTTTGGTACTTGGGTACTTCTTCACCTTGTTGCTGTCTTAACACTTTGTCCTTTCCCAGTTTAATTTCTGTCCCATTGTCCTGTGTAGGATCACCCTGATCTAGTCACAACAGACGTGACCCTTGAGGACATCATGACTCGAGTGAACGTGGGCAGGAAAGGTTCCTTAGCAGGTCAGTGAATCCTTTGCCTTTTTCATTTCATATACATTGGTTTAAAAACTACAGGTTTTCTGTTGAGGGGAAAAGTAAAGATTCATGACAGCAACTGGGAAGGTGGAATGATGGAGATGTGGATGAGTGCACACAACATACATTTCTGGATTTATATTTAAATAGTTTAAGGCTCTCATTGAAATACAGTAAGAAGCTGTCTAATTATTCTTTTTAACTTTTATCATATCTAAAGCCTTATATGACCTTGCAACCCTCAAGAAAAAGGTAAAGGAAAAGGAAGATAAGAAAAAAAAGAAGCTGAAGATAATTAAATCCGAGGTGGAAGATTTGGCTGACTCTCTTGGCAATGCAGATGGAATCCCACCAATGTCTCAGGATCTTTCCCCCCTCCCTCTGTCATCTGTCAAAGAGGAGTAAGTGCTTCAGAGGGCCTTGAACACCTTGCACTTATGGAAAAAGGAACATATTTCAGCTCACATTTTTGTGGGACTGTTGCAGACTGTGTTTTTCTGCAGTTTGGGATGTGTGAAATTTGTGGTGTTCATCTTTGTATATGGAGGTGAATATTTACTCAAGGAACTTACTCTGCTTGTGTTCTCTTTCATTTGAAGACCTCTTGAAGATATGAAGCCATGCCTTGAAATAAATGAAGTCTCGTCTAGCTTCTTTTTCCTTCTTTTGGAGATACTGTTTCTGGAAGGACCTGCTACTCTGTCTGTGGTAAAGAACCACTCACTTATCTAGGAATCTTGGCAGGAAGCAAAATTAAAGGATAGAGGGGCTTATAGCTTTGTAATAGTGATTTTTCTCCAGACTTACCCTGCTGTAAATTATAATAAGATTTAGATTACATATTAAAGAAATTAAACCCTGTGGGAGTGCTGGTTTTAACATGTTTCATTAATTTAGTCAATTGAATCTGTAAGTCTTTCCATACCCATTCTATAGATCGTGGTTAGATATATTCTGTATATTAAGGGCAGAGATAGGGAAGTGTTTTCATCTTCTTTGGTGCTGTTGTCTGAAATACCATATTGTGGTTACTTGAGAAAGTCAGGTGATGATTTTATGTGCATAAAAACCTTTTTGTCCTCTGCATATATTTAGCTGATTTGTTTTCTGTGAAAACAGTCATCGTTTAAAGTGTGAGATCATTAATAAAATAATCCTTTTTTCTCTTCAGATTGAAGATAAAGTTCTCGATTGGCAAGCTTCTAATGCCAGTGCACTAAATAACTGGTTCTCCTTTGCCCCCAACTGGTCTGAATTGGTTTTACCTGCCTTACAGTACTTGGCAGGCGACAGCAGAGGTAAGAATAGATGTTAAAAATACTAATGGTGCTTGTTCCTCTGTTCTAATCAGTGCTAGTTTCTATTATAGTTCAAACCAACTTTTCATTCATCACCACAATAAATCCTTGTATTGCTGACAGTGTTTCTGTGATAGGCTGTATGGCTGACATGTCTTGGTTGTGGTCGACTTGTTTTGCTTGTGAATAGTAGATAAGACCCACTGTGATTCCCAAGTACGTGACAATGTGTATGAAATTGCCTCTCAACAGTTTCTCCTGTTCAGATCGTGGCTTCGGGCAGGGTGTTTAAAGCAGGAAGGGATTAGTCTCTTCCCCCACAGTGTGAAGTCGTTGTAGTTGTCTTTGGAGATAATAAAAAATAAACTAGATGATGCCCTGAGCAATCCACTGAAACATGAGATTGGCCCAGCTTGGACCTGGGGCTTGGACCAGCTGAGTTTCAGTCATTCCTTTCAAACTAGATTATTCTGTGGTTCTGACTTGCTTAGTGGGAAGTTTTAAAGGCAGAGACAGAGTAGATTGTGGTGGCCTTGCAGCATATTCTCCATAATGCTGGTGAATATTGTAAATCCCAAGTTCTCTTCCCATGAGTCACCATACAGTAACAGTCCCGGGGTGCTCATTAAGGAAATATTTCTTTTTCCTCCTCAGCTTGAAGATAAAGTTATCAACTGGCAATTTTCTCATCCCAGTGCACTAAATAACTGGTTCTTCTTTGCCTCTAACTAGTCTGAACATGGTGAACAGCAGGAACAGGCTGTCAGCTGAGAGCCTGTTGATGGAAGGCTGGTTATCCTGTTGTGTTCTTTCCTTGTGCTTGCCCTTATACTCTGAGTTGGTCACCTTCCTTTGGGCAAGGGTAAATTTAGAGATACACTTACATAATCACTTAAAATGCTCTGTCACTTTAACTTGACAGTTTGCATTACCACAGCAGAATTTTGAGGCTGGACAATTGTATGATGTCCCTGACATGCACATTTTTCATTGTAGATACTCCTTCCAGCTTCTTACCTTTAGTTGAATTCAAGGAAAAAACTCAGCAGTGGAAATTGCTTGGTGAGTACCTTGTGCTCTTCTATGATGTGTACTATAGTAAAAGTTTGTTGTTTTCTCCAAGACTTTACTTTTCAGCTTGCTGCAGCCAGGGGAGGAGCACAGACAGAGCTGTTAGTTCCATGGTTAGGCCTTGTCTTTTCTTTTATCTGAGCTAACATATGTTTTGGATTTGAAGTGTTCACAGGACATGAGTATCAGCAGCAAACATAAATGAGCAAAGGCACTGGGCTGTATTTCTTTCTGTTGCTGATTTAACTGTGTTTGTCAACCTTCAAATCTGTCTGAACGCGTTCATATTTTCCCTTCTGTAGAGCACACCTGATTATTCAGAGTAATTAGTGATTTATTACAATTGCAAATGAATTACACTTCTCTGTGGAGCAAACTCATGCTATTCTCATTTTTAAAAGTGGGAGCCAAAGAGTAAATTTATGATCAATGTGCCCAGGCTCATACTGACTGAATTACAGATGTTTTGTGTTTATGTTCATTCCCCTAGTTACTACACAGCATTTTTCATTCTTAACTCTGGTGATTCTAGTGATCATATTCACAGGCTTAAATCGGCAGAGATTGGAGTCAGGAAGCTTTTCCTCTGGTCCCTTTCACAGTTTTTGGTAGAGGTTGTGTAGGCAGGTGTTTCTGCTCATGGATTCAGTGACTGGGATTACTTTGGAGAGTGGGAACAGTGACTGTGTCCCAAACAGCATCTTGCGTGCTGTGCTAGGAGTTGAAGCACCATCCTTTGTACCAGTACAGGGGAATCACTGGGATTTACCATTTCCTAAGCCTGGAGGTGTTCAAATATTGCAATTTGAGCATCTGTGACTGGTGATGCATTGAGGGGGGAAGGGAGCAGGAGAGGACTGGGAGGTACAAGCAACTGGCTTCCTAACAATTTAAAGACTTCTATTTCTAATTTTCCATGGTTTCTTACTAGGTACTTACCAAGATCATGAGAAGGAATTGGCAGGACTGTTTCATCTCTGGTTGGAGACCAAAGACCAGACTTTTTTCAAAGTAAGTCAGACAAAAATCACCTTCTAAGAGCACAAAACCTGACTGAGTTCTACACTGACATTTCTCTCGTTCTCAATAGGAAAATGAAGACAGCTCTGATGCCATGCCACTGCCCAGAGTGTAAGTGTGTGACACTGCTTGAAAGCCTTTGCAGTGCTGCTGGGGCTGTGGGGTTTGGGCCTTGTGCCTCTGGATCTTAAAATAAAACAATTTTACATCATGGGGCAAGAGAAAATTTGATAGTCTGGTTTTATAAATGCAGTAACTGAACTTTGTAAAGTCAACTGATTTTCTCCAAGTTTGCATATAATCAGAGCAAAGCAGCAATCTGTCTTAGGTTCTGACAATGAGATTATTTACAGTTCTTGCTTGCCCTCAGGTAGGGCACAGAGCATATTTTAAGATCTCTGCAGGGCTTACTTCTGTTGCCATAAATGCTTTCAGAATTTTTTCAGAAGAATTTGCAGAAGGATGAGGGGATTAATCTTTCCAGACTGTTGTGGGCTTGTTGTGCTCAGAGCTGATGGTGCCTTTTCTTTCAGAAGGACTGACTATGTAGTCCGGCCTAGCACTGGAGAGGAGAAACGGGTGTTTCAGGAGCAGGTAAGATGAAAATCTTAATTTTAAAGGCACCTGCTGAAATAGGAGAATTTGTTTGGGATGGCAGTTTTATACTCTACACAAACTCAGTTAATGTGAAGAATTGATAGGTTGCTTGTGCCTTGAAGTCGGTATCTTGGCCTTGCATAAAACTTGCTAATGACATAGCCTAGCTGCTTGCTTCAAAACCACCAGTATTTCCAGTGGGTAAAATTAATTGGGTAAAATTAACTGAAATTGGTAGTGTCAGTTGGTAGTGCCAGCCCCTGTCTCCTTTGCCATCCCCCAGCATAGGAGGATAACTTATCTCTTTATTCTTTGGGCATGTATGAGTGCAAGCAGAAAATAAGTGTCAGTAAGTGCACCCATACACTCAGTTATCTTGTCTGTAGTAGATGCAAGTGGGAATTAAAGGGAAAACACATCATGGGGATTCTTCTCCCTTCCCTCCATGTGCTGTCTGCAGGATAGAAGATACAAGTTAAATTTTGGACATCTCTCTTTAGCCAGATAAGGGGAGGAAGGGGAAGGGGCAGAAGGTATATCTCTTTTATTTCTGGCACCTCTCTAGTCTGTGCAGCTGCTTGACAGTGGATGCATTGCACCTCCACACCTTGCTTAGGTGGACCTTCGTATTTTGCATGAAGTAGCTTATGCTTTTCTTGATCCAAAATAAGTCTATACCGCAGTATTTGAGCCTTTACTTTAAAAAGACTTTCTCTAGAGAATGATAACAACTTACCTTGTAAAATGACATAAGGCTTTGCTGTATGTTTCCTGGTAAGGCAGTGCTCTTGTGTACCCCTCCAGGAGCGTTACCGCTACAGCCAGCCCCACAAAGCCTTCACGTTCCGCATGCACGGCTTCGAGTCGGTTGTTGGTCCTGTGAAGGGGGTGTTTGACAAGGAAACCTCCCTGAACAAAGCCCGGGAGCATTCTCTGCTGCGCTCAGACAGACCAGCGTATGTCACCATCTTGTCTCTTGGTAAGGTCATGGCCAAAAAAAACTTTTCTAAAGAAGAAAAACATTCCCCTGACCCCTCAAACAACAACTTCAGGAATCTACATTGGGATTGAATGCTGTTCTCCACGTTCATCACTCCTAGCACCAAGCTGGCACAGTTGATGTGCTTTAAAATGATCCTTTATAATCTCTCCCCATATTTTTGAGGGATTTTAGGGGCTAGATTTTAGTAAGCAGGTAAGGCACTGTGAGAACAGGGCTAATAGAGCCATCCCAAAATGTATCTGCTGGAGTACCTGAGTACAGCTGCCCAGTTACAGGTGGAAGTTTAAGCTCTGGTTTTGTGTTTCAGTTCGTGATGCTGCAGCTCGTCTTCCTAATGGAGAGGGTACTCGAGCTGAAATCTGTGAGCTGCTCAAAGATTCCCAGTTCCTAGCTCCAGATGTCACCAGTGCTCAGGTAAGTTGGATGTCATGTCTGGACTCAGATCCTCCTAAAAATACACTGCACACACCCAAGCTGTGTTCAATGGCTGAGGCCCAATAGTTCTTACATTGCTGTGATGAGCAGAAGGGAGCTGTGTACTACTCTGGTGAGCTGCTGCAAATCTGCACCAACTGCAGATGATGAAAAACGAGCTAAAGTAACACTGCTGTAGAGCTGCTCACATTTTAGATTGAGAAACAGTCAATTTTCAGAGCTTTATTGGAAGCTCCGTTTAATCCAAGATGGCAAACAGCATCCTGTGCTGCAGCATCTGCTCTGAGTCAGTTCTTACTCAGATGGAGATTGATTGCAGCTTACTCAGGTTTTATACCAAATAGGATCAATTTTCTATTCATCAGTTTTGGCTAGTCCAGCCAGGGACCTCCTGTAATCTGTGAATTCTGAACTTGCAGGTGAACACTGTTGTTAGTGGTGCTCTGGATCGGTTGCATTACGAGAAAGATCCCTGTGTGAAATACGACATCGGGCGCAAGTTGTGGATCTACCTGCACCGGGACAGGAGCGAGGAAGAGTTTGGTAAGTTGGGGTTGGGGATAGCTTAAGAATTAAAAATTTGTATAAAGATGGATAATGAACACTAATTTGTAAGTCTGGCTTTTTTCTCTGGTCAGTTTGCTCACGTTAGTCCTTCAGCGCTTAAATCCAGTCTTGCAGAGCAGTGTGTCAATTTGAAGCATTTGTTTGAAAAATACCATCCCACGTGCAAGAACTGCAGCTGTATGTTCTTGTGTGTCTTATTTTCAGCCTTTTTGGCTAATTTTACTAGATGTTTTTCTTTGCACTGTTAACATGACTGTGTGTGTTTAATTCATTGTCTGAAGAAGAACCTGCGGCTCTTAATTAGCCTCTTCCTTAAATCAGTTTGCTTGTGTTCAGGAGCTCTAACCATTAATTTGTCCTTGCAGAACGGATCCATCATGCTCAAGCTGCTGC
The DNA here is from genome assembly GCA_013397565.1 of Ptilonorhynchus violaceus. NCBI lineage: Eukaryota > Metazoa > Chordata > Aves > Passeriformes > Ptilonorhynchidae > Ptilonorhynchus > Ptilonorhynchus violaceus. The sequence continues at coordinate 51,525 of VZRJ01009091.1, read as the reverse complement.
AGCAAAGGCCAAGAAAGCTCTTCAGAAGCCAAAACCTCCAGCTAAAATGGTAGATTTCTTTGCTCAGGTTTGCACAGGTGCTTTTGGGATTGAGAAGGAGATTAGTCTTAATTTAATCCATAAATTCTGCATCCATAGTGGGTGATGAGAATTACCACATGTTTGAGTTAGTAATTCATGAAGTACATCAATGTCAGTGCACAAAACAAAGAGGGAAAGAGGGAACTTTTTCTCCACCCAGCTTCCACTGCTATCCTTGTTATCTCAGCAGAAAGAGCGGTGGAATTCATTTGTGCTCCCTATCACGGGGATGGTCTTTCAGATCTAGGTTTGAGGTTAATTTGTAACAGTGTGTGGAACACATTTACTCTCCCCCTTGCTGCGCTGGAGCTGTTGGGGTTTGGATGTCTGATATCAAATATGTCTGAAGTACTTGCTGTTGGCACATTAGCTAAGGTGGAAATCTGCGCGTTCTGAATGTTTGCAACAACTGAGATGCACTTTTGCCTGGGAGAAGGAGCAGCCAAACACACCAACTCATCCATGGCTGCAGCTGGGGAAGGCAGACAGTCAGTCATGTTTGATTTCAGGATTTAGCACTGGGGTCTCATGCACCTCCATACAGAACTCAGGTTAAAGTGCTCAGCCCACTGCAGGGTGCAGCAATCAACCCCGGTTTTTGTGATGCTGGACATGGTTTCTTTGCAGAAGTCGAGTAGCAAGGAGGGTGCTGTGAAAGCCCTCCCCAGCAGCACAGCAGAGCCCAGTCAGCTGAGCCTCAGTGACTCCAGCATGCCACCAACTCCCGTGACTCCTGTGACACCAACTGCACCAGCATTGCCAGCAACACCCATCTCACCCCCACCGGTGTCTGCAGTCTGCAAGAGTGTATCTGGTGCTGGATCAGAGCCAGCAAAACCCAGCCAGAGGTACTGCTTCTGTCCCCTGTGTCACTTGGGAATGCTACTGGCTGTTTTTCAGTAATTTGTGTAATTCAGTAATGAGGGAGTTGGGGTGGTTTAGCCTGGAGAAGAGGAAGCTCCGGGGTGACCTTACCACTCTCTACAACTCCCAGAAAGGAGGTTGGAGCTGGGTCAGAGGTGGACTCTTCTCCCAGGCAACAGTGACAGGACAAGAGGGCATAGTCTTGAGCTGTGCCAGGGGAGGTTCAGATTGGGCATCAGGAGGAATTTCTTAACAGAAGGGGTGATTAGACGTTGGAAGGGGCTGCCCAGGGAGGTGGTGGAATCCCCGTCCCTGGAGGTCCAGGGAACAACTGGATGTGGCACCCAGTGCTCTGGGCTATATCGAGGTTGGACTCAATGATCTCAGAGGTCTTTCCCAATTTCAGTGATTCTGTGAGTTTCCTACATCTTTGCTGACCTACTGCCTCTGTCTTTTCCCTAGTGTTCTCCTGGTGTCCTCCCCCACCATGCCCCAGCTGGGGACGTTGCTGTCCCCAGCTCCGAGCTCGCAGGCACAGCCGGGGCCGGCGCCCGCCCCACGCGTGGTCAGTCACAGCGGCTCCTCAGGCCTGCCGCAGGTCCGCGTGGTCACTGCCCAGTCCAGCCTCCCGGCCGTGTCCCAGCAAGCCCCGGTGGTCACCCAGCAGCAGCAGCAGCAGCAGCCCACGTCAGTGCCTCAAATCCGTGTTCCAGCTACAGCCGCGCAAACCAAAGTGCTCCCTCAGGTGAGCTGGAAGTGGTGGAGTAGCTCTGACATCTGGTCTGACTTGTGGTGTTCTGGTGTGGTGCACAGGGATTCTGTGCTCACTTGGAGCGTGCACTAACTGCAGGCAAGGGCACAGAAGCAGTTTTACATACGCAGTACTGTTCAGTGCTCTGTTCTTCACCTGTTTACCTGGCATCGTGAAATTGTGCATTGCATAAAAAGTCTATAGAATTTAGAATCACAGAAATCATTAAGCTTGGAAAAGACTGTCAAGATCATCAAGTCCAGCCATGAACACTGCACCACCACCGTGTTCACTACTAAACCGTGTCCTCAAGTGCAATGTCCACATATTTTTTTGAACCGTTTCAGGGATGGTGACTCCGCCACTGCCCTGGGCAGTCTGTTCCAATGCTTTACAACCCTTTCTGTGAAAATAATTTTCCTAATACCCAAGTTAACCTCCCTGGTGAAACTTGAGGCCAATTCCCCTTGTTCTCTCTTTTGTTACCTGGAAGAAGAGACTGACACCCACCTCACTACAATTCCAAGTTGGAATTCTTGGAAGAGAATTCTGGCGAACTCCCCTGAACTCACAACCTGAGGCACAATTTAAAGAATTATTAGACTGTTCTACTGTGGTAGTCTGCTCATACGCTTCCTCCCTGTCTTCTGTAGGCTGTGATGACTCTGCCAGTAAAAGCTCAAAGCAGCCCTGTGCAGGTGCCAAGAGCAGGAAGCTCCGTGGCTGGCCAGGCAGGTATCACTGTGACGGGGCTGCCTGCAGCACCCAGCCCTGCTGTGAAGCCAGTGGCCAGCTCTCCAGGCAGTTCTGCTGCCAGCACCTCCTCCACCACTGTCATCCAGAACGTGGCTGGCCAGAATATCATCAAGCAGGTGAGAGGGAGGGAGAGCCAAGGAATTGGGCTCCACGACCCGGTTGTGCAGATGTGAATACTTGTGAGCTGCAAAGCTGTGTGAGTTGAGGGACTGTGCAGATTTAGGCAGTGCTGATTTTGTGTGTTTGAGCCCTGTTTTCACGTACAGGTGAAAGATGTGCTTGTGCTGGTTCTTTAGTGATCTCTCCTTCATCTAGTTTGGAAAAGAAACCAGCCCTACAGTACTTCCTGTTTTAGAGGCGCTTGGGAATGCCATCTGATACACAACCAGTATTTTGTGTATACATGTGATAAAATTTTCAGTCGTGTACTGAGTGCTAGTCTCATTCCGCTTGGATTCTAGTGGGAGCAAACATCGTCCTGTTGGCAAGTTCTGCTTTGAGTGTGCCTTGGACTGTGTCCTGGTTTGACAGAATCGTTTCTCTGATCTCTCCCAGGTGGCTATTACAGGACAACTTGGCGTGAAGACCCAGGCTGGAAGCGGCATCCCACTCACAGCGACCAATTTCCGGATCCAAGGGAAGGACGTGTTGCGCCTGCCCCCGTCCTCCATCACCACGGACGCGAAGGGGCAGACAGTGCTGCGCATCACCCCGGACATGATGGCCACCCTGGCCAAGTCTCAAGTCACTACTGTCAAACTGACTCAGGACCTCTTCACAGCCGCTGCAGGGAGCAGCGCTGGTGGGAAGGGCATCTCTGCGACTTTGCACGTGACATCCAACCCTGTCCAGACTGCTGAGTCTTCAGCCAAGACCAGCACGGCCACTCCTGCCTCTTCCAACCCCGCTGGAGGCACCGTGGTTAAAGTGACTCCTGACTTAAAGACTGCAGAGCCCACGAGCTCTGCTTTCCGCCTGATGCCTGCCCTGGGCATGACCGTGGCAGATCAGAAGAGCAAAGCCATAACCACAGTGGCGTCCACAGAGGCCAAGCCGGCGGCCACCATCAGAATCGTGCAGGGGCTGGGGGTGATACCCCCCAAAGCCGGGCAGACCATCGCTGTAGCCACTCACACGAAGCAGGTGCCGTCGTCCTCGGCAGTGAGCGTTGCTGGCACAGCCCACACCTCGGCAGTGTCCTTGGCCACCGTCAGTGCCACGGTGTCCAAAGCAGTTGCTGTGGCCTCAGGAGCCGCGGGGACCCCCATCACCATCGGCACGGGAGCCACGGCTGTGCGGCAGGTGCCCGTCAGCACCACCGTGGTGTCCACGTCCCAGGCTGTGAGTAATGCTGAGTTCTCACTGGGGTGGGGGAGGAAGGGGCCAAATACACTGGTGGTTTATGGCTGAAAACTGCTCTTTGCATCCACAGAGACTCAGATTAATATGGCAGAGTCATACAATGGTTGAGGTTGGGAGGGACCTTAAAGCTCGTTCCCACCCTCCCCCACCGTGGGCAGGGACACTGTCCACTAGACCAGGTTGTTTCAAGCCTCATCCAACCTGGCCTCGAACACTTCAGGGATGAGGCAGCCACAACTTGTGTTCTGGATGTGGGTCTGTAAGTCATTCCATGGTGTTGAAATTGCAGCTAAATGCCTCCAGAAAGTCAGATACTTCCCTTATCTCCTCTTGCAAGTGAATGAAATAAACTTTGAGTATCTAAAATCCTGCCTCATGCAGCTCAGTGTCTTGCCCCACACCTTGTGAATAATTTCACTTGGAATGGTGTCACAGAACATTCAGTACTACAAATGCTTGTTACTTGTTTTAACGTTTTTACTAATTTCCCCCTTTAATGCTGTTTTAATGCCCAGATCTGAAGGCACCATGAACTATATTGTGGTTCCATAAGCTAATTGACACTATGATAGTTTTCTGAGGATAAAAGTCATGGATCCTGTGGTGCAAAGATGATCTGGATTTTCAGGGCTCAGGCAGCTGTGAAGTGAAGGAAATGGAGGTGAATTTTAAGGAGGCTGAACTGGAGCACAGATTGCATCAGCAAAGCTTCTGCTGCTGGTTTCTGCTTCCAGGACTCCCACAAAACAGCCGATGTTGTCAGGCAGTTTTTGTGCTGAGCTCCCCACAGCTCCTCACATGTTCCTCTCCTTCCCCAGGGCAAACTTCCAGCGCGGATCACCGTGCCCCTGTCAGTGATCAGCCAGCCAGTGAAGGGCAAGAGCGTGGTCACTGCCCCCATCATCAAGGGCAACCTCGGTACCAAGTGAGTGCTTTGCATCTCGTAGTTCTGCTTTAGAAATAGGCTGAGGAAAGTCTGTGTTCAGTGGGTTCTTGGGGAGTGAGCAGGCAGAGGCTGGAACAGGATTGCAGCCTGTTAACAGGTCCATCAGCTGCAAGAAACTGAGTGGATGTGGTGTCCGCAATGAGATTGTAATTCTTATTTATTTTGAGATGCAGGTTCTTGCATATACACCGAAGAAAAAAACATTCTTTGCCTTGAAACCAGCTGTTTGATTAGTTCTGCGTGCTTGAGCAAGAATTAACACACGGAAAAATATCCGTAATCTGAAGCTATCTCTCCATTCAAGAGAAGTTAACTGCCTCAGTGAGAATTCCTCTGGCATTCAGATATTGAAGTCATTTTGTTTATTCTTCCATAAATTCTGATAGTGTCTCCCTTAGTTAATATTTCAAGTGCTCAGCTGTTTTCTGCATTGAGAATTGTTCAGGTCTGATCAGGCTAACCCAGTATTGTGCACAGTCCACAGTTAGTGGGTGTAATTTGTGTGCTAAATTAATTTCTCTATCAGTTAAGAATACTGACAAACTTGTCACTAGTGTATTTGCCAGTTTTGTGGGGGAAAAAAAACCCCACTACTTAAAATGGTTAGTAAATGAGGTAGAACTGTAATCTACTAGCAGTTGAAGGATGGTTTGGGAGTTGGAAAGACTGAGCTTGCTGTGCTGTTTACTAACCTTTCAACAATTATTTTTCTTTAGCATCAGTGGATTAGGCAGAAATATCATCCTGACTACAATGCCAGCAGGGACTAAACTGATCGCTGGGAACAAGCCTGTGAGTTTTCTGACTGCGCAGCAACTACAGCAGCTGCAGCAGCAAGGCCAGGCCACGCAGGTAAAGGCACCTAGAATGATCATTCAGTTGGCTTTTTTATGACTTAACATCTCCATGAAGACGTTACACTTGATACATGGGATTGCAGAAGAAGAACAGGCACACAGTTTGGCTGTAGCGTCTGCATTAAACACATGGTATCCATCATCACCTTTACCTTCCCTCCATCTAAATAAAGTTTTTAAATGTTTTTGAAGCGCTGCCAGTATAATGAATGTAAAACCAAAAATCCTATCAGGATTTTTCTATACGGACAACAGTCCTTGTACGGCTTTGTACTTTGGCTTCTGTGAGTCACTTTTTCTTGAAGAAAGCACATAACTGCTTTGCATATCCATCTTTCTGTCTGGAAACTTAGTGTTCCCTAATTCCAAAGAATGAATCTGCATTGACAGCTGATAGTAACAAGTCTGTAGAAGTAAGGTATCCGATGGATCCAAGTCCTGCTTCTGAAAATGTGTAAAAGCAGCTGACATGTACATTTTTATTCAAACTGCTTTTCAGGCCTTCCTCTCTAATCTGGAAATCTCCTGCCACCATCCCACATAGGCAGTGGATGGATTGATCTTCTTGTGACAAATTCTGTTCTTGGGGTGTTTTATTGGTGCTTGGTGTTGTTCCTATAACTAAGTTTTTGTTGGCAGCAGCAGCAGGTACTTTACCAGAGCACAATGCAGGTGCAGTCATTGTGTCACCAGGTTGTTCTTGACACGAGTTTTTTCTTTCTGTTTCATGCAGGTGCGAATTCAAACAGTTCCAGCCTCCCATCTCCAGCAGGGAACGGTCTCTGGCTCTACTAAAGCAGTGTCCACTGTGGTTGTGACAACAGCTCCATCTCCAAAACAGACCCAGGATCAGCTGTGAACACTGGTTTGAACGTGGATCACTTTCTAAGAACTTCCCCGAGCCCGTTGTCAACCTCCATCCATCCAACCAACCACCTGAGGCTGCCTAACCCCAGCCATGGCTTGGGATTGGACTGGGCTCTGCATTTGCTTCTTCAGGATCAGCACTGCAATGTCTGGGTAGAAATTCCACAGAAAAAAACATGCTGTACCTGCAAAACAAAATGTTTCAGTCCAGATGTGTAAATCCAGGTTCTGTGGAATTGATAATTTAAGAAGTGTCTTCCTGTTCTTTGTTCTCTTTCCATCTGACGGACTTTTGGCCAATACAGTTTCTGTGCATTTTGGGTTGTAGACAAAGCAGTTATCTTAGATCTTCATTAAGCAGGGAAAGTTGCTTGGAAGGGGTAATTCAGTGGCCTTTCAAAGTCAAGGAGAAGATGCCTCCTTTGCTGGAGTCTGGCTGTCACTACTGTTACCTGGTGACTCAGGATGGTGGCTTGGACACCAGAGGTTATTGTAACTCAGCCTGAACATAGATCCCTAACACGTTCAGAGTGCTATTTATAGAACCTTTTAAACACCTCTGCCCTCTCTCTGAGGTCAGGCTCTGAACAGATCCCACACGCATGTCAGGTTGCTGTCAAAGGCAGGGTGAGAGTCAAGATGGTTTTTGCTGTAGCAGAGTGAGTGACCATGGGGGAGAGGGAGAGGAGATCCAGAAAGTCATTGTGTGAACAAGTCTGTCAGCAAATGGGAATGTAGTGGAAAGGAAAAAGTTGGTGTTCACCAGAAAGATCTTCTTTTAGTTTTCCTCAACAAGTAAACCTTTTTATCAGTGGAAACAAACTGTATCTTGGTTTAAAAGGTTGGAATATGTTTTCAAATACACCCAAACTGTTGTCTCTTGAGTTCTGAAGAAATACTTTAACCTGCGACCTCGGCCGTTAGTTTTGTTTTTACTTTTGCAATTTTATCTGTCTATGTAAATATGTTTGAGTTTTGCACATACTGGAGGTGAATTTGTGACTCTTCTGACATGACCTAGAAGGTGAATGAGATCAAAAGATGTGTTGGACCAGAAGAAGAATAAAAATGTAGAAAGCCTTAGAGATCTCTGCCATCTCCTTTCGGTTCTGTACAGCATGTTTTGTGTACAATCATTGTCCAGCTTGCCAGGGGATAATAGATTGTCTATCTTCTTAGTAAGATGGTTCTTTTTAACCTGTTTTTTTGGTAGTTTTTTTTTAAAGATGTGGTTTGCTCCAAGTTATAGAATATAATATATTTAAAGAACCAAATTGTACGGTTCAGGGCTGTTGTGACTGGAGTTGTGTGCGTTACTCTTTTGCTGGGCTTCAGGCCGGGGTTGTGGATCTTTCTGTACCGTATCTAACCCACTTCAGGGTAGGTTTGAAGGAAAACAGGTATTTCAGTAAGAAAAGAAATGGCTGAATGTAAATATTGAGTAAGCAGGACACATCAGTTCAGCATCTGAAAGCAAGTGCTTGAATTATGGTTTATATGCTTCAGGAACAGAATTTGGAGTGATAAAGGTTTTCTGTCCTGCTTTGTCAGGTTTTGTACCTGTTTTGTACATTTATCAATTAGGAACCAGCAGAAAGGCTGTGGTTTGGGAGGGAGGTGAGGACATTCCAAAGTCCTTTTAGTTGTGAAGTTAAAATAAGGAATTAAAGAGGCAACAAGCAACTTCCTGGTATGGCTTATGTGAAGGAGCCTCTAAAAACGTAATCAAGATAATCCTGCTATGTTCTGTTCATAATAAATTAATAATTAACCTACAATTAAGTGCTGAAAGATGGTTACATTGTGAAGCCCCTTGAATTTCTGTCTATCCTTATGAATTTCTTGCTGGACACAGGAGACTTTGGCAATGTTAAACTTAACAAGAAACTTGCATCTAATCCCAGGAGTTCAGTGTGTCTCAGGTGGATGCTGCTGATTTCAAGAGTCTTGCTGTTGATCACCATCCTGCTTTTGAGCAACATTTGCATTCCTGGCTGCTTCTCTTAGGTCCTTTCTCTTTGAAGTCTGATCTTTGGGGAAACGGCATCAGGCACTGGGTGGGCTTCTGATTTTGAATGGCCATGTGCTGGGTTGGGCAGGATGTGTTTACTCCCAGCTTTCAAGAACAAAGTACAGCCTGTTAAGGTTCAGCTGCCACCTGTCTGATGAGCTGCTCCATTCTGGTTGAAAAATAACCCCTAAGCTACTGCGAGTCAAGAGCCTTTGTTTTTAATAAGTAACTTTTAACTTCTACACAGGAGGCAGAAGGGCAGAGAGGGGCTCCAGTGGTTTTGTGGGGTGTGCTGGGACTGGGGGAGGGTATCCATAAACTAGACTGAGTTCCAGGTGGTGTTTGCTCCCACATCCTCCCACTCTGCAGCCTGAAAGCTGCTCTGGATGAGTCCTGCAGTAAGAGCTGCAAGGGCAGCATGCAGGGAAGGAGGGCCTAGAGAAGGTATTTATACTGACATTACCCATTTTCCACCTGTCTAGCCTGAAAGTAAAGGGGCATTCAGCCTGATGAGTCTTTGCCATTACCTTTTTAAATTAAAAAATGAAGTACACCCGGTTTTTACCACAGTGAGATGCTCACAAGTTATCCAAGAGCCTTGTTTATCTCCTAAGATAATGGAGTGGATTAGGAGTTTATTTCCACCAAGAAAATATTCTGTAAACCCTACTTACAAAAACTGAGCATGCTACACAAAGAGCCACAGGCCATTTAAAGCGTTTCTAACCTTTATTAGCAACTGCTTTGTTTTATTTAAATCATGGGAGAAATCTGTATTTATACACCTCAGTAAGATGCCCTCATAACCCAGTGAACTCACCTTGAGGTTACCTCAGGTGTTCCTTTCAAAAGAATAGTTAATTGGACATGTTTTAACAGTTGATCTTCATTTTCCAAATACCTTGGAAAACACTGGCATTGTTTCTGGTGAATGCAAAACCCTTGTTACTTGTTTCTCACATGGCAAGCCTGAACCACGTCACAATTGACCCAACTCTCGTGCCTGCCACGAGTTGGGTACGTAGTGCCTGACCTTAGGACCCTTCTGGCTGGGTGCTGCTCATCCTGTAGGATGGTAGTCTGGAATTTAGACTTTTGCCCCACAACCTTAAACACTGAACACAGCAGTAAGGGAGAATGTGCTGCTGGGTCAATGCTGGAAACTGGCTCCGATAGAAACATGCTTTAATCCTGTAGTTACCCCTTTGCAACTGGCCCGTCTCAGTCTGAGATTTACTTGGATCCAAAGTTATGTCGATAGACCAGATGTGTGTAGATGCAGAGGTGGTAGGCTGGAATCATCTTCCTTAACTTGTGCTTTGAACTTCTCAATAGATAAATCTGTATTTCTCACCCCAAGACTGCGTTTGCAGCTGCTGATCCCTCCAGAAGGCAATTCATTTGACCTCCTTCCTGTTCCTGTAGGGTGAATCACCCTCTGGATAGAACCATTTCATCTTGGGGACTATAAAAGGAATTCTGCATGAGTAGTGCAAATTTGGGCTATTAATGATTTAATTTAGGGATGACGCAGGTTATGTCAAGTGACCCGTTCAGTGTGGATTAGTTCATTTAGGCCTGGATTAATCTTGTACACAGCATCCTGCACTGAGGCCTGAAAACTGAAACTCAGTCAGAAGTCAGTATTTTAAGAACCAATTTGATGGTTCAAGCAAAGTGTTCACCAAACCAACTCGGTGAGCCTTGCAACCACATCTCCTTTACAAGAAAAACGTTCCTTTTTCTCACTGTCCTCCAGTTTGCCACACCTGGAGCTGAATAAGTCACCTGCCAGAGCCAAGATTCTTGAGGCACAAACGAGCTGGTCCTTCAGAGCCCCAGAGCCAGGCGGTTTCGCAATGACACTTGGAGCAGGTGCCAACCAAATCCTGCAGGAGCATCAGTAAGTGGCTGTGCTGACCCACGGCAAGGCCACTATGGCCTGGAAAATAGAAGAGCAAACCTGCTGCAGGTGACCGTGTTCTCCCCCTGTGCTGACACTGCTTGGAGAGTGAACAGGGACCTGCAAAGGTGCTGGCATTGTTTGGAACTTAGTAAGTGGCTTTAACACGTCTATGTGTCATTCTGGAGGAATTGATGGCAACAACAGAAAATTTTTTCAGTTTCTGCTTGGGGAAGCAGTGGCTGCTTGGTATTTACACGACATGCATACAAAAGTATGCTTCTATACATAGAAAAATATGCTTGATTACTCAAAAAAAAAAAAGGAATTTGCACTGAGGACTTTTAAACTGCTTAAGCAAAGTGCTTGTAAGTCAGCCTGTGGTGAGAATTGTTCTTGTGTGCTCAGTTATACAGGGAAATTATGGGTATGCAACAGTTACAAGCCCTCGAGTCACTGCAGCTTTATGAATTACCGACCTCCCTTTGCACTGCTTTGTTTGTGTAAGGAAGCAAGTTCTGCTTCATGGGTGGGATGGCCTGAGTATCTTAATGACAATCATTAACTTGCTAAGATGATTTTTTCTTCTGTCAGTGTACTGAGAGCGACTTCCAGCTTGGGATGGCCCCTGAAATGGCTGTGAAGGGGTTTTAAAGCTGGTGCTGGTGCAAAGGCTGTTATCTCTCCTGCCACTGTTATCACTCAGTGTCATATCACTGCAGTGTCATATGCAGCCTCTGTACCTTAGCAAAAATCCTAAACTTAACTGGGCACTAAAACACTAAACTTAACTAGGCTGTTGTTCCAAACTGTGCTAGGACAGCTGGGAGGAGGGAAGGTGTTAACGTGCAAAGCTGAGGGTTTCCCCAAAAGCCTTTAAGTGCTTCCTTGGCACAAACTTAGCACCCTATTCCTTTGAAGGGCAACAGGAAAGTTTAGTCTTTGTTTTCAGACAGCTGTGACCAGGAGAGCCCCCAGTAAGAGGGATGAGTCCTTTGTAATTATAATTAAAAGCCGAGTTAGCCTGGTTCATAGGATTTATTGTATTCCTATTTTTCAACTTGTGTGGTGGAGGTGAGTCAAAGAGATGTGGGCAGGGTGAAAGGGCACAGTTTCCTGGTCAGTTAGCAAACCCAGGAACTCCTTCCAGCGGGAAGGAATCTTCCACTGGCTGGGTCCATGCACCTGGATTTTAAGTTTTGTCAAGAATTACAGTTTGCATTAGGATTGGATTTAATCCCTGCTTATGTTTTTCCTGCTTTTTTATGCTCTAAGTCAAGCATCATAGAGAAGCAACAACAAATGAGTGGGAACAGTGGTCCCAGTTCATGGATTCTCCAAGGGAAGTGCTCTCTTAGGAGTTGAGATGGCTTGCAAGGTGAGGCAGGTTTCCCATCATCTCCCTGCCATCTGGTGGAAGGAATCCAAGGGCTCTCCTTCAACCCACAGACAACCCTTGCTCCACAAGTACTTGGGAGTCAGCAACAAATATTTGAACTTCAGAGAATTGCTCAGTTTACCAATTTTTCACGCAGTGAGAGGGATGTAGTTTGGATGTTACGAAAACTCACAGAAAAGAAAGACACCTTAATGCTACAATAGATTGTCGTGAGAGGAGGGGAGTTTCCAGACAAATATTATACCCAGAGATGCTGCTTTTGGGATGGAAGATGGACTAGAGCAGGTCTGCAAGCCTCATCCAGCCAGCAGAGAGTTCTAGCACCATTCAGGAGAGCACAGATCCATTCTCACCTCTGCCAGACTGAGATGGGGGGGAGTCCACAGCCTGTTTTCTTGCTTTAGGTAGGCACATCAACAGCATGTGCAGCGTCACCGTACCCTGGGCACAGCTGGAACATCAGGCAGTGCATTGTCTGAAAGATGGCACGAGCTGGACCATAAACCAGCAAAATTCCCCTATGTACCACATCCCTCGTCCTCTGCACAAACTAAGTGAGGGAAACCAGGAGAATTAGTGAAAAGTCCGAGCTGCATGCTTTGTCTTTGGTTGTAAACACTGACACAAAGCCTGAACTTGTGGAAAATAAGGAGACAAGGCAGGTGAGCTGGGGCAGTTCTGCTGTTTCTAATAAACCAAAAAGAAATGGGCAATTCCAGCGCGTTGTCTGCCCCTCTGTGCCCAGCTAAGTCACGTCTCGGTTTCCACATTCGCAGCTCGTTAGCAGGCAGACTTTACCCGACTTGGAGCCTTGGGCGTGCCCGGTGGTTTCAAAACACACAGTGCCAGAAACCAGGCGGTCAGGCCTGTCCACTCTTGCAGTTGCAGTTTGGCTGGCAAACACTGCAGCTGCTGATTCAGAGTGCACGGAAAAAGTTCTCTGCTTTCACGAGCTATTGAAGAGCCCAAGAAGGAGACCTGGCTCTCCTTATAGTCCCGGGAGCAAGCTTACATCCTAGTGTTTCCTAGTGCTTTGGATTCCCTTGGGAGCCCTGTGACTGACAGGTGACTGGCACCAGCAGCAGAGGCACGGGAAATGACCCCCTCGGATTTTGGAAGCGAGTCTTGGAGCTGTCTGGGGTGTGTTGGAGGGCTGAGGTGCTTGTTGCACACTGTCACATCCTTTGCCTGCTCTCATGCCCGTGTCAGCCCCGGGATGGAGCAGGGCACAAAAGCCCTTGGTTCTGGCCAGCTTTCATGATCTCAGGAGGGCAAAGCTACTTCTTATCCCTGCCAAACTCATGTTTTGGGAGCAGGGCTCTCATTCCCGAGCTCGTGAGGGAAGCATTTGAGATCAAAGGAGAAGTTCCCATCCAAATGACACAGTAATCATTGAACAGCTTTGGGAAGGGGAGCACCACCTCCCTGCTCTGCCTCAAAGCAGCGTGTGGCCAATTGAGGGCAACTCACCGCACTTTTACAGGTCACATTCTCCAGGTAATTATTCCCTTGCACTGCAGATGGAGAGGCTGGATCAGCCCAGGATGACTGTGCCCATCCTCAGCGGTGCCCAGTGCTCACCTTTGCTCTGGGGGCTGCCGGTTCAGCTGGACACCGCAGCGCTGCTGGATGGATGACGTTTTCCTCTCCTCCCACTGAATCAGCCTTTTATTTACTCTTTGGAATGCAAAGTAACAGGACACCCTGTGAGTTTTATCTCTCTCCCAATCTTTTGTAATGCTTTGGAAGTTGCCGGACCGGATTGAGCGTTTGAGATGGGGTGGTTTCGGGGTTGCCTGGCAGGAATCTGGGTGGGAGGGCACTGTCGGTGAAATTTGAATTTGGGAGTCACGCTGAGAGCACAATCCTTGAGCCCACACCACGGGGAGGAAAAGCCTTTGTCCCTGACTGAATCCGGCCTATCGCTGGTGTGGATGGATGGTGCTCCTTTGCTAGAATTCCTGGGAACTGCCTCCACTAGAAGACTTTTCCCCCGCAGGCAGCCGGCCTTCATTCCTTATGTAAGCAGTTCTTCCCTTCTTTCACTTGGATGGCATTCCCAGGGCTGGGAGCTGATGCGGAAGGATCCTGCCTGCCCAGAGAGTGTTTGCTGCTCCTGCAGCTGATCGTTGTCTTCCCTGGCATTCTCCTGGGATTCGAGCTCAGGGCGGTTTAGCTCTTGCAACTCGCACAGTTCTGATCAAGCCGGACTTGGTTCTCAGATTTCAGGGCTCTCCTTCTTCCCAAACCTCGGCTCTGCTCTCAGGATGCTGTTGTGGCCACACTGAGACAACGCGAGGAGGAGGAGGTGACAGCTTTTGTTGGATAAACTGGTCCCAGCGGGAACAGAGGCTTTGCTGCCGGCTGCTACCATTGCATGTGGGTGAGTGACTTCATGTTTTATTGCGTTTTCACGGTGCCTCGGCTGGGCTCAGCATCCTTCAGTCAGGCGGGGGGTCCCATGAAAGTCTCTCACCACAAAAGCACGTGGCAGACAGGTTGGGAATTGCTGTTGGATGTTTTGGGGCTGTACAGTGCCCCGGAGGGGACCTGTTCCCACCACGGTGACCCAGCAATCGCTGCAGTACAGCCACGCAGGAAATCCCTGTGCTCCAGCAGCAGAGAAACGGAAATCCTGGGATTTAGGCCTCGAAGCAGCTGCCTCCCAGCTATATAATGTTTACATTTAGCACGAGTATTGCTTGCTAGTTCTCCCCATGGTGATTGTGTCCCCTTGTTCAAAGAGGGCTCATGAATTAGTTTGTAAAATGTCAGTGGCTTGAATGGCAGCTCTGTGAACTGCCAGCTCTGTGAACATTCACAGCTCTGTGTCGGACCAGGAGTTGTGGATCTTCACATTCTGCCTTCATCATCCACACCCCGGAGCGCGGCACCAGCCTGGAGGAGATCAGGGGATGCGCCAAACAGGAAAATTGTGTAGAATGCAGGAGCAGTGGTTCAGCTGGGACCAGCTGCTTTGTACCCAGAATTTGCTGTTTCACGGGGGTGTTAAGCCAGTCTGCAGCCAGGCAGGTAAGGGAGTGGCTGTAAAAACAGCGCTGGGCAGGGCTGGGCATCAGCGGGAGGGTTGAGAGCTTCTGACATCAGCAGGAGCAGTATTAGCAGCCTGACTAATACGGCATCTTTTCGAGGGGAATGCTTTAAATCCAGGCATGCTTCCTGCTGTGCCGTGCTCAGCAGTGGGTGGGATTCTGGCAGTTGCTGAGGGGGCAAGGAAGGCCGTGGCTGATGTATTTCTACACGAGTACAAAAGTTATGTTCTGTTTTTCACAACAGCAGGATCAGAGACCTCACCCTGTCTCTTTTTTTCCCAAAAAAAACCACCTGCAAAAAGGCTGCAAAGCTTCTGCCCCGCAGGAGACAATTTAGAGCAAGGGGAAACAAAGGAGACTCAGCAAGGGATTTCCTGTGTGTGATCAGCAACCAGAGTTCTGGGAAATTTTAAGTGTCCAAGTGTTGAAAAAAATCAGTTTCGGGGCTGGATGCAATTGGTATAAAGAGGTTTGGATTAGCGGTGGGGTAGCCAGTTCAACTTTTGATGGGCATATCACATATTTGTATGGACTGCCACATGTAAGATGGAGAAGGGAAGAATCTTTCCATGAAAAATTGAGTTTGGTCCAGCTGTTTTAATCCTGACTTGCTCTTGAATGTGAGAAACCTAAATATTGGAGTGTGTGTGTGTGTGTGTGTGTGTGTGTGTGAATGAATAATCTTTTCAAGAAGGGCAGTAAATGGTGGAGTAAGACCGAACGCACCTTTCAGTGTTACAAACTCTTTAAAACCTGCATTAGAGCGTTCTCAGAACTCCAGTCCCTCCTTTCCCTCTCCGTTTAATGTTAAACCACACGGTCCCGGGGGCTGTTGCAGTGTGGGCACCCCCGAGTGCCACATTTCAGTGCATGTGCAGTTTCTGCAGCGCTGCTGAGTTGTTCGCTTTGCATCTGGTCTCTGTTTGCCGACAGAAAGCTCATTTCTACAGTATTGTAGCCTGACTGAGGGCAGATTTCAGGCTGGAAAAATGGAATATTTTGCTTCTGAGTGTACCAAATGTTTATGGGAGCATGAGGCTTGTCCCTGGGGTAAACTACCTGTGCGTGCTGAGAGTGCCCTCTGTGCAGCGGAGTTTCACAGCGTTGTCACCCGAGGAGGGATGAGACCGTGGATACACACAGCTTTTCCTTAGGAACTGTGCATCCCTGCACGCCAGCCAGCCCTCCTGCCGACTGCGGGGCGGCTCCTCTTGGTAAAAGTTTTTTGTGGTTTCATTTCCTAAAGCAAAGCACGTGAGTCTCTTAGATGATGCAGAGCTCGCTCAGGGCTTTTGGGCACGGCTTTTGGAGTGCGGTGTTTTCCCTGATTTCCGCCCGTCGAGCAGGAGAGGCGGGAGCCGCGGCGGGGCAGGGAGCGGCGGAGCTCCCGCGCGGTNACCGCCCTGGCCATGGAGCGCGGGCCCCCGGCCGGCGGGGCCGGCATGAGGTTCAGCGCCCAGCTGCAGGTGAGCGCACGCCGGGCCCGGGGGCTCCCACCACACCCGCCGGCCTCTGGCCGAGCCGCCTCGTCCTCCGCTCACGCCGGTGCCTTGGAGCCTCGCGGCTCTGGGTCCCTCAGGAAGCGGGGGATTCCAACTCAGCCTTGGGTAAGGTCAGGAAAACCTGTTTGGGGGACGGTGCTGAGCTCGGTGGAGCAGAAAAAGAAAAACCAGCTTTGGGGAAGTGGAAATCCCCAGCCGTCTGCGCCAGCGTTGGATCCCCTCAGTGTCGGCACTGCCATCGCTCCAGGGGGTTTGGTTTCGGCTTCGGCTGAGGGCACCGGGGTTGCGAGGAAAGGTGAACTCATCTGTGTGCCGAGCCTGGCTCCAGGTTGTTTAGCAACAGATCCGACTAAACCTGTTCAAGCGTCGTAAGGGCTAACTTTAACCGAGGGCTGTGGGGCTTTGTTAATTAATCACTGCATCATCAGTGTCCTCTGAGACCTGAGTGAGCTTCTTGAGGGGATCTTCCTGGCTGAGGGTCGGGCAGGGACAGCTGGGTTTGGGGTGCACCTCCAGAGCCTGTTCTGTGCCACAGAGATGTGCCAAACCCAGGGGTTTGGGTTAAAGCAGGACAGCAGCACTTCCCACCGTACCTGTGGGCTCTGTGGTGTCTGTCTCCGAGGCCTGGCTTTAGTGGTTATTACTGGCAGCAACAGAGGAGCTGCTGGTTCTGGCACTGATCAGAAAGCTGGCCTGCAGCAAGAAAAGTTTCCTTTGCCTCCAGCCCCGCTGTCCGGTGTGTGCTAGGGCCAGGAGCGGGAGGGAGATGCTCTCGCTGGTGCCGTTCAGCTCTGGCTCCTTGTTCCTGGCCAGGTCGGGGTGACATTTGTGTGCCTTGATCTTCCCTGCCTGGCCTGTTCTCTTGGCAGAGGGTAGGTCTGTGCTCTGGTTTGTCTTTATGCAGGGCTCGAGCAGCTTATGAGGGCTTGAGCAGGTCCCTTCCCTGGTTCTGGATCAGTTTTCCCCCTGTGTCAGTTCAAGAGGGGCTGATCTGATCCAGGACAGCTTTCATGGCAGGAAACAGCCCAAGGAATTTGTCCCTCGTGGACTGTTGTTGGACTTGGCCCCTTGTAAACCTGACAGTGGAGGAAATGAGTGGTTTTGCAATGTCTGTGTCTCCTCCTGTGCTGTTGAAGGAGCTGTGGCAGTTCTTGGGCTGAGGAGAAGCTGCTGCTCTTCCTTGGAAAGGTGCGGAGCCGTTTCCCTGGGGTAGTGGCTGGAGGGTGAGCTGCTGCTCAGGCCAGTTTGGCTGCTGTTGGTGCCAGAGGCAAACAGGGATAAGGAAGACACGATGAGAAAAGGACTGAGACCAGACCTTTGCTCAGCAAACAAAAGATCACTTTGTAAAAGCCTTGAAGGAGCAGCGAGAGTGTTCTGAGGGCCTGGCTGTGGGGAAGGTATCGGAGCAAAGGTTCTCCCCTTGCCCGGGATAGAATGTGCCCTTTCCATCCAAAGGCCGCCTGGGACAGACTGGGAAATAACGCCCTGCGGTATCCGGGCCGTGGGCTGGGGCGGGGACGGAGCAGCCAGCAGGGATGGGTTTGGCAGACAGGGGCTTTCTTGCTTGAAAGTGCTGGTGTTTTCCTTGCTGTTGGCTCCAAACACTGGAGACTTAGAGTCCAGATCAACCTCAGAACTGTAGGAATGAGTGAAATGTCACAAGGATTGTGGAGGTCAGGGTCTGGGGCGTCACTGCTTTGGTTAAGCTGCTGGAGACAGTTTTGTTTTCCAGACAGTGCTGTCTGTACCGGGAAAGACGTATGAGTGATTTAAATGAGCTGTTTGCATCTGTGGCATGTTTCCCTGCTGCTCTTGGGACATCAGTGTGTTGTAAGGAGGAATTTCATGGCTCATAGCTGCACAGATCAGGGTGGTAGGGTGCCTTTATTCCCAACTTCTCCCCAAGAGTTGCTAAGACTTAAGTATAAAATTCTCTGCTACCACAGACATGCAGAAGTGTGGTGGCTTTTTCTGAGCTGCTGTGATGCAGGACGGAGCTGCACTGATCAGCCTGGATGGGGCACCAAGCCAAGCCAAGGCTGTGCAAAACATTAACTTGAGTTTCTTCCGTAATAAACCTAAAGGAATTTGGTTTCTCGTGTGACTCAGGGTGGTCACAAGACAATCAAATGCATTGAGAGTAGAGGGTTGAGCTCAAAATTGGTGTGTGAAATAGGTGTGTATGACCTGTATCTTTCACTATTGCACCTGCCCTCTGTGCCTGGAAGATACACAGTCTGGAGGACTCTGTCCTTGAGCTCTTGCCCCATATTCCCTTTTTAGTTCTGATGTCATTTTATAGCTTCATAGCCCTTAATACAGAACTGAAGACAAAAAATAATGCCTTGCAAAGTTTCTTCAGTGGTGGGGCAACACAACACGAAGATGCCTTACAGAAGCTTGGCTCTCATGTGTGCTGTTTCCATGTATTTCTTATCAAGAGTAAGAAGAGAAGTGAGGAGATGATTTTCACCAGATCTTTTCCCAGAGGAGTGTTGGGGTTTGCAGCAAGGGTTGGTGCAGGGGTTGATTCAAGCAGCTTTTACATTTGTTTTACTTTTTCCGGTGGGAAACAGGCTGTTTCCCCTCATGGCAGCACCACAAAGCTGGTGTTGACTTTCAGTGTGATCCAGGAATTCTGAGGTTTTGAAAATATGACTTTTCTGTCTCTTTTTGCCACACAAGCCCACCCTGTTGATCTCAAAGCTGTGGTGTCCTGAGCTCTGAGCCTGGCTTGCCAGCCGTGTCCTGAGCTGCTGGATGAGTCGACAGGTTTCATTCCTGTCATTTCTCATGTGGTATTTGTTTTAGTTTTTATTGAACACTACCCGAGGCAGGTGTGGCTGGAAAAGGAGAGGTGGGAATTGCCTCTTGGATACACAGGCTGGGATCTGCAAGGTGTGATTACCCTACAATTACTCTGCAAGAGTGTAACCATGCAGTCCAATGACTCTGCTTCATCTCCAACCTCCCCAGACCACCTCCAGCCTGGCATTTTATGCCTTCCTTTTCTTGGCCGTGTACCTTGGTGTCAGACAGTGGGGGTTTTTTGCTGTGAGACTTGATTTGGTTGCACACCTGCTCTTACCTTGTGTGATCTGGGCAGCTTTGGCCCTGACCAGTCCTGTGGCAGACCGGCAGAGTCTGGAGTTGGGAAAGTCAAGGGAAGCAGGTGAATCTCATGTCTGGTGCTGGACAAACAAATTACCTGGTGGTCATAAGGAACGAGTGAAACTAATGGCCTTCTGTGAGCAGACACAGACACCGGGGGAGAGATGGAGCAGCTGTTTTGGAGAAGAGGGGAACAGTGCTTAGGACACATCATCGTCTTGGTGGGACTGCCAGACAAGCCAGAAATCAGCCTCTATGGGGGATGCTGATCTCAGAGGGACTCCTACTTTGCACACATCGTGCTGCAGAGCCGTACTCCCTGGCACATTCCAGCCTTTCCATGATCCCCCATTGCAGGAGGGTCTCTCTGCTTTCTGGTAAGATCTCCAGTCCAGAGCTGGTTCCCACCACCCCTGTGTGCCAGCTGAATTTCCTGCTGACAGAATTAGTCACTTCTGCATCTGGTTTGTCCAGTTGGACAGAGCACAGTCGCTGCCTAAAAATACATCATGTGGCATACGGAGGAGGAGTGGGAGGTCTGCTCTTCCCAGGACTGAGCTCGGACTCTGCACAGAGGAGCAGGAGCCCTCCAAGCACTCTAAAAATCCATCTGCGCACGCACCTTTTCCAGGTTTTCATGTGGACTCAGTACTCCAGGGGAAACTGAGGTGTGGAAGAACTGGGGCAGTGCCTGAAAGGCAGTCTGAACCTTCCCCTGGATTGGCTTTGCTGCCACAGCCGATGCTGTGACCAGATCCCTCCGACCCTGCGTGGGGAGCCCAGCCTGTGCCGGCAAGGACTGAGCAAGGAGGAGCAGCAGGAAGTAACTGCTCCAGTGACTAAGGCAGAGAGAATATCAAGGGAGGTTTTCTGTTAATAATGTTTATTGGAGCAGTTTCCTCGAGAAGGGTGAGAGAGTCAGACCTTGAGTCACTGTGGGCTAGAGACGGTTTCTGGAGGAGCCATGGACAAGGTGAGAGCAGGACGCGTTCAGCTCCCCTCTCTGGTTTACAGCTGCCGCCGTTCAGAGCACGCGAGGGGAGTGTGCAGCAGCCACCAACTAAAGGAAATCGACATTGCAGTTGTTTTTTCTGGATTTAGCTGTGATCTTTGAGCCTGTCTTGCTTGTGATTCTGTCTGGTCTCTGTCTAGCTCAGAGGATGGTGACTGGGTATTTTTCCTCCAAGCACTGGGAGCAGAAGGGATGTGGAGCACAGGGAGTGAGAGGGGCAGAGGCTGAGCCATGCTCGTGGGGCACAGGCAGGTCTGGTCCTAAGGTCAAACGGGTGTTTTTTTGTGCTGAGTGTGGGCAGGGAGGTTTCAGCCTCTTACTCAGAGGTCAGGACATGGGGCCTCGTCTGAGGCCTTCCCGCACAGCCTGGTTCAGCATTCCAGCAGTGCTTGGGGGATGCTTCAGATCCTTCAGTGCCGGGTATTGTGAAGAGAGTCTGCAGGAATGGCTGTTGCTTACCGGGGCTGTGATAGGTGAGGGCTCTTCACACAAGTGTCTGTGTTGGCTGAGGAACATAATGGCATCCATAAGGAGTGGGAATGGGAGAGGATGAGAGCTAGAATACAACACAGAGGGCAGAGAGGGAGGGAAACCTCTTTGGGTCATATCTCTTATCTGCCTCTAGTCACAACGTAACTTCTGGCAAGTTAATAGTGTCAGTGGCTGCTTGTGCACCTTGTACAGGAGGAAAAACAAGAGGAACCTTCCCGGGAGTCCCTGCACTCCTGTCATTTCTCCTGTGTTGCTGCTGGCTCAGCTTTGGAGCAAGAACAAACTGACAAAGGCATGCTGTAAACTCTCACAGGTTTAACCTTTTTCATCCTTTTTTTTTCCCGAGAAAAGCAAAGAAATTGTCTAAAGAAAGATCAGGTGGTGAGTTTTCCTGCCTAATTTCCTTGCTCACAGGAGCAGTGCGTGTCTGTGTGTGCTGGAGGCAGAGGGGAGCTCTGTTTGCCTTCTGATTTAATCACTCTGATGATTTTCTCCCTGGAAGAGTTTTCTCTCTGCAAGGACACAACCTTTAGTTCAAAGGGAATGTTACAATGCGTGAGCCATGGTGTTGTGCAGTGTTGTACAGCAGGAGCTCCTGCCTGCTGCTGAGCCTTACTTTTTTCTGGCAGTTTGGTGAAACTGAAGCTTGGGAATTCTGCAGAGGGCTTGAAGGTCCCCTCAGCTGAGGGTTTTCTGTTGGAAAATTGGTTTTCTTTGCAGTTCTTCCTCGCTGGCCCCAGGAAGTCTGGGGAAGCTGATAGATCGTTTAAGCCCCTGAGGTTGTTTTCTTGCCACAGGCTCCCGCAGGTGTTAATAGAGAATTAAATACTTTGCTTTCTGCTGACAGCAGCAACGTCTTGGAAGTCCTGAGAAGGCTCAGCATTGTGAATAGCCCTATGGAGAGAGGGGACAAGCTTGCATGTTTTGTGGCCAGTTTCTTCCCTTTACCTGGTTTGGGGGGAGGTTGTTACGTGATTGGAAAACTGGTGGGAGCCAGATGGATGTTTGGAAGACAGTGTGTCAAACTCCAGGTTGTCTCGACTTTGATTGAAGAGCTTCTTGATTTAAGATGTCTCTATGTATTTAAGCTTTGTGTGTCATCTGTTTCAAAGATTCCTTGGGTTATATTTTCTGTATGATGAAATCATGACTTCTGTATGATCAGAAGTCAAACAGGATTCAGAGCATTCCCCATGGGATTGTCCTCTGCAGCCCTTCTAGGTCTGTTTATTTTGGAGGTGGCTGGATTTCAGGGATGGAAACAGTTCCTTCTGCCCAGCCTCAGGCAGTAAATCTCTCAAATGAATGAAGGCTTTTTCCCTGCACTGCCAGATGATAAACTCAGAGGATTCTGAGAGCAGCTGGTGCGAAAACTGGTGGGTTGCTCTGGTCTTGGTGGTCTTCTGGTGTTTGCAGAGGATTAAACTTACAGAGTCCTTGACAAAAACTCAGAGTAAGGTGCCTGCCACTTCCCTTTCTATTGTGAAGGTCTCCAGGCAAATACTGCGAGGAGGAGAGGCTGCGGTGGGGTGTGGAGGGTGGGAGGAGAGCACAGGGATTGGGTGAAGAAAAGGGCAAAAGAAGTGGGGGAATGGTGTAAGTGGGAGCTGGGCTTTCCTGCCAGGTGAGGCTGGGGAAAGATAAGATGAAGTACCTATGGGAAGTGCAGTGAGGATGGCTTGTTTTTTGTGTCCGCACAGCGGGCTCAGAGGTCCCTCTGTCAGCAGGATTCCCTTTGCTTGTTGTTTTTCATAGAATCCCAGAGTGGTTTGGGTTGGAAGGGACCTTAAAGCTCATCCAGTCCCACACCTTCCACTATCCCATGTTGCTCCAAGCCCCGTCCAACCTGGCCTTGAACACATCCAGGGATGGGACAGCCACAGCTTCTCTGGAGGACCTGTGCTAGGGCCTCACCCACCCTTACAGGGAAGAATTTCTTCTCAATATTCCATCTAACCTGCTGTCTTTCACTTCAAAGCCATTCCCCCATGTCCTATCAAGCCATATCCCCCTTGACCCTATTTTTACTGACTTTTAGGGGCTTGTGACGTTTGCATCAAATTAACCCGAGCTGTTGGAGTAGGTTTGTGTGAGGCCTGGGCTGAGACAGGACAGGGAGAGTCTGACCCCGTGTTTGTGGGGACAGTGTTACCCTTCCGGAGCGCGGGACACGTGGGAATGCCGCAGATTTGTGTGAGTCGGCACTTTGTGCCGTGGTGTCCGTGCTGTCGTCCAGAGCCCAGGGAGCTGCTGAACGCCTGCTGAGGGGAAAATGGGAAGGTGGTGAGCAGAAAGGTGAGGGATCCGCCTGATTTGGGCCTTTGCAGCAGGCACAGAGCCCTTCCTGCCCGAGGGAGGCACAGATCGGAAGCAGAGGATGTGGTGAGCTCTGCCCACACCACTGCCGGCGCTGGGAGGAGAGGAGGTGCCAGGGTGGGTGCAGATCTGGGCCCCCACGATGTCCAGCAGTGCCAAGGATGCTGTGTGGCATCTTCTGAAAACATCTGGGTCTGCAGCTGTTCCGAGTGCCTCTGGGCCAGAGGGGGCACGAGCAGGGCAAGGATGGAGGAATGGAACCGAAGGTGGGAGAAAGTGAAACCCTGGGGCACCGATGGTTGTACAGCTGACGCAGAGCTCAGGTTTTACAACTGATACAGAGCTCAGTGCTTCAACAGATCTTCCACTTCCTCGTCCAGTTTGGTGTGGGGTGGTGATGGCAGTAAGAGCTGTGTCATTTCCTCGTTCCTTTCAGATCTGTTCTTCCACGTCTTGTCCTGAGAGCGTGGCTGCTGGTGGGTGGTGGGGATGTCTTGTGTGTTCATCTTAGTTTTTTTGGTTTATTTCTTTTAATGGGTGTTTGTGCTGGATGGGAGATTCCAAGCAGAAACACACAAGTGCTGGTGGCCCAGGAGGCACCACAGGGAGCTGTGAAAATGTAAAGGAAGGAAGCAGCTTGATCTCTTCTTCTAGAGAAATGCTATTTTTAGTGTGCCGTGCCCCACAGGTGTGGGTGACACACCTGCACACAGCAAACGCTTTGTGGAGGTGAATTTTTCTCTGCAGTTTCATCTGCTGAGGCAGATCTTGGAGCTTGTGGGCTTGTGACCTGCCATGGTCACGGGAGGGTGTGTGGACTTGCCCCTGAGTTTGCTTGAGCTCGTGACCTTATATTAGGCCCAAAAAGGAGTTAGGTGTGTGCAGAAAAGCAAAGCAGAAGCCTTCCGGGTTTGTCCTGCCATGGCTGTGGAGCTGCCAGTGCTGAGGTTTGCCCTCAGTGCTGCCGCGTTCCTTGTCCCCAAACCTGCTTCAGGCTGCTCTGTGGCTGGACCTCCCCAAACCAGGCTTTGGTAACAGCCTTCTCACTGTCCTGCCTTCCCTCCTCTCCCAGGACATGAACAACCTGGACGAAGGGGTGGAGTTCCTCCCTGCCATGAACTCCAAGAAGATGGAGAAGCGCGGCCCGAAGCGGCAGGTGGTCATCGCCGTCCTCATTGTTGGTTTTCTGCTTGTCTCCCTCACCACTGGCCTCCTGTTTTGGCACTTCAAATGTGAGTGTGATGTCTGGTGGGTGGTGATGTGTAGGGTGATACCCTGGGAACGTATCCATCCACGTGGAAAAGCTTTGTTACCTGGTGTTGCTCACATGTGCCCTGTCAAGCTCTGGGGTCACCATTTCCACACCCCTGCCCCGATTGCTGTCACTGGGGACCTGCTGTGACATGGTCCCAGCCCTAACTGCCCTTCCTGACCCTGAACTGTTCCCTTCCAGACAGGAACGCACCTGTCCAGAAGGTTTTCAACGGCCACTTGCGGGTTCTGAACTGGGAATTCCTGGATGCTTACGAGAACTCCAGCTCGCCAGAGTTCAGTATGCTGGCCAAGAAGGTGAAGAGCACGGTAAGAGCTCTTACCCCCCTTCTTCTGCAAGCAGGAATTTTCCTGTTGCCCCGTGGCCATGGGGATATGTCATGTAGGATTCCTTGGAGCTCTCCCTGCTTGCTGTGACACACTGGCTGGGAACAGGGACTTGCCTTGGAGCTGTATCTTGCCATCCCAGCTCCAGCCCAGTGCCACAGCGTCTCCCTGTGCCATAGGAGCTGCCAGGGCACATCCCAGGGTTGGTGGATGAGTCAGGGCTGGGAGCTGAGGCAGGAGGGTGTCTGAAGGAGGCTGACGCTGTGGCTGGTCTTGCCTCTCCCCTCAGACTTGGGGATTCACTTCCCCGGGGATGTGTGGGGCAAGCTGAGTCAGAGCAGGTTTGATGGGCAGCTCTGGGTTCTGCTGGGGCTCTCAACTCTCCCTCTTCCTCTCTTTGGCTCTGCAGATTCCTGGAGCCAGGGTTGCCAGGTATGTGCCCTGGTTTTCCTTAGTGGGCTTGAAGCTCTGTCTGTCTTTAGCCTTTCCGTTTTCCTCACTTCTAGACATGCTGATCTAGCCCTCTTTAACCCTTTCAGGTGGAGGAGATCTACAGGAATCATGCTGATATTGGTCCCTACCACAAAGAGACGGTGATCACTGCCTTCAGGTGAGCGTTAGGCACTGCCTGAGCCCTGTCTGGAATGCTGGGATGTCACCCAGCCATTTACCCTCATTCCTGGGATGCTAGGATGGAGGCACCCCAGTATTCACTCTGAGTGACACGGGAAAGTGCGAGCAGTAAAAAGTGTCCTGAAAATGCGTTTTGTTTTCTACGAGATGTCTTGGGAAAATCAAGGTGTGGGGCAGTGAACCGCAGTGGGTGGTGCCTGGCAGCGTTCAAAGGGACTTCCTGGGCTGGCAAGGGCCTTTGCTGAGCACAGTTTGCTTAACTGGTTATTGAAACACTCCCTTCCCCACGGCCAGGCACCAAAAATGGCTCATCAAGTAGTCTGGACCCTTCTTCTAGCAGTACTTGAACCCTCCAGTGTCTGTCCTTGTCCTCATCCCACATTTGCCTTTCCCACAGCGAAGGCAGCGTCATTGCCTACTACTGGTCAGAATTCCTTGTGCCCAAGTATCGGGAGGAGAGCCTGGACAGGGCGATGGCTGACAAGCAGAGCCTGGTGCAGCAGTGGAACCCCCGCCTGAGAAACCCCACGCTGAAGGTGGAGTCGGTCATCGCTTTCCGTGAGTGTCGGCTCCGCCGTCCCCGGGCCTCGGCGTGGGACTGGGGGGATGTCTCTCTGGAGGGGAAAGGTGCTGGTCACAGCACGGCTCAATGGGATGTACAGCCCGAGGGAGGCTGCACAGACTTGCTCCCTTCTGCTGGAACGCTCTGTGTTCTCCTCTGAGCCCAGGGAAGAGGGACAGGGATGAGTCCTCCCTCTGCGGAGGGAAAGTTTGATCCCTCAGCTCCCAGTGTCCCAGCAGGAGCAGCCTCCCCTGTCCAGTTTGCAGAGAGAGACTCCACAAGCAAGGCCAGATCAATGGCCTTGTGCCCAGGGATTTTCCATAGCTCAAAGGGTGATGCCAGCTCTGTTTTCTCCTGCAGCTGTGGATCCCAGCATAGCCCACTCCGCCCGGGACAGTAAGTATAGTTCTTCTTCCATCTCCGTGGCCCCTTTGGGGTGGTGTTTCCCTTGCAGGATAGGGAAGGGTCTGGAGAGAGGTGCTCTGTGTGCAGGGCAGATCCCAGTGTGCTCCTGGGAGCTGGTTTGGGGTCGGACAGGCTGTGGCACTGGCCTCGCTGTTATCCAGGAAGAGCCATCTGCCCTGGCATACCCTGCAGGAATTACTCTCTGTATCCCAGGGAAAGGCGGGGCAAGGCTTGTTTGCCTTGTTAACTGTTGACTGCTCTCTGGGCAGACAGCTGCGTGTTCTCCCTCCACGCCAAGGAAGGGGAGGTCACCAGTTTCACCACGCCGGGCTTCCCCAACAGCCCGTACCCCAACAACGCCCTGTGCTACTGGGCACTGAGGGCAGACGCCAGCTCCAGCATCAGCCTCACCTTCAAGACTCTGGAGCTGGAGCCATGCAGAGATGACAGTGACTACATCAAGGTGTATGACTCCCTGAGCCCCGTGGAGCCCCACGCCTTGGTCAGGTGGGTGTCCCTGTGAGGTTCGTGTATGGTACCAAGTCAAGGGTGATTCTGAGATGTCCTGCTCCTGTCCCTGCTCAGAGCTGAGCTGTGCTGCTCGAGGCTCCCTGTGCAGCAGTGCCTCATGGATTCTGTCCTCTGCTTCCTAGGCTTTGTGGGAATTATGCCCCATCCTACAACCTGACCTTCCTATCCTCCCAGAATGTCATGCTTGTCACGTTGGTTACCAACAAGGAGGGGCGATTCCCTGGCTTTAAGGCTGAGTTCTTCCAGCTCCCAAAGATGAAAGGTGAGCAGAGGCCTTGGCCTGTTTCCCCACCTCTCCCTGCCATGGGCAGGTGAACAGGGAGATGGCTGTGGCTGCGGTCAGTTTGTCAGGGATGTTTCCAGGGCTGGAGCACTTGGAAGCAGGTCACATCTTGGCTCTTGGAACTTGCTTTGCCCAAAGTGCTCTTGGCTGCTGTAGTGATGTCCCCTGAGGAGGCCAAAATAAAAATTATGTTGGATTAGTCATGCAGATTGATGTGTACAGGAAGCAGCTAAATGATCTCCTGGGCTCTCTCAAGCCTTGGAGCAGAGCTGCTCTCTCCAGAGAGTGACTTAACCTTGTTAGAGACTGTGGCCTCTGCCTCCCTTCCTGCCTCGGGTGACAGCCAGCTGAGGCTTGGGAAAGCCACATCTGAATTGCTAACCTGTTTTCATCTTCCTGCTTGTGTTTAGCCTGTGGTGGGACCCTGAAGGGACACAGCGGCACCTTCACGACTCCCTATTACCCAGCACACTACCCCCCAGACATGGACTGTGTCTGGAACATTGAGGTGAGATGGGCCCTCTCTTTCCCTTAGTAAGTCTGTCAAATGACCCTGGTTATGCAGGACACAGTGCAAGGGAGCTCACAGCAGCTGGGGCCCAGAGGCTTCGAGTCTGGCATGACTGAGGAAGCTTTTAGGAGCTGGGGGCAAAGGCAGAAGAGGCTGTGAGAGGCCTGAACCCCACAGGACCACACGAAAGTTTCACACAGAAGGGATGAGAGTGTGGGCTTTGGGACAGGCCAGTCACTGGCTGGTGACCAGAGGTCTGGCTTCCAGCCCTCTGTGTGCCTGTTCCACTGGGGATGCTGGCACCAGGGGGACTCATAGTGACTTTGACGGTATTTCTTTTCCTGCTGGAAAACTGACTTCTTCCCCTTTTCTGTTATCTTCTGTCATCCCCCCAAGCACAATCGTCTTCCTGTGAAACTATTCCTTGCTCCAGAAAACAACATCCCACTGACTCTGCTTCCTTTTGCAGGTTCCCTCTGTAAAGAACGTGAAGGTGCGTTTCAACATGTTCTTTGTGCTGGAGCCAGGCATCCCAGTCAGCTCCTGCACCAAGGACTATGTGCAGATCAATGGCACGAGGTGGGTGTTGGGTGGCTGAACCCACGGAGGGGCTTCATTTAGTTACACAGAACCTTGTGCTTTCCTGAATCTGCTGTGGGAACAAGGGTGCTGGTGCTGTCAGGGCTGGGAGGAGGCAGGAGGGTGCCTGGGACTGCCCTGTGGTGAGAGGGGAGCCCCACACTTGGTTCTCGGGATGAGAGCCTGGGTTTGTGGTGTGCTGCAGCTGAACCCCCAAATGCTATGGAGCGTCACAGCACATGGCTCGTGTGTGGGAAAGCAGGAACATCTGGGGTGGGTTTGCTTGAACGAGCAGATCTCCATTCTCATGTCCTGTGATGCATTTCCTAATGAATTCTCCAGCCTGATAAAAGCTGGCCCAGGCAGACAACTTGGTACTTGAGGGTTTCAAAGGCAACACCTGCCTCTGCAGCCCTGAGCTCCTGCAATGCTGCTCACATACATGATCCCACCCGCCCCTGGTGGGATGGGATCCTGCCCGAATCCAGTGTATCCAAGATCAGACACATCATGGGGCAGGCAGGGATGTGGAAGACCTGCCCAGTCATTCCTAAGGTCACAAGTTGGTGTTTGCAAACTAGCCCAAACCTGCCAGCAGCAGCAGAATTTGGACCCTGACATCCAGCAATCTGTGCTGGGATGAGACCTGCTTCCCACTCTCCTGCCCCCTCAGCTCCCGAGGTGTGCAGGGAGGTCAGGAGTGGAAGGAGGTTTGCTTGGTGCTGACGTACAGCCCTTCACTCCCCTTTGCTCTCTCCCTGCAGGTACTGTGGGGAGCGCTCCCAGTTTGTGGTGGCCAGTACCACCAACAAGATCGAGGTCCGGTTCCACTCAGACCGGTCCTACACGGACACGGGCTTCTCTGCCGAGTTCCTGTCCTACGACTCCAGCGACCGTGAGTGGAAACTCTGGGGCTGGGCAGGGGGAACTGATTTCCCTGAGATCTGGGACTGTCCTTCCCCTGTGCTTACACTGCCCTGTAAAGTGGGAAGCAGCGTTTTCCAGGACAGCAGCACGTCTTGCTTTCCTGCAAACATTCTGGTCTTCCTGCTGTGTTCTGCTGTAAGCAGGCATAGGGGCTCTGCAGAAGGGACATAGAGGGGACACCAGGAGGGCTCATATGTGGTTTTGCCCCTTTCCCCTCTCAGCCTGCCCTGGCAAGTTCACCTGCAATACTGGCCGCTGCATCGACAAGAGCATGCGCTGTGACGGGTGGCTGGACTGCGTGGACGGCAGCGATGAGAGGTCCTGCAGTAAGTCCAGCCTTGGTTTCCCTTTGGCATGGCACGGGAAAGGCCACGCTGCACTGGGGTGGCTGGACTTGTTCTGGGTAATGTGCCTGAGAGCTGGCTGGAACTGGCGCTGCTGCCTTCCTCCATGCTGGAGTGAGACTCGGTGCACGATCAACTTGGGATCCTTTTCCAGCGTAGGAGCTGTAGGTTCCTGCTAATCCACCCCTCTCCCAGTGGCATCTCCCTCCCTTTCGAGTCCCTCCCAGCTGGGAATGTGTTTTTCTGTGTAATCCTCCTGGTTGTGGGTTTGGCTGAGCTGGGGGATGTGGAGGGACATGTTTCATTACCCAATCTGTAGGCTTTGCAGAGCACACCTGGAACACCTGCGGGACACATGGGAGTTGTTTCTTTGTGCAAGAAGCTTTCCTCTTGGATTAGCAGAGCTGTCCTGTAGTTAATGTTATTGTGTGAGGTCTGCGGTTTATTAGAGAGGATGGGATCCCCTGGTTTGGGGATCTTGTTCCCAGGGGAGGGACAGTTTTCTGGGGAAGAGTGTGCTGCTGGCCCGTGATCCAGGTTTCTCAGGTGCTTTCCCACTGCTTGTAGCAATCACTTTGCTGCAGTGTTGCCTCTGGCTGTCCTGCTGCTGTGATGTCAGCTTCAGCCTCCGCTGCCTCCGACGCGGCAGCTCCAAAGGGTTTTGTTCTCCAGAAAAGTGGAAATACTGTGGGAGTCCTTAGTGTGTTGTGTATTTATGTACGTGTGCATGGTCCCGAGCTGATTGCTGGGGCTCTCAAGTGCTTGCATACCCACTGGGAGAGCTGCCATGGTGGGTGGGTTGCTGGTGACTTGACTTCACAGGTGCCTTTGCAGGTCTCTCCCCCAGTTTCTAGTGTTGGAACAGCATGTGTAGGGAGGTGATGGAGTCACCATCCCTGGAGGTGTCCAAGGAATGACTGGACATGGCACTCAGTGCTCTGCTCTGGTTGGCAAAGTGGGGATTGGTTTCAGGTTGGACTCGATGGTCTTGGAGATCTTTTCCAACCTAAATGATCCTGTGATTCTCACTCCCCTCTTTCAGCCTGTACCGAGCAGCAGTTCAGGTGCCAGAATGGCTGGTGCAAGCCCAAGTTCTGGGTCTGTGACAACGTGAACGACTGTGGCGACAACAGCGATGAGCTGCAGTGCAGTGAGTGACTCACCCCACGGGCACAAAGGGCTGAGGGCTCAAGCAGGAGTATGAGGGTGTTGGAGGCTCATGGGATGGAGGGAAGCAAGTGCTGTGCTGGAAATGAGCAGGCAAAAAACCCAGGCATGGCAAGGGCTCACCTGGTGCAGCTTCCGTGAGCCCCAAATGAGAGCTCAGAGGAAAGAAGGATAAGCAGAGGTGTGGGAAAAATGGGCTTTGGGGGGAAAGAAAGAGCTGAATAACTGAGTGGTGATACGCTGTTTGGAGAAGAAGAGATTGGAGACACAGGGTGTTGGAGCTGCAGAGGCTTCACTTGTCTTAGGGAGGGGGATCTGGGCACAGCAGGATTCATGCCCAGCCCTCAGGAGCTGCTCTCTGTCCCCAGGCTGTGCAGCCGACAGCTTCAAGTGCGACAACGGGAAGTGTGTCCCCAACACACAGAAATGTGACGGCAAGGACGACTGCGGGGACGGGAGTGATGAGGGCAGCTGCAGCACAGGTGAGCGTGGGCTGTGGGGGAACCTCCCTCAAACGCAGCCCCTGACGGATTTCCTTGAGGCTGGGCACCCTCGTGGGTGTGTTTGCGTGGGGCGGCAATGCCCTGGGGGCAGGCAGAAGAGGCGAAGGTGGTGTGACCTCCCCAGAAGCAGGGCTAACCCCTGTCCCTCCGTGCTGCCTGCAGCGGGCCAGACCACAGTCCCCTGCAAGGAGTACACATACAAGTGCCGCAGCGGGCGCTGCATCAGCAAACAGAACCCCGAGTGTGATGGGGAGCAGGACTGCGAGGACCACTCTGACGAGGACAACTGCGGTGAGTGCCTGGGGAAGGGGGGGGACATGATTCTGGGCTGGGCCTCTCAGAGAAACACCCCGGTTTTGCAGAGAGCCCCTGAGTGTTTCTGTGTTGTACCTTGATCTGGAAATATCCAAGTCATGTTCTTTGGCAGCTTGGGGAGTGTCTGTGTTGTTCAAGAGGGTTTGGGTAATACAGGGGTTTATCTGCCCATTGCAGAGTTGGCCACTAAATGTTTTAGCTAATTTAGCATCTGTGCAGAGAGCAGCAGGCCTCCCTGACATGGGTAATGGGGCACTTGTGCTGTCAGATGTCCTGGACAAAGAGAGGTGAGGCGTGGGATGGGAACAGGAGTAACCAAGCACCCCTTCTCCCTCCCCACCCTAGACTGCGGGACCCGCTCCTACGTCAGGAAGTCGCGGATTGTCGGCGGGCAGAACTCGGACGTGGGAGAGTGGCCGTGGCAGGTCAGCCTGCACGTCAAGGGTCAGGGCCACGTCTGCGGGGCCTCTCTGGTCTCAGCCAGCTGGCTGGTGTCGGCAGCACACTGCTTCCTGCCGCTGCAGGGCATCAGGTACGAGCAGCGCGTCCTGGGCTTCCAGGCGCTTCACAGAGTCACAGAATCACAGAATGAGCTGAGTTGGAAGCGACCCTCAGAGATCATCGAGTCCTGGCCCTGCACAGCACAATCCCCAAGAGTCACACCCTGTCCCTGAGAGTATTGTCCAAATGCTTCTTGAGCTCTGTCAGGCTCGGTGCTGTGACCACTGCCCTGGGGAGCCCATTCCAGTGCCTGAAACCCTCTGGGGGAAAGAGCCTTTTCCTGATATCCAACCTAAACGTCCCCGGACACAACTTCAGGCCATTGCCTCCGGTCCTGTCACTGGACACCACAGAGGAGATACCACTGTCTGCCCGTCCTCTCCCCCTCAGGAGAAGTTGTAACTGTAATGAGGTCTCCCCTCAGTCTCCTCTTCTCCAGGCTGAACAGACCAAGTGCTTCCCCTCAAGGCCCTTCACCATCTTCATTGCCCTCTTTTGGACGCTCTCTGATAGTTTAATACCTTTCTTATATTGTGGTGATCAAAACCGCACACAATGTTTCAACACCAACTTCGAGAGGCATTCCTCAAGGAGACTGTTCAAGGCAGTGAGCGGTGCTGTCTCTGAGAGGGGGCCTCACCCCGTGTTTCATGCCCCCCTTGCAGGTACTCGGACCCCAGCCTGTGGACAGCCTACCTGGGGCTGACAGACCAAGGTGACCGCAGCGGCCCCAACGTGCAAACCCGCAAGGTCAAGCGCATCATCTCCCACCCCTTCTTCAACGACTACACCTATGACTATGACATCGCCGTGCTGGAGCTGCAGAGCCCCGTCACCTTCTCCACCGTCGTCCAGCCCATCTGCCTGCCCGATGCCACCCACAACTTCCCCGTGGGCAAGGACCTGTGGGTGACAGGGTGGGGAGCGACCACGGAAGGAGGTGAGCGCTAGCATGTGGATTTGGGGCTGCATTGGTGTATTTTACACAGGTTGCCCAGAGAAGCTCTGGCTGCCGCATCCCTCAAGGTGTTTCAGGCCGTGTTGGACGGGGCTTGGAGCAACCTGCTCTAGTGGAAAGTGTCCCTGCCCATGTCAGGGGGTGGAATGAGATGGGTTTTAATTCTCTTTGAATCCAAACCATTCTGGGATTCTCCAAGTTTATGATTTTTGCATTTCTTGAGGGGAAAAACAGGGAGCTGCTTAAAAATGTGTATTTTTACTTCTGCTGCCCCTCCATCTTGGCAGGCACGGGAGCCTCCATCCTGCAGAAGGCAGAGATCCGGCTCATCAACCAGACTGTGTGTAACCAGCTCCTGACGGACCAGCTGACGCCGCGCATGATGTGCGTGGGGATCCTGACTGGTGGCGTGGACGCCTGCCAGGTAAGGCAGCACCTGGGCTTAGTTATTGGTTATTGGTCATTAGGCAGGGAGAGAGGCCCTTTGCTCAGCCCTGCTCATTCTGGCACTTCCACTTATATTTACACTTTTAACATACAACAAATCTATGTGAATCCTCCTGGGTTCAGACAATGGACAGATGGGAGTGGGTGCCAGCAGCAAGTTGTGTCAATACATGACTTAAGACTCAAAAACTACAGCCCAAAATCACAGGACGTAGACTCCATCTTACCAGGTAGGACATACAACCTACTCCAGTCTGTGGCTGTTATTCAGAGCCTTAGTTAGCAAGCCAGGCTGCTTGACTGGTATTTTAAAGCTCTTTGTTCTGGCCCTGTGGCTCTTATTGCCACACTTAAGTATTTGTTTCAGGGAATAGCTAAACACTTGTACTGACAGCTGACTTAGAATAGTTTTTGAGACAGGCATTTACTGACTGATTACTTCTTGCTCAGTTTTTGTGATTGACTTTAATATTGTGCGCTAGGGGGCTGTGTGGGGTTGGTGCTTATGCTCCTGTGTGGTTCTGTGCAGGGAGACTCCGGGGGGCCCCTGGTCAGTGTGGAGCCCAGCAGTCGAATGTTCCTGGCTGGTGTGGTGAGCTGGGGTGATGGCTGTGCCCAGAGGAACAAGCCTGGGGTGTACAGCCGGGTCACGAGCCTGCGGGACTGGATCCAGGAGCACACAGGCCTTTAGAGATGGATCCCTGCCTGGACACCTTGGACAGTGCTGGCTGGAGACACTTGGAGTGCCAGCCGTGCCTCTACTGTGAACTTCAACCTTCTCTCTACCTCGCTGCGAGCACCTGGGACTCTGTGTGCAGCCAGAGATGATGGTTTGGTTTAGCCCTTAGTCTTAGAAATCCATGTCTGCAGAAGCTTCCCATGGTGGGTAAGCTAGTGCAGCTCCCATGACCAACTTGAATGAGCCATCATTCAAGATGATATATAATAATAAACTTAAAAAAACAAAACAAATTAAAAAAAAAGAAGACAAACACTTTGAGTTTATAGGCACACTTTATTGGACAGGTTCAAAACCAAGGTTTCAGCAAATATTCTAAGTCGTGCATTTGTTTGCAAAAGGCCGTCCGCATGCCTTTCTCTGGTATTCAGTCATGGGGGGGTGAAGGGAGGTCTTACCATGGTTTTGGGGAGATCCCCTTTGGGATCCCTTCCTTGTCCTACACTGTGGTCTCCTCCTGTCCTCTGTCCAACTCTGCTTGCAGTGTGGCCAAGTCCAGGGCTGGGGGCCTGAAAGAGAAGTTGGGCTGAAACACCATCACTCACCCCAAGGGAAGCCACAGGCAGAGCTCAAACACCATCACTCACCCCAAAGCAAGCCATGGGCAAGGCTCGAACACCATCACTCACTGTGAGGGAAGCCACAGGCAGAGCTGCTGGCACACATGGAGACCCAGGGCCGTTGGCATCACCACTCTGTGCCTTAACATCATGCTGGGCTGAGCTAATGCAGCTTCTGCTGAGCCCCAGGGGCCTGGAGTCGCTGTGAAGAGCACAAGGGCTGCACTGAATCCTTCCTGAAGGGCTCCCTGCAAGGACAGCACGGGTTAGCTGTGCACACCAGCCTTACACCCATCTTACTTTTGTAAAGAAAAATGTGACTTGTGAATGTGCTGATTTTCTTCCTTTCTCCTGTGTAGCCTGTTCCTGCCCCAGCAAAGCACACTCCAGCTGAGTTGTTAGTCCCCTCCTGACCTGTAAATACATTGTTTTGTAAAACTCTCAGAAGTGAGATGCTCCAATAAACTGGGATATTTTCTAATATTGTGGCTGTGTGGTTCATCCTGAGCTTCTGTGCAAGTGTTCCTGAGACAAAAAACTTCAGCACAAACCCCCAGTGCTAAGGGGGGAGCTGAGCCTCTCTCAGTAAAACACTTCAATACTGTACTCCTGTGCACAGCAGCTCCACTGTGGTGGAGAAACACGCAGAGTCCAGGGAGAAATCCTCACAAAAAACGGCTGTAAGGGCTCACAGATGGATGGTCTGTGCCTCAGCCCTCTCTGCAGAGCTGAGGAAAGTTTTTACATCTGTGCTTCCACAATGCTGCAGCAACACAAAAAGAAGCATTTGCTGTGGTCATTCTTTTGCCCGGGGAGCATCAGCAGCACTTCTGCAGCACTGAGCAAATAAAAGTATAAATGTTTTCATTCCACAGTGTCCCAGTTTGCAGTTAAGCTCCCCCAGGCACATGCCCCACTAAAAACTTCTCTAAACGTGAGTTGTTATGGATGATGATCCCCAGAAGGTGCCCGGGATAACAGGATGCAAAAGGAGGAAACAGCTCATGAGAAGAGCCCAGCAGTCGGGCCCCAGCACCTGCACCCGGGGGAGCTGCAGTGGGATGTCCCAGCACCATGAGACACCACCAGATCCGGTGTCTGCTCCCTCTCCCTTGTGCCCACGCTCAGGTTGGGGATCTTGCCACAACCAGGAGCACCATCGCCAAGGAAGGAGAGGGCAGGAGATGATTTTCCAAACAGAAGTTTGTGCAACCAAATCAGCAAGAGAAGTATGCTCAGACAGGTTTTGCTTTACTGAGCAGGGTCACCCACCACAGCACCTCCTTGTCCCCCCACAGCCACCTCCCTATATCTGAGTACAAAGAAAAATCCCATGAACTGGCCGCCGAAGGTCCACCTTGCCACCAGGACTATGTGAAACCTCAGGTCCTGCTCCTTTATAAGGATTACAAATAAATAAATAAAAATACAAGAAATAAAACCCCAGGTCCCAGAGCTCCAACTCCACTAGATGTCCCTCTCGGCCAAGGCACAAGGACTTCTGACGCAGCATTGCCAGGAAGGAGGTCCCGGGAAGTCGGAAGGGACAGGGTGCAAATCCCAGATCCCTCTGCCGAAGTCCGGAGGTGAGGGAGCCATGAGGAGAAAGAATAATTGGGCAGGGAAGGGAAGCAAGGGAAGGCAAGATGGAGAACTGAGCCAGGCAGCTCAGAGCAACTGGCCTTGCCTGCAGAGTGCCAAGTGAGGTACTTTGGGGCAACAGCAACTCTGAATCAGCCTGAAGAGTTCCATCCCTCAGAAAAAGGTCCAAGAGTTTGCTGAGAGCCACCAGCCCACTTGAGTTTTACTCCCTGATCAGTCTATCAGCAGCTCCCACACTCTTCCCCCTATGCCTCAGCACCTGGACATCAGAGAAAACTCCATTACTTCTGAAAAGAAACCCCTTGTTGGACTCCAAAAGCCTCATTTCATGTTGATGCAGCACACTTCTGACAACTCAGGATTTCGGCAACACAAACCTGCCCCGGTTTGTGCTCAGCCCTGGTCAGGGCATAATAGCACTGAACTGGAAATGGGAAACTCAAGAGTCCCACGAAATGATGGCAATACCAGGGGGTTCTGTAATCCAGCAACAGTTCAGGCTTGTGCCCTGGCACAGCAAACACGAGGGGCTGACGTTTGTGTCTCGTTGTGCCTGTTGTCTTAGAAACAGAAAAGTAAAGAAATCAGGGAGCCCAATAAACTCAGCAGGGGCAACCTCTCACCCTGGGAAGCCAACACAAAGAACAGGGTCGGGGAAGAGGGAGCCGAGAGGGTTTTGTGCACTGGGATACCCATGGGGGAAGGAAAGGCTGCACTCCCTGAAAGCAAACCCGGAGATCAGCTCCTGAATGGTAACAGCTGACTCACAGGAGGCAAAGCACCAGGGAAGCATGTCTGCAGGAGGAATTACAGGAAATTACAGGAATCAAAGGAAAACATCCCACACAAATGCTTGGAAAGCCTTTCACACCCCCTGGCTGGGAGGCTGCCCTTGCATCCTGAGCTACGCAGACCATCCTGCTCCACATCCCTTCTCTTTTGGATGCCACAGGCTACTCCAGGCAGCTCCACACCCACAGCAGTCTTGGGTGCTTAAGAAGTCCTCTTGGCATCAAAGAAGATTGTCTCTCCTCCTGTTTGGCTGATCCCCACTTCCCTGTCTCCTGGCCTTCTTCACTGAACCCAAGCATCAGTTCTCACTGTGAGTCCCTGGCTTCTGCACTCTCTTGTGGCTGGCCCTTCCACCAGCATATCTCCTTTCTGTTCCCAAGACCAGCCCCCACTACCATTCCTGATCATCACATCCATCACCAGGTCTTGCTCACTCCTGCAGCTAAGCATGGCAAGGTTTGGAGGAGACCTCACTTCCTTATCCAGCACAGGCCCAGCCAGTTCAGTGGGGATGGAGAGCGTGCATGTTGCCTGAGAAATGCTAAAGAGGAGGAAAAAACCTCTACAGGCATTTTGGGACTTGTCTTATCTGGGAGACCGAGCCTTTCACACAGATGCCTGTGCCTGCCCACGAGTACGGCGGCAGCTCACAGCAGTAACAGTGGCCTGTCCCCACTGCTTACAAGCTCTGAAGAAATCAAGTACATAAAACCCAAACCAGCTGTACAGTATCCAACATGCCTCACAAACCAGCTGGCTCAGGTTCTCACCTGCTTCCTCCAAACCATTTTCAGGCTTGCAAGCAGAAAAGCAGCATGTTCTCTTTGGCCTTTCAATCACCACGGGTGTTATTGCCCCACAGTCCCTTCTGGGCCAGCAGGAGAATCACTCCACATGCTACTGTCTGCTGCTGATTTGTTTCCCACACGTATTTCCCAGCTTGCTGATGGGGAAAAAAGGAAAAGTTAAACCCAGCCCAGCAGCCAGGACTGCAAGTGGACTGTCTCCATAACACCCTTCAATAGCAATGATCTCAATCCACCAGGCAGACTCTCTTCCTCTGTCACTCAAACTCTTACCAGGGCTGAAGGTTCACTAAATGCTAAATGCCTCAGCCCTGCTTGGTTTCTCTGCCCAGTGACTCCAGCCTAGACTGTGCTGCTAAACTGGGGCTCCACAGCCTCAGAGGGCAGGTCCCCCCAGGCCCAGATCCTGGAGTCCCTGGGTGAATGAGCTTCCACATCCCGACTGCTGAAGCATTTCCCCAACAGCCAGAGAGAAACACCTTTTCTCCCCTCCAGCCCTCAAGAGACAGCAAGTAACACCATTTAGAGACATGGCAGCTGCCAGAGTTCCTGGAAAGCACCTGATCCAACACATGCCAGCAGCTGTCTGGTGCAGTTGACAGATAACTCGGGAGAAACCCACATCCAAGGGAGCAAAGCAGAACGGAAATGGGCTGGGAGGAGGGTCTACCCAGGTTTGGGAGCAGAGACAAAACTGCAGCAAGAAAACTCCAGGGGAGCAAGTTCCCAGCAGCTTCCACTTGTGGAGCAGACAAACAAACCACTTGCATGATGGAGCAGAGCTTGCATCCACCTAATCCAGCACTTTCCCTCTCAGGGCTCACAGCAAGGGCCAGGAGTGACAGCAGCTCCTATAAATCAGCGGCACTGTCACTCCCAGAGAACAAGAGATGCTTGGGCTGAGCCAGCTCTTACCATCACTCAGCTGTGCCAAGAGAGCAGCTCTGGCTTTCTCCTGGGAGGTGGAAGTCCCTTGCTGCACACCAGTGATCCCACGATCACTGAAAACTGGAGCCAGTACAGGAAAATTTATTGGAGGGAACAGGCCTTCTGCCACAGGGGCAAAACAGACAATTGGAAAGACCTGAGGTCATCCCATCTCCAGTTTTTGTTGTTCCAGAGGTTTGCAGAGGTGATGGCTTGCACAGCACAGAACAAGTAAGGCAGGTGATTGACAGTTGCTACCAAACCTGTCAGAGTGAGTCAACCCCACCAACACAGCTCACACAACAGCCTTTGGGCCCTGGGCTGCTGGGGCTGCACTCAGGGCAGGTGAGGAGGAGCTTTTCTTGCTTCCAACAAGAAAAGCATCTTCAGGAAAACCCACAGTCCATGAAGCAGCCAGGACAACAGAGGACCATGAGGTTACAACAACCACCTTAGTGGCTGCTTAAATCTCCAAGCTCAAACACTTAGAAGTTATTTGACAAGGAATTTACCCTTCACGTAATGAAAGTGTGATGTTTGTGTTCTTAGGCAAGTTCTTCCAGTTACTTACTAAGTCTGAAACTGCAAAAAACCTGATAGTCAAGGAAACTACCCCAGTACTGCTGTACTGCTGGTTCAGTTGTTGTTCGAGAGCCACTTGCTTCAAAAACAGCCTTACCTGAGCTGGAGTGAGGAAGAAAAGCCAGGAAAAACTCATTCCTTGATTAATGTCAGCCTCTGGTGCTTCCTTTAGTGGATAACTGCTGCTGATGCCTGTATGACACTGGACCAGGCAGAGGATTGGTTTCCTCACAAATCCCAGCCATGAGACAACTCGAACACACAATCCATCCATCAGAGACCTGCCCTGGCTGCCACATTCTCTAACACACTGGCAGATAAACACAGAGAAAAACCAATGTTCTGAGCCTGCCTGGATGCCTGGAAGGCAGCAACTGTCTGTGCAAGGACACCTGTCCTTAAAAGAGACTTGGCAGATGAGCTGGGAGGTCTGTTACTATTGCCATTGGAGCAGAGAGCCAGCCTGCCTGCTAAAACAACGTATCTGCACCATGAAGAATTCTGATTTCTCAGCTGGAGCTGGAGCTGGAGCTGGCCACTACTCTGGGGGATAGTAAAAATCAGGGGTTTTAAATACAGCAATAGCAAAATGGAGTCCAGAAATAGCCCTCACAAACAGGGACACAGCCGAGGCACAGACGTTCAATGCTTTCTTCACTTTGCTCCTCAACAGCAGTGATGGGCTCTGGGCATGGCAGAGCCCTGAGCTGGAGGACCATGACCATGAGAATGACAAACTCTCAGCTGACCCTGAACTTGTCTGGGATTTGCTGCTCCATCTGGATATTCCTGTAAGTCTGTGGAACATGATGGGATTCATGTGATGACACTTAGAACACTGGCTGGTGTCATCGAGAAGCTTCTCCCAGGGAAAAGCCTTGGCAACCTGGAGAGCTCCCAGGTGAAGGACGCTGGCAAAAATGGTCTGGATTTTCATAGAAACACAGAGATTGTTAAGGGTTTAAAGGGCCCTTAAAGATCCTCTAGTCTCAAGCCCCCACCACGGGCAGGGACACTTCCCACTAGACCAGATTGTTCAAGGCCTTCTCCAGCCTGGCCTTGAACACTGACAGGGCTGGGGCATCCACAGCCTCCCTGGGCAGCCCGAGCCAGGCTCTCACCACCCTCACAGTAAAGAATTTCTGCCTGATATCCAGCCCAAATTTGCCCTCT
This sequence comes from Ptilonorhynchus violaceus, assembly GCA_013397565.1. Lineage (NCBI taxonomy): Eukaryota > Metazoa > Chordata > Aves > Passeriformes > Ptilonorhynchidae > Ptilonorhynchus > Ptilonorhynchus violaceus. Next base: position 10,796 of record VZRJ01009091.1, on the reverse strand, counting down.
TTCACTTTGGACCCATTCCTCCTTGTCCTGTCATTCCAGGTCCTGATGACAAGTCCCTCTGTGTTTCCCTGGAGGCCTCTGCAGGTCCTGGAAGGTGCTGTGAGATCTCCATACAACCTTCTCTTCTCCAGGCTCAACAGCCCCAACTGTCTCAACCTGTCTTGGTAGGGAAGGTGCTCCCGTTATCCACTTTGTGTCCTCTTTGGACTTGCTCCAACACTTCCATGTCCTCCTTATGTTGGGGGTCCCAGGCCTGTGCGCAGGACTCGAGGTGGGGTCTCACCAGAGCAGAGCAGAGGGCAAGAATCCCCTCCCTCGACCTGCTGGCCACGCTCCTTTGGATGCAGCCCAGGGCTCCGCTGGGTTCGGGGCTGGGAGCGCTCTCGGCCGGGCCATGGGGAGCTTTCCATCACCCATCCCCCCCAGGTCCTTCTGCCAGGGCTGCTCNCGTGCGGCCGCCCAGCCAGGCCTTTGTGCACCGAGTGCTCCGTCCATCCAATCCAGCTCTCTCCAAGTCAGAGGCAAGGATGTCCTGGGGGGCAGTGCCAAACCCTTCCCTAAGTCCAGGCAGATGGTGCCAGTTGCTCTGTCCCATCCACCAGCGCTGCAGCCCCGGCATTGAAGGTCACCAGGTTTGTAAAGAGAATCCCAGGCAGCAGCCCCAGCCTCCCCCAAGGCAGGTACCCGAGGTGATTTTTCTCTTTTGAAGGAAGCTGTATCCTCGGGAATCCATCTGGAGCTTTCTCAAGCATTGCCTGGAGTCATGGTCTCTGATTTGGGGACCTGAAATCCAGGGTAGCAGCCCCAGATTTCTTCCAGGGATGATGGCTGAAATGATATTGTGCTTTTATGGGAAATTGTATCCTCCTGCATGCACTCAAGACTCCCCCACGCACCTCCTGGAGTCTATTCACATCTCCTCTAAGGAGCTGAGATCCCAGGTCACAGCTCTAGACTCCCCCGAGGCAGGTACCCAAGGTGATTTTTCTATTTTCATGGCTCCTGCATCTTCCAGGATCTACCTGAAACTCTTCCCAGGCATCTCCCATAGTCTTGCTCTCTGATTTTGGGATCTGAAATCCGGATATCAGACACAGATTCCTCCATGGCAGCATCCAACTTGATTTCACCCTTTTGGTGATCCACTGGAGACTCCCCTGAGCATCTCCCAGACTCTTTTCACCTCGAGTGTTACACTTGATATCTGGGGTAGCAGCCCCAGAGGGCTCCAAGGCAGGTACCTGAGGTGATTTTTCTCCTTGTGTGGACCCTGCATCTTCCAGGATCTCCCTGAGACTCCTCCCAGTCATGTCCTGGTGTTCTTTGACCCAGAGAGGTCTAAGCAGCCGAGATCCCACGTAGCAGCCCCAGACTTCTCCAGGGAAGCTGCCTGAGGTCATTTTTTCCTTCTTGCACCAAATGGTATCCTCCTGGATTCAGCTGAGATTTCTCCCAGGATTCTCCTGGAGTCTTTTGATCTCTCATTTTGGGACCTGAGTTCATAATCCCAGGCCCACAATCTTCCAAGGAAGGTTTCCAATATGTTTTTTCTCCTTTGGAGGTAAATTTTTGCTCTGGAATCCACTCGACTCCCCCCAGGTATGTACCAGTCTTCACACCTCCCAGAAGAAGATGAGTTTCCAGGAAGCAGCCCCAGATTCCTCCAGGAAGATTCCCAAGATGATTTTGCTATGTTTGGAAGTCTTTCTCTATGCCAGGATCCACTGGAGACTCTTCTGGGCATTTCCCAGAGTCTCTTCATCTCTGGTTTAGATGCTTGGCATCCCGGGTAGCAGTCCCAGAGTGCTCCAAGTCAGGTACCTGAGGTGATTTTTCGTGGAACTTGTATCTTCTGCGATCTACCTGATATTGTTCCCAGGCATCTCTCAGAGACTTGACCTCAAATTTTAGGATGCAAATCCTGTGTAGAAGCCCCAGATTGCTCCAGGGATGCTGCTTGCAGTAAAGTTTTGCTTTAGCAGTGAACCTACATCTTCCAGGATCTCCCTGAGACTCCTCCCGGACATCTCCTGGTGTCATTGGACACAGAGAAGTGTAAGGAGCTGAGATCCCAGGTAGCAGCCCCAGAGGGCTCCAGGGAAGCTGCCCGAGGTGATTTTGTGCTGGGAAAGAGAGAGCTGTGCTGGCCTAGAGGAGCCCAGGGGCAGCCCCGCTCTGGTGCCTCAGGAGCAGCTGAATGTGCCTCCTCTTGTGCCGGGTGTGTCTGTGTGCCCTGCTCGGCACCTTGAGGAGCCTGAATGTGCCTCTGGCTCCAGGCTCTGTGTCCAGGGGTGCTGCTGGACACAGGGGCGACTCGGCCTCCTCTGGTGGGGCGGGCACGAGGGCCGGGCAGTGCCCCTCTTGCTGCCGAGCCCGGGCACGGCTGGCTGGGGCTGTGGTGCTGGCCGGGCTGCCCGGCTGCAAGGGCCGGCCAGGACAGCCCCTGCCCCACTGCGGCCCCTCGGCCGGGCTGCGATGGCTCGCGGGGCTCCTGGAGCTCAGGGGGCTGCGGGGCCGTGGCGGCCTGTCCCCATGGAGGGACGAGGCCCGGCCCCGGCTGCCCTGAGGCTGCTGCAGCTGCGGGGGCAGCGGGAGGAGGAGGAGGAGGAGGCGTGGGATGGAGGCAGCGCCTCGGCACAGCGCTGGGGAGCCCGGCGCCGTCCCACCACCGGCCTGTCCCTCCCGCCCCGTCCCTCAGCCGGAGCCCCCCTTGGGGCGCTGGGCCTTGGGCTTCCTCTTCCCCATGGGCATCCCCTGGCGCCCGCCCGGCCTGGCTGTCCCGGGGAGCTGCTGCTCCTGAGCCAGGGGCTCTGCTCTGCTGCAGGGGCACCCCGGGGGCTCCTGAAATACCCCCCGGGCAGGGCGGGGCCCGCAGTGTCACAATGTCCCCTTGGTTCCACGAGGCCCAGCGGTGTCACGGGGGTCCCTGGGCACCCTGAGGCCCCGCATGGCCCAGCCCAGGCCGTTGCCATGGAAACGCCCGTGCCCAGCCCCAGCTGGAACCGGCCTGACCCAGCCCCTTCCAGCACAGCCGCTCAGGGCACCAGCCCCGAGTCTGTGCAGGGCACCTGGGCAGCCCCAAATGCCCGTCCCAGCCTGGACAGAGCCCGTGTGTGTGTGCCCGCGGGTCAGTGCTGCAGGAGGCACCCGCAGCACGTGTGAGCTGCACACCCGATCAGCCGGACAGGGAACAGGATGGGGCCGCTTGTGCTGTTCCTGGGTGTGGGGGATCTGCAGGGCTGTGGTGGCTGGCAAGGTTCCTTTCCGTGCTGGAGCTGCTCTGTGCATGGTCAGCTGTGTCTGTGTTTCCTTGCAGATATTGGGATTCAGCCCTTTTCCTGCGGGGGTCTCCACCTTGGCTGATCGCTGCTTCGGTGGGGCTCCAGTCACTGCCCAGCCCAGGCACACACAGGCCTGCGGACACTCTGGGTTGTCCAGGCAGCTCCAGACTCTTCTCCTGGAGGACACTGTGTGCCCTGTGCTGTGTGGGACAGTCCTGGGTACATTCCTCAGTGACCTGTCAGCATCTCCACTCTCACCACACAACAGTGGGGGTGTCCAAGTTGAACTCTTGGCCTTTAACAGCTACTGATGTGAGCACTTTCCCTCTCCAAAATCCATGGAGCTACAGACCCTTCTGAGGGGGAAATTCTCTTGGCTTAAATTGACATGAGCTTGGAAAAAGAGCCAAACCTCCAGTCAGTGCACTGGGGAGATCCCACTTTATTCCCGAGGTGTTCTGAGAGCATCAGCTCTGTGCCCTTTCAGACACTCTGTTAAGGCTCCAGGTGAGACAGAGCTGGTCATCTTTGGAAGTCATAGGACTCTAAATATTCATATAGGAAAATAATAACCACGAATAACAATACAGTTCATTATAATAGTAATAAAAAACCAGCAAACAAAGTTCGGTCTCTAGGGCAATAATATGAGAGTGTTTTGTGAAAAGAGATGAGAAGTTCAGAGCTCCTGGAAAAAGTCTGTGAAATCAGTTTCCTCATGGCCTCCTTGAGCTCCTGGTTCCTCAGGCTGTAGATGAGGGGGTTCAGTGCTGGAGGCACCACTGAGTACAGAACTGCAACTACCAGAGCCAGGGATGGGGAGGAGATGGAGGGGGGCTTCAGATGGGCCATGGAGCAGTTGTAGTATATGAGTGTGAGAAGAAAATCCTCTGCAGAAGGATTTGCAAAGCAAAGAAAGGAAAACAGCTGAGCAGCACATCCTGCATAGGAGATGTCCCTGGTGTCCTAGAGGGAACTGGCCATAGTTTTGGGGACAGTGGTGCAGATGGAGCAGGCAGAGGTTGAGGAGGAAGAAGTCCATGGGGGTGTTGTTCTGAACCAGTGTTTGAGATCACTTAAAGAATCACCAGCAAGGGGCTTGGTAAAAACCAGATTTGACATAAAGCGACAGTACAATGAAGTTCATGGTTCACTCTACTCAGTGCTAGATGGTTAAGGCACACTGAGGAAAAAAAGCAAGAAAAATCTCCAGTCAATCAATTCAAACCAAAATAAACCGAGAACTATTTAGGAAAGAAACAACACTTAGCAGCATTCAACTTAATTTATAACTTAAATTAAACTTACTTACAGGGCTAACATACTTAGATATCTAAAGTACTTAAACACCTCAGAAAGCAGCATTTCTCCTGTATTTGCCATAGCATGTGCACACGTGTGTGCACACAGACAGAAAGAGTCAGTGCAAGGTACCTGTGAAAAATTCCCCTCGAGGGCAGAGAAATGCTCACTTTGAATGCTTTTGCATCTCCGCAGTGGGCCAAGGGCTGAGCCTCGAACAGTGCGGGGATCGGCCCAGGATCTGCTGCCCTTTGGGGGATGGTCAGAGTGCAGCAAATGGGAGAGTTCCTGGCTCAGAGAGGCCCCAGCCAGAGGGAGGTCGCTGGTCCAGGAGAGCTCCAAGGGTCTCATTTTGGACCGCTGTTTATAGGGCCCCAAGAGATGGGCTTTAGTCAGAACAATGTTTCACCCTGGCCCCACTTCAGGTCAGCAATTTGCTTTGAAAGTGTGAGAACAAGGATGCAGTTTGGGGGCATTTGGGGTCACTTTGGGGCAGTTTGGGGTCATTTGGGGGCAATTTGGGGTCACTTTGGGGTCATGGGGCAGTTTGGGGTCACTTTGAGGTCAGTTGGGGTCATCTTGGGGCAGTTTAGGGTCACTTTGGGGTCATTTAAGGGGCTGGGGTCACTTTGGGATCACTCTGGGGCAGTTTGGGGTCACTTTGGCGTCATTTTGGGGCAGTTTGGGGTCATGTGGGGTCATGTATGGGTCTCGTTGTCACTTTTAGGTCACTTTGGGTCACTCTGGGGCCGCTCTTGATCTCTTAAGGGTCCCTTTAGGGTCACTTGGTGTCACTCTGGGATCCTTTTGGGGTCACTCTGGGGCTCACCACGGGGTCCTCCCGGCCACCAGGTGGCGCTACAGCGAGTACCTCATGACCGCCCAAAACTCACCCAGACCTCCCAAACCCCCTCAAGTCCCCCCAGATCCCCTCAGGGATCCCCTTAGATCCCACCTGGGACCTTTCAAATCCCCACAAGGACCTCCTAAATCCCCACAAGTCCCCCCCTAGACCCCACCTGGGACCTTTCAAATCCCCGCAAGGACCTCCTAAATCCCCACAAGTCCCCCCCAAAACCCACCCGAGACTCCCGAAATCCCCTCAGGGACCCCCCAAAGAGCATCGCGGAACCCCCCCAANCCCCAGCCCCTTGCTGACCGGTCTGCCCCTGTCGCCGGGTGGAAGTTGCGCGCTGATTGGCTGGGCGGGAGAAAGGCGAGAAAGCGCGGGGCGGGAAAGGGCGGGGTCCCCAAGAGAGGAGCGGCGCGGTGATTGGCTGGAAGCGGCAAAGGGGGCGGGGGGACCGAGGTGATAAAAAGGGCGGCGCGGCGCCTTCAGGCTCAATCCGGCGGAGGCGGCGGTCCAGACTCGGCAGCTGCAGGGGCAGTTTAATTAATTAGTTCCTTATTTTAATTATTTA
>VZRJ01009090.1:1330826-1342356 GCA_013397565.1 Ptilonorhynchus violaceus | reverse complement strand
TTTTAATAACTGGACCATAACAGGGAGATGAGAAACAAGCTTGACTTGGCTGATAAGCAGCTGTCTGTCTTGGGTCAAGACCCAGCATGTTTGGGGAAATGACTAAGAAACCCAAGAGGAAACCCATGAGCCTTTCATCAGGTTTCTTGTGGGTTGTCTGGACATGACAACCATTTGCAACAACAAGCTCCCCTTAAGTGTCACGTGGGTGCTACTTGCAGGCTGTCACATGGCTGCAGTCTGCTCTGAGGCTCTGAGTCTCAGCTCACGTTACAGCACCAGAAACATACCAGATTTTTCTGGAAGTATCCATACCATGTTTTTTCTAACTTTCTGTCACACTTCTCAGGCAGTTTAAGGGCTGTATAGGCACCACATCTAAACACTCTGGATTTGCTGGGAGACCTCTTCTGTCTTTGTCTTCACCTCTCTCTTCATCGTGAGCCTTATGGTTACACCAAAGGGTGTTTTAGCCAGGCCACACCATTGCATTTGCGTGTGACACAGATGGATTTTGGCATCCTTAACACAGTGTAAAAGCCACGAGGTGTTCTTCCATATGCTCTTCTCATAGTATATACTGGGAGGTGTTGGAGCCATGCCCACCTCTGTGTGATGGGTTGAGCTGGAGGCAAATTCCAGATCCCCACGCTTAGTTCTTCAGAGGAGAAGAGACAGCAAAAACAGGCTGCAAACTTGGAAAATGATTAAATTATTTATTTTGCTAACTCTACTAAGAATAGAAAGAATGAAAAATAATGAAAAATATTAAGGCATAATATACAAATATCATTCTCCCCCTAAACATTCCAATTCTTCTTACTGATTACGTAAAGGACATAAACATGAGATTCTAATGTTATGATTAAGAGTTCTTATTGCCACCATGGGATAAAGAGAGTTTTTTCTGTAGTGTAGTAGGATCCATTCCAGGGAAGACAGTTCCCTAAAGAAGTATTTTCAGCATGATTCCAAACCTTTCAGAAATACCACAGCCCGCCCAGGTTTTCGCAGTGGTGTATTCTTTCTCCCACAAACACTCTGCAATTTGTGGGTTACAAGAAAAGTCTGTTGGGGTTAAACATTTTAAGAGTAAGTTACTCCAGCATAAAGGCACCAAAGACAACAGGCTCCTGCTTTACTTATCATCTTCAAAGGCTGCAAGCTTCATCTGCACACAACATAAAAATGTTCTTAATTTAGGCTGTAAGTTTCAAACTCCCCCACGTCTAAATTGTGATTTTAAAGAGAAACTCAGTTTGGTATTACTCCAGATCACACAGCACAGCTTACAGAAAAATAATGGATTCCAGTGCTAGTAAAACATGGCTTCTCGGGCACTTCCTGCCACTTCTTGTTTTCTTTTCCGTTTGGCTGCTGCCTCCATATTTAGTCTTTACGTGACTGCTTTCCTTTCTCTCTAGTTTAGAGAAGAGGTTAATATTTGCAGAAAATGCCTACAAAAGTATTTATAACAGTTACATGCTCCCACTAAGATAGTGCAGTTGTAAGGCTTGCCTTTTTTTCCTGGCCCAATGCTCCTTCTCCCCCGTATGCTTTCTGCACTGGCAGCCATCCAAATTTTTAGTAAGTCTTTTGGCTGCTAATAATCTCTTATCTTAAAAACAAGGTCATTCTTCGATCTCACCAACTTGGCCCTCTCAGCCTCGGCTTTTTTTCTGTGTGGCATGCTTGGCTCAGCGTTGCTCAGCTCGGCTTCTCTCAGGTTGGTGGCTTTGCTACTTGGCCTTGGTCCAGATGGTATTAGACCAGGTTTTGTCGGGTCCAGAACAAACAGGACTGGTGAGGGGTGAGGCTGGCTACCCCACCAGCCACCCCCGGGCCGATCCTGGGGGTGTAGGGGAAGCCTCTCCCTTGCTGGTGGTCAGCAGGGAGCCAGGGAGCAAGAGAGGAAGTGAGGGAGTCCTGCATCACTTCCTAGGATTTTTTTAACATTCCTTTCACAGAGATGTCACAGGAACACTAAATGGCTCATAGAACTGTCCTTTACCTGTTTTTAACCAAATTGTCTCACACCGGGTCAAACCATGACACTCTGTCATCAAGGACCATGAGAAAGGAAGAGTGGTTGCCAACGACATGTCAAAATAGGAGAACCAGGAAATGTCCCGTTAGAAGAACAGATTAATTCTGTAAGAAATCCTCCTGGTGGGAGGTAAAGAATCCGCTGTTCATCATCTGGCAGCGGGGACTCTGGCAGTCATCTCTGATGCACCTACTTCTTAGAAGGCTGCAAATGTGTTGGATAAGGCACTGCCTCGAGGGTCCTGCCTGGGTTTGTCAGTGTCAGTCCAGCCTTCAGTGCAAGGAGCATTGTGCTCAGGAGCTCATGGCGATCAGAAGTTGCTTATGTAGGCAGGAATGATGTGTGCACTCAGATGTTGGCCCCAGATAGCCCTGAGCACGACAACTGGAAATTATTATTTCTTCTAACATTGCCCTGCTCCACTGTTTTCTTTACCCCTCTACTGCACTCAAGGTTGTGTTTAGCAATACTGCAGGCCAGTGCAGGTTACAGGACCTGGCAGAGGAGCCCAAGGGGGTACCAAAGGATCCTCCTCAGGGTGTGGGAGCCCTTTGAATCCTAAGTCCTCAGAACAGATCATGGTCCAGAACACAAGTTGGAAGACATGTGATGATTAACATCTCCAATTTTTCATCTGAAATATTTTATATTTTGTTTCCTCCAGATGACACGCTAGCCTGGAAACTGAAAGGGTGTCTTAGAGGTGGGAAGGAACTGGGGAACACTGGTTTATTGTGTCTTGGTAACTGCTGGGAGATTCTAATACATTCTGAGAATATGTTCTGTAAACAAACAAACAAACCAAAAAAAACTGAAGTCACCTTCAGAATCTTATTTCTAATGTTTTTGTCCATGGGGGCTTGTAGAATTAGAAGACATTCCCATTTGTCTTATTGTTTTACCTGGACTCTTCACCATGACGTGGTGCAGGAACCTGGACGCTAAGAAAACAAGAACGGGGTTTGCCTGACAAAGTTGTTTCCACACAGAATTCATCTGTGTTATCATTAATCCTCTTCCAGATTTTGTCTAGGATGACAGGTTTTTTTTCATGAGTCTGTCTTCCAGTGTTGTAAACAGGCTGATAGAAAGGACAATCTTCTCTATTCTCCTACTGAAAAATATTTCATTGTTTTAACTGTGACTGGCTTAGGGTTATGAGGTGTCAGGGCGTAAACTCATGGTAGCCTCATAAGCGTGAGAAGCAAGACATTTTTTGATGAGTTTTGTTGTTGTTGTTTGCTTGTTTGTTTTGTTTTGTAGACTGGAATGCTATTAAGAGACAATTCTTTTCTATGTCTACAAAAATAGAAAACACTTTCCCTCAGCTCCCACCATTTCACAGAATTTTCTTGAAAAAGATTATTTCGGTTCACTAGCCAAGCTGTGCCTTGGAGCAGAAGAAAATAATTTTAACGGGCAGAGACTGCTTGGCAAGCCCAATTCTCCCCAAACATCCAGATTAGTCTGGAAGTTACTTGCATGAACGAGTGAGGCTCCACTCACCCACCATGCTGCCAGCTGGATATGCAGGGAAGCAGCCATCGAGCCTGGGACAGTTGCCTGACAAAATACAATGTATAATCTGATCAAACATCTATGGGCATGCTCAACTAATTTAGGAAAAGTGATTGTGGGCCTTAACATCAGCTTCTGAACTTTAATATCAGTTTGAATTCTGTGACTAAAAATGTAAATTCTACTAAGTACACTTGTGAACTCTTTCCATGCATGTCTTAGTGCTGTCAGGAATGACACTGCAAGAGGGAGTCCCCTAGTACCATGTGTGCACAGATCAAAAAAGACTTGGAAGCTCCTATGTCCTGGCCAGTATGTTTCATTCTTGCTGTAGGTGGATGGTTGATTGGAAATAAAGGCAAACATAATAGAACAGATGACTCAGCTTCCAATTTATTCACTGATTTGCATGCTTACCCTGTCAGACATGAGACTCACCTTTGGACTCCCACAGGGATTAAAGGTCCCATTAACCTTTTTCAGCATCAAGATGTAATTGTTCAATGAGAGTCAAGTGCCAACTTTGTTTCCTGCATCCAACCTCTATAGCGCTAACAACGCCTGAATGAAAAATGGGTGATACATGTTCTGCTTTAAAAAGGCAGGACTGGTCTTTCTAAAATTTGCAGCCATGCTTTCATGGTAAAGATACACACACAATTTATATTCCACAGCTAAGGAATATTTTTTAATTCCTTGTGGATTCTGAGCTCTCACATAAAAACATCTGCTAATAACATTTTTCATAATCTCTATTTGGTGAGGTAACTCTATCCCATCCTGGCAGATAATGACCAGGCCTCAGTTATTCATGTCTTCCTCACCTCCTGGCTGGGCTGAGAAATGTGATACGTTTTGGCCACAAAGCCTTTAGCACTTATGAAGTTCCAAGTACACCAGAAATCTGCAGTGCATCCCATCAACAACACATACTGGTGTGAACACTTGAAAACCTTTCCAATGGTCTCTATTCATGTTTCATGCAGGATCAAGGCTTTTGCCTTTGCTTCCAAAGAACTTTGTGGCTTGGACCCAGAACATTAAAATGATTGCCTATATTCCTGAGAGGGAAACCATAATTGATGCAACGGAGCTTTCTGCAATAACAGGACAGTTCATCCAGACAGAGGAGATCAAACTTTCTCAGAGGCTAACATGAGATTTTGGACCAAATTCCCCCAGGAACCACAGATCATCACAAGCCTGATTCACCATTTCTACTCCCACTGCAAAGCACATTCTTTTGGTTTTGTCTCTTCTGGTATAATGGCAACAATAAAAAATAAAGCACGACAGTTGTTCCACTAGGGAGAGAAAGAGAACAAGCACCACCTGACAGATGTTAGTGGTGTCACTTGGATATCACTTAGTTACACAGATAACACTGAGATACAGGAACTTAGCATAAACGAGGTAGAATAGACTTATGGTGCAAATATGAAGTCATGCATCAACAGGCACCTGTCCCCTGGAAACCCATATGAGGTTGCCAAACTGAGTTCACATGGATCACAGAACAGCTGTAAATCCTAAGGGAATCTAGTTAAGAAGCAAGTAGTCCATCAACAGTGTTATTTCTGGGTAGATTCTCTGCTGTTACGAAGATGTGCTTTAAAGCTTCGTAACAGTGACAGAAGTAACAGAAGTGAAAGTGTTCACTTCTGGTTCTAAACATCAGGAGCATTCTGATTACACAAACTGCCTAGGAAATTATGCTAAAACCTCTACATAGAAAAATGACAATGTTCTGTAAAGCCAGCTTTATTAAGACAAGAAAACAATATAGAAAAAGATGTGTAAACACAAGACCAAATGTGCTAATATTTTTCTAGAAGCCAAAAGCTTGTGGTGACAGACCTACTGAACACATATTGAGCAAGCAAACCACCAGCAGGTAAACAGTTACATGTAAACTGTGCTTTTGGGAACTTCAGAAATAACTGTCAAGAAGGAGCATTGCAGCATGGATTTTCTTATAAATAACCCGTCAACAGTTTTTTAGAGAAAATATAACTGTTCTGTCTCTCAAAATATGTCTCAAGCTATAAAAACAGTACAAATCTTTCCCTAATATCAAAACCACAGTGTTAGATACAGACAGGTAAAAAATCTAAACTGCTTAAGAATTATATTAAAATAACTCTATTAAAAACTTACTTATATTAAAAATACTTCCTTTAAAGGCTGTTCTAGCCAGAAGTTAAATCTTTAAACATAGTGCTCACAATACACAAATGTAGAGGTTTTCAGACATAACGATTGATATATTAGAGGCTGGCTGAGTTAAGAACCTTATCCTGAATGGTGCCATCCAGTCATGTAGATTTGCGGTACTTCTGAGCAATGCCATAGGGAACGTGTGCAGCTATGGTGCCTAATTTCTGTGCTCCTTCGATGTGGAACATCTGGTCATCAAAGAAAATGTGAGGGCGGATTTTCACCAGGATTGGTCCTTTAGGAGCTCCTGCTAGGAAAAGTGCCTCATCAATCTCCAGACCCCAGCTACGGAGAGTCTTCAGCACTCTGGCTCCAGAGCTTGCCGCACTTCTGGCTGTGACCAGATAGGTCCTTATAGGACAATTTAATCGTTCATTTTTTGCATAGAACTTCTTCTGGAGTTTCCCCAGGTCTTCCAGAAAACCCTTCAAAGGACCCTGAGTATGAAAATACCACAAGCATATTTAGTATTTGTCCACAGTTCCCCAAAGCCTTCTTTTACTTTATTCCAGACTGCCAGTTACACACAGAATTCCTTTTCCTAATGCTGTGCTACTCCACAAATTCTCTATGTAACATATCCAAATGGGTCTGCACCCTCACTAGGAATTCACACACTGGAAGAAAGTTAAAATCATAATCCTACATGGTATGATCAATAGGAAAATAATTCTTACTAAGGCTTACAAGATTTCTTGCAATATTAACTTATAACTATAGTCTTTAATAAAATGTTCTTTAAAAACACTGAACTCTTTTTACTATAAACCATGAGCTGCAATTCTTTTTCCTGTAGAAAAACCAGTAAAAGACCTAATTACATAGACATCAATGAACTCTTTCCAAAGAGTAATGACCATAATATACTCCAATTAACAGAAGTAATTGGCAGTTTGGTTCAAATTGCAATATATTGCACTGTCCAGTACTTTAATGCATCAAGCTTTTATTCTGATATACTATTTTTAACAATAGCAAAATTGGTCTTTCAGTTTAAGCTAATGTTAAAATATTTGTGTTTTTTGACAAATGGCAACCTCCAAATGTGGAGGTTGGCACAAATGCTTGGGAATAAGCAGGTATTACCCTGTTTGAATAACCAGAATACCTCAGTGTTTGAAATGAACATTACCTACAGTCTGATAAAAAAATAATCAAGGAAATCAGTACTAACATTTCTTTTCCTAATAATACTCTTAAAATACAACTGTAAGTCACTGTCTTATATATACAGTTATCTCACAGAAATGACAGATCTGGTAAAAGGACTGCAATGGTGGCCTCTTTTATGTGAAACATGCATTTTAAAGATTATCCTCAAAAAAGGAAATAAATAGGGCCATCAGCTTTCACAAAGAACACATACACACACTGGAGAAACTGGAGAAATACAGCAGCAATGAAAGTTGTCAGATCTTTTGGAAACTCTCTTTAAACAAGAAATTCAAGAAATACAAACCTGTGCAAGAGGCTTATTTTCATTCAGCTGTTCATGTTCAAAAAATCTATCTAATCCTTGCTCTTTGACAATCTGTTCTGATTCATCAGAAAAGATAACAGCATCCCCATCAAATGCCACCCTCAGCTGTGTATCCGAGTAAGCAACGTCTTTGTTGGCAGAGAACATTGTAGCTGATGCAATGCCTGAAAATAGATCAGAGAACCTCAGCCAGCACATCCTGCAAAGTTCTTCATGAAACCACCTGCAGTTTGGTTCCAACAACTTATTTGTAGTGACCTTTATATATGGTGAGCAGGAACAATCAAAAAAGCTAATTAGAAATGGCTGTTCTGTAACAGGAATGAATGGAAGCTATTCCATTGCCAAGACTTCTTGGACATGCTTCCTTCCACTTTCATGTAAGACTATACAAAAATGGTCCCCAAGCTATGCTGTAAATGAGACAAAAGCAGGAAATCCCAAGGAGACCACTCAAACAAACCATTTGCTACTTTTTAACTCCTTATGGAACACAGAAGTTGCTTTTTTAAGTTGTATCAAAAAGATGATGCTATTCCGAGAGAAGTTGAATAGAGGTGGGAGTTTCATTTCTTGTTGAAGGGGAGAAGACAGAAAGGTGAAGAGTCATTAGGTTGTCATTATCAGCAGGCTGAAGGGTCAGAGAGGAACAGTATCACATGATTTTATTTGGTTGAATAAAAATAAGTTATAAGCTTGCACCATACAAAATGGTGACTTTCTGCATTTGATGAAGTGGCACTTATTTCTGTGAAAGATACACAATATATTAATTTTTGAACAAGCTCAACAGAGATAACCAAAGAAAGTCAATTCCAACCTGCTTCTATAGCTTCTTGCACTTTGTCAGAATCCGCTGAGAGGTACAGGTTTGTCAGGTATGCAGTCAGGTAACCAATGGGGCTTTCTCCTCCCGTCATACAGAAACGCTCAATTGTTAAACCTAAAGTAAGAACAGCACAAGGTGTGGCTCTGCCTTGACACTACAAACCTGAAAAGGTACACTAGCCTAGCTTACAGTAAACATACAAAAAAAGAAAATATATTCATTGTAATTTCAACAAGTTACACACCTTAAACTGATCACAATGTTTGATCAGCCCATCCTCACTCAGAATTTAGGGAAAAAAATTCCATCTAAGACAGCAGAGTAACTGCTGTGAAGATGTACATGTAGGGAGTAGATAGATACCAAACATCAAAAAGTTCAAGGACTTCTTCTCAGAAGTTATGGTTCACACCCAACAAGTTAAATCTGGAGCACAGGACCAAATTCTGTCTAATACCATCTCACTTTTGCTGACACCCAAAATGAAATATTAAAGAAGCTGCTTTTCCCAAAGTCAGAACAGGAAGAATAAAATTAATTCATATTATTATGTAACAGCTGGCAATTCTACACATCAGCATTTATTTTATTTACCATAGTGATTGATGCTGTTTATGAGCCTCACTCCCACTTGGGCATGGTTATTAGTCATCAAGACAATATCAAACCGTTCTTCATCATCAGGGTACAGCTCAAGAAGCCGGGCATTGACATGCTCCAGAGCCTGCAGGTTGAAAATGTGGAAGTCAACAGACACGTGGAATGTATGCCTCCTTTGTTAGTCACTGTAGTTTTAGTGATAGGATTGTCTTGAAGGAGAATGTCAAATACCTGATAGTTTAACTTGCTGAACTTGTTTTACTCCTTTCTACTTTGCTGCCCCCAGCAACCATTTGACTGGTTCATTTGAAAGGAAGCAAGTAAATTTCTTTTTCTGAGTTATGGAATTTACTTATGCTGATTTACTGACACGGTTCAGGTCGTCAGGTGTCAAAGACCATACTGAAGTAATGAGTACAAAATCACATCCTGTCAACATGATTAACCTGACAGTTTCTAATTGCAGTACTGAACGAGACAGATTTTGATTCAAAATCTCTTTAAAGAAAATGGGCCAACATGTTATACCCACAGTCTGGCATTCTTATTTCCTTGACCTTTCATCTGCTCATCTCTTTGTATCCATCTGTTCTTCCATTTAGAACCTCATCCCTTTAGAGTGAGATCTCCTTTCTGCTTTGCAGTCTTGGCCCTTGAATGGAATTCTTTGGGATTACAGCAACAAAATCAACAATGAATCATCAAATGAATGCAAGATGGATTGATTTTCATCAAGGTGCTTTAAAAAGTCAGGCCAGTTGTTAAGAACTAAAACACAGATTTCATAATTCTGGGAATCTCACTTTAAAAAGCATGGCTATGTTATGTGGGACTGTGTTTAGGAAAATTCTGAGAGCCTGGTGTAAGGCCTAGGAAAAAATCTTAGTATGTGGTCATAATCCAATTCTGTTGTTAATACTCCACTTCACTGGCAATTTCTTAAATTATTACAGAATAACGGCGAGTGGAGGAGGGGATTCCATTTTTTTATCCAGTGCCTGTATACTTTGCAGCCTAAGGAGACCCTGGCCTGTGATCACAAATCTTAAGTACTACAAGCATGAGATACAATACTTTTAAGTTAGTATCTTAAACATTTCAATTAGGGAATCCAAAGAAAAACTCATTATTTCTTTTTTGCCTTCTTTGTCTCCAAGTAGAAAGGATGACTCAACAAATCCACAGTTCTCCAGCCTAATGATTCCTGTGACTAATATAAAGAATTCAAACACAAGTAGCATAGTGGAAGGGAACAGAGGTCAAGGTGCACTTAGCTGGGCATAGCTAACAGCTCTGATTTTTAAAGTATGAGCAGTTAAAGACTCAAATCTTGCCTATACTCAAAGTAAATTTGACACTGAATCTAATAAATCTTAAAAACTGACTGTGCTAGCAAGGTTGCTACATGTAGGAAAAGATGCAGTAAATTCCCTAGCCTGTCTGCCCTCACTGGTGTACAAAGTCAATTATTTTATGACCACACTTTTATTTTAAAAGCACCTTTACAGTGCTTGTGTCATTAATACTCCTAACAGCTATGTTTACAGCAGCATTGGTACTGACATAAGTAATTTTTCCACATGTATGTTCACAAAGTGATTAATGAAGAAAATGTTTTAAATTCCTGAGACTAAAACTGAAGTAATGCAAATCTACTTTCAAAACCTGAAGTGTTCTGCCACAACTCTGATGTCAACAAGTATGATTGCTAATTATGATTTAATTAATTTTCTAAAATCATTGTGGTAAAGCTCATCAAACAATTCTCAATGGACATAAAATTAACTTTGTAGACACTGTTTTTTCAAGACAGTCCCACTAAAATCTGTGCTCTTCGAAATGATACATATTTTCAGGTCTTTTCATTTTTCTGTAATTTCACTTGTTTTCCATGCTGGAGGCTGTTTCCCTTGGCCATTTCTCTTTTCTTGTGCAATGAAAACAAAATATTCCATTTCAGCTCTGCATAAACCCTGACTCACAAACAGGGAGTCTCTTTTGCTGGTCCTCAAGAACAATTTCCAGGGTGACAACGAAAGCAAGGAAAATTTAAAGCTGACCAAAAGAAATTAATTTCTTAATAATTAGATTAATATAAAATCAACACTCTTTTGGGTTTGGGGGGGTGGAGTGTGCTGGGTTTTTTTGGTTTGTTTTGGGGGTTTTTTGGGGGGAGGAGGTTGTGACAAACTTAAAACAATTTGGGGCCTATCTTGACTGAAAAAGGTCTTGAAAGGTGCTTCGTGCGCCCCATGTCCAGCAGAAAAGGCAGGTTGCTCCTTACCCACACCTGGGACGTGATGCTGTGAGCCGGGATACAAACCATGATGCTGAGGGTACCACTCCGGTCCCGGTGACGCGAGCAGTACGTGCTCTGCCGCAGGCGTTCGGCATTAGTGCTGGCGGGAGGGGAGGGCAGGAGGAGAGGAGACGAGAGGGAAGGGGAGAGGGGAGAGAAGCGGTGGCCGCGGGGTCGCGGGGCGCGCAGAGAGATGCGGGGATGCTGCCGGGCTGCTCCGCCGCGGCGAGCTCGGCCTTGAGAGGACAACTCCTGAAAACGTCTCTCCGAGGAGGGATTATCTCCGCTCAAGGAGGCTTCGGGCTCCTCCTCTTCCCGAAATTTGGCCTCGCAGCATCCTCCGCGCCCCGCCGCATCCCACATCCTCCCCCGCCCCGGGCCGCCTCCCGGCTACCTTGACGAAGTAGAACGCCGGTCCGGGCTTGAGGGTGACGTTCTCGTTGTTCTGCTGGTATTCCACGTACTTCTCCACCCCTTGCTCTTCGTAGATCCGCCGCTCCTCCACCAGGTCGAAGAGTGCTCGGGAGGACACGGCCACCG